>CM050512.1:98266391-98588891 GCA_027563665.1 Antrozous pallidus | reverse complement strand
GGACAGGTCCCATACCCACGGTGTGGCAATTGAGAATTTGGACGGAGTTCTTGGCTGTGGAGCTCCCTCCATGGAGAAGGGGTCCAAGGCCCTTAGCCAGCTCCCCAGTCTGGGCACCAGTGCCTAGAAAAGGAATCTCCATAACATCTGGCTGTGAAAATGGGGGGAGTGTGACTGAGGGCTGCTGCAGACCTAGGCACTGCAGGTCTTAAAGGGACAAAGAAAAAGGTCACTCGCTCTGGGCTCCAGCACAGAGGAAACAGCTCACAAAATTCCAGGGACATATGGGGAGGCACTGATCCACTAGCTTCAGGGCAAGGGCTGGAGGAGCGTGTGTCAGGACTCCTCTCTCCAGGGATGGAAGTCCTGGCAGGCGCCACTGTTCCTTTGTTGAGTCCTCCCCCACCCAAGCCAGCCCAGAGCAGGCAGGCACCACATCAGCTCTCCAATAACCCAACAGTGTTTGCCCCACCTGGTTACTCCCCGAGACCCTGCCCCCTGACTCGCACACTTGGCCAAACCTCTCCCAGTGCCTCCACGTGAGTGGCCTGCCTTGGCTCATGCTGTGGACTTCCCTGGAATCTCTCACCTGTCCACAAACAACCGGCAGCAGCAGCTCGCTCGGAGTGCCCTACTCCTCCCTCCTGCGAAGCCACTCCAGCACCAGCACAGACGCTGGCCAAGGCCCGCATAAGGAGCAGCCAGTCTTGGCTTGTAATGTAGCTTCAACTAAGCAGCCACAAACCCAGTGCAGGTGGCAGCTGGCCTGAGCTCACATTCTGGTGCCACCACAGGGTCCCAACCCGGACACTAGGGCCAGCCTCAGTTTACAGAGGAGCCTCTCCCAAGAACCCCCAAGCCCAGAACAAGCAGCTACCAACACTGACCCCTCTGTCGCACCCCCCCCCCCAAGACAGCTCCAAGCAGGGCACAGTGGTGGCTGACCTTGACCTCCAGAGCACCTATCAAGAGGCTCCAGAAACAACACACCTGCTGGCTGGCTTCAGACCACACTAGAGCACCACCCAAACCAGCTCCCAAATGACACGCCAGAAGGGCTGACTCAGCTGGCACTAGAGCCCCACTAAAGCAACTCTCCTCTTTTGGGTCAGGTGCCAAACAACAGCTTAACCACCACAGTCATGGCCAGTCCTCACAGCCAGTCTGGCTGAGGGTAAATGCCATTCACCACTGTTGTGCCAACAACAATCTAGGCTCAACTACAACAGAAGGACACATACAACCCACACAAGGGGAACCCCTGGGGCAATCATCTCGAGTTACCAAGAAGACTGTGCTTTGGGGCATAATAGGACATCTGCTATACAGACTACTCTGCCAAGACCAGGGGACATACCAGGTCCATGCAATGCATAGAAACAAACACAGGGAGGGAACCAAAATAAGGAGAAAAACAAGCATGTCCCAAATGAAATAAGACAACAAACTCCAGATAAATGAAATGAAATGGAGACAAGGAATCTACCAGATGCAGAGTTCAAAACACTAGTCAGAAAGATTCTTAAATGAAGTGAGGGGAAGAATAGATAAACTTGGTGAGAACTCCAACAGAGACACAGGAAACGTAAGAATGGTGATAGTCAGAAATTAAGGATACAATAACTGAAATGAAGCATACATCAAAGGAAGTCAATAGCAGATTAGATGAAGCAGGGAATCAAATCAGTGATCTAGAAGGAAAAGTAGAAGAAAACATCCAATTGAAACAGCATAAAGAAAATATAAATATAAAAAAATGAAAATAGTTTAAGAAACCTCTGGACAGCATCAAGCATACCAACATTAGTGTCATAGGTATACCAGAGGAAGAAGAGACAGAGGACTGAAAAACATTTGAATAATGACTACAACCTTCCCTAACCTGGTGAAGGAAATAGCCATAAAAGTGCAGGAAATGCAGAGTTTCAAACAAGATGGATCCATAGAGGTCCACACCAAGACACATCATAATAAAATGCCAAAGGGTAATGATAAAGAGGAGGTCTTAAAATCAGCAAGAGAAAGGCAGCTAGTTATGCAAAGGGAGCTCCCATAAACCTTCCAGATGGTTTCTCAATAGAAACTCTGCAGGTCAGAAGGATCAGAACAAAATAATCAAAGTGATGAGGAAAAAAAAAAAAAAAGCAAAGACCTACTATAACCAAAATTACTCTACCCAACAAGGCTGTCATTTAGAATTAAAGGAGAGAAAGAGTTTCTCAGGCAAGAAAAACCTAATGGAGTTCATTACCACTAAATCAGTATTACAAGAAATCCTAGATATGTTAAAGGGACCTCTTTAAATATAAGATATAAAAATAAAAATAAGGAAATATATGATAGAAAAAAATGCTCACTGACAAAGGCCAACACTTAGTAAAAGCTGTGGATCAACCAACTATAAGACAGTACAAAGGTTTAAAGGCAAAAGTAGAGAGATGCTGAGTAATTATAACAATCAAGAGATACACACAAAAGTTTAAAAAAATGACAAAAACATAAATGTGGAGAGGGTGAGTAAAAACTGTATAGTGATTTTAGAAGTGTTCAAACTTAAGAGACCATAAACTTAAAATAGGCTTTCATAAACATAGCTTGGTATATAGCAGGGGTGGGGAACATCTGACCAGCAGGCCATATAAGGCCTGAGATATCATTTGGCCTGGCCTTGCCAAGTCATTAGGGGTGAGTTAATTAAATGTTTGACCAAATAGGCTAATTTTTATGTTGATAATTTTATATGGCCTGCAAATTATGTTATAACTATCCAAATGGCCCTTGGCAGAAACCAAAAATCTCCAAGAAATGAAGAGAAAGAAATCTAAACATAATACTATGGAAAGTCATCAGCATTCAAAAGAAGAGGGTAAGACAATAAGGAAGAGAGAAGAACTACAAAAACAATCAGAAAACAATGAATATAATGGCAATAACTACCTACCTATTAATAATTACTTTAGCACTGGGAAGGCATCCGAGCATTCTTTATTGGCCCCTATTGCCCTTTTGCCAAGAGGGACCCGCTTCTTACTATCCAAATACACACAGCTGATGCCTGAGCTTTCAGTTCAAGCTGTGGCTGAAGCCTCTGGGCAGCTGGCACAATGGATCTGTCTCTCGACCAATGGCGTGAGCTGGGCCCTCTCTGGAGAAGAAACCTGGGTCCCCCGAGATATGTGATCAGTACTGGAACCCCGCCAGAAGGCGAGGGGACCCCAAGGCAGGTGCTGGACGTGCAGGCCACGGGGGCATATACTACAAAGGAGACAGGACTGAACCTCACATCACCCTATTTGGCCCCGGAGGATGGCTGGTTAGCCAGAGACAGGTAAGATTCCTCAGGGAAGGAACAACCTAAGACAGGCACAGTCGCAAGAGGGGCCAACAGGAGAGCACTAAAAGGTCAACAGAGGTGGGGCACAGACCCTCACCCACAAACCTTGCAGGGGCTTGAATTCTCACCCCTCCTGAGGGAGGTCTCCTACCCCCACAGCTGCTTTGCCTCCCACCCACGGCTCAGACCGGGACCCAGGTGGCAGACAGAGACTTGGCCAGCAATAGCTGCTCTATATCTAAATCCAGTCTATTACCACGAATGCTCAGGGCCTACTCAAGAATGTAAATAATCCTTTCCACTAATATTTACAGGGTAAACTAAGATTTCTGCTTGAGTATTGACAGGAAAATAGTAATCAAGTTTTCAGATTAATTTAAATTGGCCAAGTGAAATAAGTGAATACTCAAGAAAATTTAAGTGTACTGGACAAAAAGCTGTTCCTAAAACATTTACTAAAATATCTATTAGTAGTTCATCTCACTGTAAAATTGCCTAACATCCAAAGAACCTAAAGTAGTCATATTTGTGTGCAAAAATTAAAAATTTAAAATTACCAAGTCTGCAATATAAAATTTCCAAAAGCCCCCATTAATCAAAAAAGGGGGGAACAGTAATATCATGTAAGGAAAAATATCCTATAAGTAAAATACATCTAGAAAATTCTTACTCCAGAAAAGTAACTTCCATTTGTAAAGCCAACAGCAGAACACCCATGAAAAAACACACATGGTGTCAAAATAAGCCAAAGGAAAATCATTTAGGCAAAAATTAAAAAGAATCCCAAGTCTAATTTGCAGAGAGGATCACTTTGTTAACTTTTGGTCGAGAATGTGCTTGTGTGTTTTCAGAGAACAACTCGAAGACCATGTAGGTTCCTGCGAATGTGAGGAACTTACAGGTCTGTTCCAGTCACGAGGACAGTCCAGAGATGGGGGACACTGATGACACCTTGCCATGCTAGCAGTCGGCAGCTGTGCATGGCTGCAGGCGGCCCAGGACCATACCAGAGAGGATGGATCTTGCATTGCCACGATGTGTCCACCATCTGGATACCATTGCTGACATGTACACATAAAGAACTATTTGACATTGAAACTGGGACTCAGAACAGTTGGGCATTGAAACTGACACTCAAACATTTTTTGTTCTTATACATTTATTTCTAGTTTGCAGAGGCAAGATATTTTTGAAGAAAAGAAACAGGGGAGAGTGATTGATATAGAGGCAGGGTGGCCTTGAACAGGCTGTCAAGCTGCAGGGAGAAGGCTGGGGTGGATGGGAGGCGGATGCTGGAGGAGATCAACCGAAGGACTTATATGCATGCATATGAGCATAACCAATGAATGAAAGACACTGGGGCGGGGAGGGGGGCAGGTGGGGACATGTGCTGGGGGATAAGAGAGGCTGGGGGAAGGTTATGGGGGGGGAAGGAAAACATATGTACTACTATTAAATATAAGTTATACTGCTATATATAACAGTATATATATATATATATATATATATATATATATATATATATATATATATATAAAATGAAAAAAATAAAAATTCTTTTAGTATGGAAAAAATAATTACTTTAAATGTAAATGGACTAAATACTCCAAACAAAAGACATTTGATGACTAAAAAAAGACCCATACATATGCTGCCTACAAGAGCTCCATTTCAGATGAAAACATACACAGACTTAAATTAAAAGGATGAAAAATAAATTTCATATCAATGGAAAAAGCCTCTGAGATAGCAGTACTTATAGGAGAAAAAAAATTGACCTTAAAACAACCATAACAAAACATACAAAAGGGCATTTCATGTTGATAAAAGGATAAACCCAACAAGAGAATATAAATCTTGTAAACACCTACACACCTAAATACATAAAGTAAATATTGATGGACATAAATGGAAAGATTGACAGTAATGCTTGTCATAGTAGGAAACTTTAGCACCCCATTGACTTCAATGGATAGATCATCCAGATAGAAAAATCAACAAGGAAACAGTGGCCTTAAATGACACATTATACCATATGTATCTAAATGATATGTCATAAATCATTTCTTCTAAAAGAAGAATACACATTCAAGTATGCATGGAACATTTCCCTGGATAGACCACATGTTAGGACACAGAACAAGTCTCAGTAAATTTAGGAACATTGATATGTCAGCATCTTTTCCAGTCACAATGGCATGACACCAGAAATCAATTACAAGAAGAAAACTCAAAACACACAAACACGTGTAAACTAAATAACATGCTACTAAACAATGAATGGATTAACAGCAACATCAAGAAAGAAATCAAAGGATATTTTGAGATAAATAAGTGAAAACAACCCAAAATCAACACAACCAAAGCAGTTCTAAGAGGGAAATTTATAGCAAAGCAGGCTTACATCAAGAAAAAATAAATATCTCAGATAACAAGCTAACCATACACCTAACGGAACTAGAAAAAAAGAACAGAGTAAGTAGGAGGAAGGAAATAAGTTCAAAGCAGAAATAAATGAAAGATAGTCTAAAAAACACAGAAGATCAATGAAACCAAGAACTGGTTTGATGAAAAGATAAACCTTTCATTATTCAGCAAGAAAAAAAGAGAAAGGCCTCAAATAAATAAAATAAGAAATGAAAGAGAAGCTACAACTGACACCATAGAAATACAAATTATAAGAATATATTATGAACAATTATATACCAACAAATTGGACAACCTAAAAGAAATAGATAAATTCCTATATACAGAAGGGCATTTGACAAAAGGATCAATCCAACAAGAGGGCATAACTTGTAAACACCTATACACCTAATACATACAATCTTCCCAGACTGAATTAGGATGAAACATAAAATCAGAACAGACTGATACCTACCAATGAAATAAAATCAGTAATCAATAAACTCTCAAAAAACAAAAGTCCTAGATCAGATGGCTTTGCAGGCAAATTTTATCAAACATTGAAAGAAAAATTAATACTTATGCTTCTCAAACTACTCCAAGCAACTAAAGAAGAGGAAAGATGCCCAAACTCATTTTACAAGGTCAGAACTAACCTGATATCAAAACCAGACAAAGACATTACAAAAATAGGGCCAATATCCCTGGTAAACATAGAAGTGAAAATCCTCAACAAAATAATAGCAAAACCAATTTAGCATTAAAAAGACCATACACATGACCAAGTGAGATTTATTCCTGGAGTACAGGTTGATTCAATATCTGCAAATCAATTACCATGATACAGCACATAAGCAAAATGAAGAATAAAGACGTGATTATATCAAGAGATGCAGAAAAACATCTGACAAAATCTAACATCCATTTATGATAAAAACTCTCATCAAAGTGGGGATAGAGGGAACATGCCTCAATGTTTCAATATAATAAAGGCCAACTAACATCATATAGACTGATAGCTAACATCATATCAATGGTGTAAAGCTAACAGCTTTTCTTTAAGATTAGAACAGGACAAGGATTTCCACTTTTTTTTGTTCAACAAATATTGGAAGTCCCAACCATAGTAATCAGGCAAAAAAAACAGATAAATAGTGCAATTGGTAAGAAAGAAGAAAAACTGTCATTTTTTGATAACATAATACTATATACAGACATTATAGAGTCCACCAAAAAACAATCAATATTAAAATAAATTCAGTAAAATAGCAGGATGCAAAATTAATCTTCAGAAATTGGTTGGATTTTTATACATCAACTAGGGGCCCAGTGCATGAAATTCATGCACTGGGCTTGGGGGGTGGGGGGTCCCTCAGCCCAGCCTGCACCCCCTTGTAGTCCAGGAACCCTCGGGGGATGTCCAACTGCCATGGAGATGGGAGAGGCTCCTGCCACTGCTGCTGCACTCACCAGCCATGAGCCCAGCTCCACAGGGGGAGCGCACTGGCTACCAGGGGGCAGCTCCTGAGTTGAGCGTTTGCCCTCTGGTGGTCAATGTGTGTCACAGAGACTGGTCATTCCACTGTTCAGTCAATTTGCATATTAGCCTTTTATTATATAGGACTAGAGGCACAGGTACAGGGGGGTACCGGGGGGATGTCCCTCAGCCCAGTCTGCACCCTCTCCAATCTGGGACCCCTTGAAGGATGCCTGACTGCCCATTTAGGGATCAGGCCTAAACGGACAGTTGGACATCCTTTTCACAATCCAGGACTGCTGGCTCCAAACTGCTCACCTGCCTGCCTCCCTGATTGTCCTTAACCCCTTCTGCCCACCAGCCTGATCACCGCCAACCACTACCCTGCCAGCCTAATTGATGTCTAACTGCCCCCCTGCCAGCCTGTTTGCCCCCAACTTCCCTCCTCTGCCAGCCTGGTCCCTCCCAACTGCCCTCCCCTGCTGGCCTCATGGTCCACAACTGCCCTCCCTTGCAGGCCTGGAACCTCCCACTGTTCTCCCCTGTTGGTCATCTTGTGGTGGCCATCTTGTATTCACATGAGGGCAGGATCTTTGGCCACATGGGGGCAGCCCCCTTGTGTGTTGGAGTGACGGTCAATCTGTGTATTACTCCTTTATTAGATAGAAGTCTGGTGTATGGGTGGGGTCTGGCTGGTTTGCCCTGAAAGGTGTCCTGGATCAGGGTGAGGGTTCATTTGGGGTGTGGGGCGGCCTGGGCGAGAGGCCTATGGTGGTTTGCAGGCCAGCCACACTCCCCACCCCCAGCGACCCAAGTGGAAGCCCTGGGATCTGGGATTAATTTATGTTCTACGATTGAAACTTTGTAGCCTGGAGTGGAGCCAAGCCTTCTGCTCGCTCTGTGGTGACAGCCATTTCTGTTTGAAATTTTGTAGCCTAGAGTAGAGGCCTAGGCTAGGGTTGCAGAAGTTTGGCTTCCTTCATTGCCCCTGCAACCCTAGCCTCTTCTCTCTCCAGCTCCATGGCTGCCGCCATTTCTGTTGGGATTATGTATCTTCTAAAATTGAAACTTTGTAGCATTGAGAGGAGGTCTAGGCCGGCAACGGCAGGTGGAAAGCGTGGCTTCCTCCATTGCCAGGGAAACCTAAGCCTTCCTCCTGCTCTCAGTGGCAGCAGCCATCTTGGCTGGGGTTTATTTGCATAATTTGCTCCTGATTGGCTGGTGGGCATGGCTTGATCGGAGGTACAGTCAATTTGCATATTACTCTTTTATTAGATAGGATAACAAACTCTCAGAAAAAAATTTAAGGAAACAGTGACATTTACAATTGCACCAAAAAGAATAAAATACCTAAGATTAAATTTATCAAGGAGATAAAAGACCTGTACTTGAAAAATTAAAAGACACTGAAGAAAGAAATTGAAGAATACATAAGTAAACAGAAGGATATGTACAAACAAAACAAACTCATAAATACAGAGAACAAATTGAAGGTTATCATATAGCAGGGACTGGATGAAAAAGGAGAAGGGATTAAGATGCACAAATTGCCAATTATAAAAACAGTCATGGGGATGTGAAGTGAAGCAGAGGAAATACAATCAATAATGCTGTAATTATGGGTGGTGCCAGATAGGCACTAGACTTACTGGGGTGAACACTTCATAAGTTATATAAGTGTCTAATCCCTATGTTGTACACCTACAACCAATTTAAAACTTGTATATCAACTGTAATTGAGAAAATTTTAAAACGATCCATCATTTTATACATGCCAAAACTGGCAAATATTCAAGTCCAACAAGTTGTGACAGGCAGAAAAATGGCCCCCAAGATGTCCTGTCCTAATCACTAGTCTGTTCTGCAACCTGCACGGGAAATTAAGAGCGCTAGCCAGCTGCTCTTGGCCAGGCCGATGTAACCCAGGGTCCTGCGTCGCGGAGTAGGGAGAAGAGGGCAGACAGAGATGCACTGTGAGGAGGACACTACCTGCTGCTAATGGGCATTGAAGGAAGCAGAAGGGCCATCCACCAAGGGTGCAGGTGGCTAGTGGCTTCTGGAGGCGTGGGCCTCCAACAGGGATGTGGCCCTGCAGACACCTTCATGTTTAGCTCCGTGCGACCCACTTCGGGTCTGAACTGCAGCATTCTAGAACTGTGTGGCTAAGCCCCTGAGGGAGTAGTAATTGATTGCAGCAATGGGACACCAGTACATCCAGTACCTTCCCTGGCACATGGTAGGCACTGGGTGCTATGAGAACACAAGCTTACCAGGCTTGGGCAGAGGGGAGGGGGAACCAAGGAGACGTTCCGGAGGAAGCAGTGCCTGAGCTAACTCTCGAGGCTGAAGCCACGGAGGAAGGGGCCTGGGTTTTCAGAGACCCTGTGGAGCCGTGAGCCGGAGGTGGTGCTGGGAGAACTCGGCAGCTGGCTCTCTGCAGGCAGAGGGGGGAGCAGCACGGAGCCTGGCAGTGGCCACATTGGAGTTGGACTTTGCTCCCAGTCCCACGGGAACCGGAGCTGGGGATGCTTGGCCTCCTCACATTTGCCCCGTGCCACGCCCACCTGGGCTGCCCTGCAAGTGGAGGGAAGCTGAGCCTGAGGCTGGCAGACCCTGGAGAACGAGCCCAGCTTCCTGGCCGAGGCAACAAGAGGCCGAGGCCAGGGAGCAGGTGGCAGAGAGACGGGCCGAGGAGTGGTCCCGGTGGCTGCTCACCCGCACTCGGCGTGGGGTGGAGGAGGTGTGTGGGTGTCTTGCTTGAGGTCTGGCACATCCTTTCACCACATTCTTACAGCACATTTTACTCTGCGTCTCTAAAAGGTGCTCTGTGCTCCTGCAGCCGAGCTGGCTCCTCCCTGTCCCTGGAGGAACGTGTGACACAGAACAGGGTTGCCATCTACCATCTGCTGAGAGGCATGCTGGTTAGGAGGGAGACAGGAGAGGGAGAGAAAATGACCACCATCTGCTCTGGTGCTTTGGGGCAAGGGGAGGGTCTAGGTTGGGGGGATGGAATTGGTGACCCCAATTTAGATCGAAGGGCAGCAGTCTCGAGGTCCCAGCTGAAAGGACCAGATGTCCTTGGCGATGCCCTTAGCAGACCGACAGCTTCTATGGTCCCAGCTGGCAAGTGGCGCTGGCGTTCCCACACAGCCCGGCCCTGGGTGTGGTCTGTCTGCACTGGGGCCCATGGAAAAGGCACCTGGGGGGTGTGACCAAACAGAGGTGTGAGGGGGCAGGGGTCTGCTGGCTGGAGGAGAGGACCCGGACAGGGAAGCGGAGGGGCAGGTGAGAAACAGGCCCAGGACAAACAGATTCTGGGTGCACCCCTCCCACTCTAAGGAGACACCAGTAGGCAAACTGTGGTCGGCAAACTGTGGCTCGCGAGCCACATTCGGCTCTTTGGCCCCTTGAGTGTGGCTCTTCCACAAAACACCACGGCCTGGGCGAGTCCATTTTGAAGTGGCGTTAGAAGTTTAAAAAATTTGTCTCTCAAAAGAAATTTCAATCGTTGTACTGTTGATATTTGACTCTGTTGACTAATGAGTTTGCCGACCACTGGTATAACCCAAATACTGTAGGAACTAAAAATTTTAATAACCCATTTCATCTTTTTTTCTTTGATTTATTTTTCTTTATTTTTTCATCATCACTATTTATACCCACCCTCTTCGATCTCCCCCCGCCCACTCGCCCATTTAGTCTTTACAACAATCAAAATGGCCTTTTGATAGACGGGGAAACTGAGGCCAGGCAGACCGAAAGGTCAGAGCTAGCCAGTGCAGGAGCCGAGGTTGAAGTTGCGGTGTGTGGCCCACGCACTTCGTTTCCCGGATGAGCAGGCGGGAGCTCCCTGAGGGCAGGGCCAGGAGTGAGGTGCCGGGACCCCACACACGCTCCCCCAGGCGCTGGTCTCACCGGCTGAGGGGGTTCTGACTGTGCCTTTCCCAGCTCCGCCTGCACCGGCCGATGGGGGATGGAAGCAGAAAGCCCAGCTCGGAAAGAAGCTGTCGGCTGCCTTTTCCTGTAAAGGGCCGGTTAGTAAATATTACAGGCTTTGCGGGCCATTAGATCCTTGTTTCTAACTACTCAACTCGGGCACTTGGGCTTGGCTGCATCCAAATCGCACTTTATTTACAAAACGGTGAGACCAGATTTGCTGAGCCCCACATACTATTACCAAGAAGCAGCTAGGGGGGGACACGGGTAGGCCTCTCCCGGGGAGGCAGCTCCGTGGAAGCAGCAGTCAGTCCCCACCAGGCAGGACGGCTCAAGGCAGCCCCCGCTGTCTACTGACCACCTCAACCCAAGTAGAGAATTTGGTGAGAAACATAAAATCAAAGAAGAGGTCATGATGGGAAACCTCTGGGGGTGCGGGAAAACTTTGGAGGGGACTTGGAGCTTCTCCATGTCCCTGGAACAGAGGTTTAAGCCCATCTGACCGAGCTCTCAAGGACTGGGCGAGACCCCGTGCTGGTCGAGTGCCACACCCAATATCTGTAAAACGGATGGGGGCTCTGGCTGAAATGAGAGGTGACAAGCCCGGGAAGCTGCTGCCCGCATTTTCCCTTCTTCCCGAAAATCGATGGACTAAATGATGCTTTAATTAAAGTCTCCTTTAGCCTTGAGATTTGATCATTATAATGCAAGCTGCACCTTAGGTGAAAACCACACGCCAGCCAGACAGGGTGGATTCAGAAGGGAAAGAGCAGTCTTGGTCATGCTCCCAGGTCAGACGTGCAGGCCAGGAGATGTTAATCACTCGTTAATGAGCCCGCGTGGGGGTGTGTCTGCCCTTGAACTCAAGGACTAAGAGGGTTCTTGCTCCTTTCCTTCCCACACCTGGCACCACTGCTCTGTTCCGGGAAACCTCCCAAGGGCCGGAGTTAGGGGGACTGTGGAGGAGAGCCGGAGAGAAGGCGGGGCCTCGGCACATTTGCTTTCCTTTGGGGCTCGCCTGCTAGTTTGGGGGGACGTTCTGCAGTAGCAGTGTGTAACTTGAAATCGGCAAGAGCCCCGATTCTGAAATAGAATGGATGTTTCACTCATGTGAGCCCAGCCTTCTCATTTTATCGCCAGCCAACTTTATTTCAGGGCAAGTGCGCGCATGCACGCGCGCGCACACACACACACACACACACACACACACACACACCCCTGTGGTGTTAGTCTTAACAATGTATATGTTACCGAAAAAAACGAAACTAAAGTAACTGTACATCTGTGTGTGATGTTGTTCAATAAAAGACACTCAATGGAGGAAGGAAGAACCTGGCAAAAGAGGTCACGGGTCCAAATGTGATCTGTCCCTTTCTGTCCCAAAAGACTGAAGTAACAGCGATGAAAATGAAAATAGCTAATGTATCCCAAATGCATTGTGTGCACACCCTGTGCCCGGCACTGTGATTCCCCCGGGGTCTGCCAGGGCTGCCATGACAAAGCACCACACACTGAGTGGCTTGTACCACGGACGCTGGTTTTCTCCCAGTTCCAGAGGCTGGGAGTTCAAGGTCAAGGAGCCAACAGGGCTGGATTCTCCTGAAACTTCTCTCCCTGGGCTCATGTGGCCTTTCCTGCATGCGGTGCACCGCCCTGGTGTCCCTGCCCCCCTTATAATAAGGACACCAGTTCTATTGGATTAGAGCCCCGCCCTTCTGACCTCATGTAACCTTAACGACCTCCTGAAAGGCCCCATCTCCAAATACAGTCATGCTGGGGTTAGGGCTTCCACATAGGAATCTAGCAGGGAGGGGTATGATTCGATTCACAGCACATGGATTATCTTCATGGTCACCACTGAACTCCAGGTGGGCACTGTAACATCCGTTTTCCACCCCACAGCTGTGGAAACCGAGGCTCACAGTGGGCAGAATGAGGTTTAAACCACGTGCCCTCCGTCCAGGGCCTGTGCTCGGCCGCAGGGTGATCCTGCCTCTCACAGGCCCAGCGTGCACCCCGTACGCAGACCTGAGGAAGCCGGACGCTTTAGAAAGCTACCTGGGTGGTGCAATGGTCAACGCATTTGAGGACCAAAGCCTAAGACATTTACTAACAGGCCCTGCCTTCCCCTGAGGGCTGTGCACCGAGTGGCTGCAGAAGCTCCTAGCTCACCTGCTCTGTCCAAAGGGGGACTCACCTCTGCAATGCACGCCTGTGACAAGCACATCAGGTGACTTCCGTCAAAGCACTCAAATCATGAGAGCTGTGCAAGCACATTCCATCCTCCTCCTCACGCTGTTTTTAAGAGTGGGTAGCACTGAGACAGAGTTAGAAATCGCGGAGAGCCGCGCCCCAGATCCCAGGGCCAGGAAGAGGAGAATGCGTTGGGGAGGTTCCATGAAGCGCAGCATTGGAGGCAATGAGCGGCCCGGACAGACAGTCCACTTGTCTCCCAAACAGAAGGAACGACCAATGAGCGGCACGGACAGACAGTCCACTTGTCTCCCAAACAGAAGGAACGACCAATGAGCGGCGCGGACAGACAGTCCACTTGTCTCCCAAACAGAAGGAACGACCAATGAGCGGCCCGGACAGACAGTCCACTTGTCTCCCAAACAGAAGGAACGACCAATGAGCGGCACGGACAGACAGTCCACTTGTCTCCCAAACAGAAGGAACGACCAATGAGCGGCACGGACAGACAGTCCACTTGTCTCCCAAACAGAAGGAACGACCAATGAGCGGCACGGACAGACAGTCCACTTGTCTCCCAAACAGAAGGAACGACCAATGAGCGGCACGGACAGACAGTCCACTTGTCTCCCAAACAGAAGGAACGACCAATGAGCGGCCCGGACAGACAGTCCACTTGTCTCCCAAACAGAAGGAACGACCAATGAGCGGCGCGGACAGACAGTCCATTTGTCTCCCAAACAGAAGGAACGACCAATGAGCGGCCCGGACAGACAGTCCACTTGTCTCCCAAACAGAAGGAACGACCAATGAGCGGCACGGACAGACAGTCCACTTGTCTCCCAAACAGAAGGAACGACCAATGAGCGGCGCGGACAGACAGTCCACTTGTCTCCCAAACAGAAGGAACGACCAATGAGCGGCACGGACAGACAGTCCACTTGTCTCCCAAACAGAAGGAACGACCAAGAAGGCAAAGGAGACGAGAAGGCTTCTGGTGGGTAAGAAAGAGTGAATCTTAAAACCGATGGTTTCCCAAGAAATTAAAACAAAAGTAACACACCAAGATGAGGCTGAGGAAACTATTTGGCATTGAAAAAAAATGTTCTTAAAGCCTTTATATTCTGAAAATAAACTCTAAACATACCCAGGAAAAATACATAAAGGCTCACCACACATTTCCTAGAGAAAATATCAGAATCCAATAGAACAAAAGCTAAAGAGAGTAAAAGCCACCAATCTGACAATTTTATGCCCAACAGACCTGCTGCTGATGCCGACGGTTGAGAAAAAGACGCTCTCAGGAGAGTCGGAAAGCAATGCTAGTTAAAGAAAATAATGAAAAACAATGCCTGGTGGTGATGAATCTATCTGGATATTAAAACAATAGAAAGCTGCAATAAATAGCGTAGTAACAGGGTAAGGATTAACCCTCCCACCAATGGAACTAAATTAATAGTCTCAAGATAGACCCCACTCTAATTTTGTAAAAGTTGGGGGCATTGCAAAGATTCACACTATCACTGCTACTTTTCAAAATTTTACCAAAGATTATAGCCCACATAATAAGAACTACAAGTATTAGAAAGAGAAATACAAAACTATTTACAGATGATATAATAGAAGATATTCCCTACAAATTCTAAGGGTACAAATGGATAAATCATTGATAAAAAAGCAAAATGGTCAGATATTGGATCAACATAAAAACAAGTAGAAGATACACTGGAAAATTTTTTAAAAATTGAGTTAACAATGGCAACAAAATTGACTTTATAAAAAACAAGACATTGATATAGACAACAAATCCTCCCTGAACAAGAACTGTGTAGAAATGGGGTGATTTACCAAGTTTATGAATGAGAAGACTCAACAGTATAAAAGTGTTTTTCAATTCTTCCCAAATTATCTTATCAATTAAATGTAATCCCAATGACATTTTTCATAGAATTTTGAAAAGCTAATTCTGAAATTCAGAAGAAAAACCAGGACATTTTTTTTTTTTTGGAAGGAGGGGAGAAATACAAAGGAAGTCTTCTCCCACCAGATGCCAAAAATATATGACAAAGCTGTTGTGATACAGAAATGAATCAATGAAAGAATACAGAGAATATGGGAAGAAATGAAGGTTTAATATGTTAAAGGAGGTATTTCACATGAGCAGAGAAGGACTTTTCCATGATTTGTGTTAAAACCATTAACTGTGCACTTAGAAAAAAATATAAGTTGGATCCCTCACTTTATAAGACACACAGAAGTAAATGTTAGTAAAAACCACAAACTATTAAACTATTAGAATAAAATAGGAGCAAATGCTTTTGATTTGGGGGTTTTAAAAGCCATAAAAGACTGATAAATCCAGCCATACAACAAATCCCAGAATCCCATCCTGCTGTTATCATGTTGACAAGGTGCCGTAAGCACTTCGCTCTCATTTACATCAATTAGCCTATAGCAGTGGTCAGTAAACTGTGGCTTGCAAGCCACATGTGGCTCTTTGGCCCCTTGAGTGTGGTTATTTTACAAAATGCCATGTGCGGGCGCGCACATACAGTGTGATTGAAACTTTGTGGCCCATGCGCAGAAGTCGGTTTTCTGCTCTCAAAAGAAATTTCAGTCGTTGTACTTTGATATTTGACTCTGTTAACTAATGAGCTTGCCAACCACTGGCCTATAGTAACACTGGTTTCATTGTGCACAGCTCTGCCCTGTTCCTAGAACCTATCAACAGGAAGCGAGGACTTCCTCTGCTAAATGTTAAGATTCAGCATAAGATATAACGTCACAAAGTTACAAGACAAGTAGCACTTCAGAAGATACTTGTCACAAACATAAATATTTGCTTAAATGCTAAATGTCCAACCATTAGACCAGTTGCTATGATGCACACTGACCACCAGGGGCAGACGCTTGACCAGTAGTAGGTTAGCTTGCTGCTGGGGTCTGGCGGATGGGGACTAGGCGAGATGGGCCGGACAGCTCTGGAGCCCTCCCATGGTCCCTCTCCGGCCTCTTAAAATATTTCTCCTAATTCATTTTCTTTCGATGTGCACGAATCAGTGCACCGGGCCTCTAATACATATATATATATAATTTGGGGGCAGTGGCACTGAATGAGCAGCCCCAGAAAAGGAAATAACAGCACCCGATGAGCACATGAAAACATGTTCAAGCTCATGAGCAACCAGAGAAAAGCAAATTAAAACAACAGAATAACATTTCCACCTTTTCAATGGTCACAAACTTAAATAGTACGCCGACGTACTTTCACACAGCGCTGCCGGTAAATTGCTATGATCATTCTGGAGAATATTTTGGCAGTAACACATGCACATAGCCTAGGGTGGCGCAATTCCAGGCTTTAGCTCCTCTGAAAAGCATTTGCCCACATCAACAAGAAAGCCCAAACGAGTGTATTCATCGCATCGTGTGTAATAGCAACATCGGAAGACAATCCAAATGCCAGCCCCGGGGGGAGTGAACCCTCAGGAACAGCTGCTGATGGTGCGGATGTTAACACGCAGGCAAAGGGCTGAGAGACACATCGCCCCAGAGGACAGAACGAGGGGCGATCTGATGTGGCTAATGTCAGAGAGCCCTTCCATCTGGTAAACAATTGAAAAGCCTGCAGGTTGTACAGAACGTCCTTTTCTAAAGGCGTGGAGGATCCCTCCCATTGGGTGGTGTATTTAATGTCTTGAAAAGGATCTTGAGAAACAGCTACTTAAATCCTAAGGAAATGGGCCATGGATCCGAGCAGGGGATGGACTCAGGGATGCGTTAGGCTGGGTTTGCTTAACCGGGTAAAGCGATCTCAGGAGTAAAGTGTTCTGTTCGCTCAGGTTCCCAGAGATCCACTGACTGACCCAAGAAGGTAGCATGTCCTCAGGTCCCCAATGCCGCAGCCACATCAGTGACAAAATCAGAACTCCTGCTCTCCGATCCCAATGCCACCACTTCCACAGCAGCATTCTGTGCACAAACCTTTGCGTTTTAGTCCTTCCCCAGGATGTGCTTTTCAGTGGTTCTAGAGAGAGGAAGGAAGAGGGGAAAGGAGAGAGCAAGGGAGAGATGAGGGAAAAACATCCATTAATTGCTTCTCATACTTGCCCCAAGCTGGGATTGAACCTGAAACCTAGGCCTGTGCCCTGATTGGGAATCGAACCCGAGATCCTATTGTGCAGGGGGGATCCAACCAACTGAGCCAGCAGCCAGGGTGGGGCAAGCCTTTTGACAGCACTGAGTCTAGGACCTCCGTATCCCTACATCCACAGAACACGGTCACATGGCACGTCATAGCCACCTTCCTGGTATTCTGAGTTGTACACAACATAATATAAGCAGAGTGCTCTGAAAGCTGTCATAAAACCACAATGACAGACACAGCGTGACCTCCCTACTCCCCGAGGTAAAAACAAACACCAGGATAAAGTATGCACATACTCATCAAATAACTGAAACCTCATTTAAAATAGCTGTTTTCCCCCCAAATTTCTCATCAGTTCTATACCTCATATCACGGTCTGAAATAAAGCCCAGATGAAATCAAATAGTAAAAATGAAACCATTAAAAAAAAAACCATCAAACAATATGGTTCCTGAATATAAAAATATCTGATCACACAAAAAATTTAAACTTCGTTACATTAACTAATATAAGCAAGCATTAAAAGGTAGACAACAAACCTTCAACGCAAGAAATACCACATTTTATGCAGAAAGATCTCTCAGAAACCACTGTGAAAAAAATGCCAATTCTGTAACAGAGAATAGACAATTTCCAGAATAATATGCCAACAAATTAAGAAAGTGTGTGACTGCGGTGAAAATCAAGAAAAGGGAAATTAACAACAAATGCGATACCATTACTGAATACCAAGTTGGACACAACTGCAAACACCAGCAACACCTAATGCCCCAAAACAGAGTCCATGGGCTCCGGAGGCAGCGCTGCCCAGGAGCACGCCAAGCCTGACGTTCAGGGCTTTTCAGGACTCACGTAAAAATAAACGGGTTGAATCAATCTAAGTTATTCTACATCGAGTGTTATTTTAACCTGCTATGAAATTATTAGTGAGATATTTACATTTTTGGAGGAGAACAGGTCTTTGAAATTTAATGTGTATTTCATACTTACAGCATCTTAATCCAGATGCTCAGTTTTCATCGGAAATATGTTTTAGGTTTCTAAAATTTTCGGTTGATAAAGGCGATTCACATACTCTTCCAAATGTCACTTTTCCCCAGTGGTTGAACTGAGTATCAAGTTTGAGAATTTGTCCTAAATTAAAATGAAACACAATTCGGGGCCTCGGTCTCTCGGTTGCACCAGCCACATTTCACACGCTGGAAAGCCACATGGGGCTCGTGGCTACCATTCGGACAGTGCAGTTCTAGAAAAATCGACCTGCGCCAACCCAGGCCGGCCGTAGGCAGAGGCCGCTCTCAGCCTCCGGAAACCTGGCACCGTGGCTCTCAGGTCAACGTCCCTGAAATCTGCAGACTCACCCCTGGGTCCCATGCCGGCACCTTCCTCCTCCGGGGGAAACGCCCATGTCCTTGTCTGTCCCACAGTGACTGGTTTCCCAGGAGACCCACTGCCGGTCCTTCATGGGCACACGCGAGTTCTCATGACCTAAATGTAAATAACAACGGGAATAATAAGAATGAATAATGCCAGACGTTGGGCGTCATTTAACACCGGCGGGTCTTGGTTTGGCACCTAGAAGGGTTCTGGAATCTGGAGAGGGGGATGCGCACAGATTAAATAAGAGTGCAGAGACGAAACATAATTTCGAAATGCATATTGAGGGAGGCAGAGGAGGCTGGCTGAAGAAACCACCTTCTCCTCCTCTTAGGACCCCTTGCTTTTTAACAACACAAACTGTCCCAAGGTGAGGTGGAGATATACACTTCAAAGGTATACGTTTCGTACAGAAGCACTGTCAGATTGGGGAATTGCCTTTGGCTGTTCAGGTGTTTGGCCAACAGGAGGTAAAAACATGTAGATTAAGGTGCCCTTAGGTGAGAACCAAGATAGCGGCATAGGTAAACACCTATTATTCTGCCCCGCACAAGGATTCAGAAACTACAACATAACAACAAAACAAACATCACCCAGAATCGCCAGAAAGCTGGCTGAGTGAAAATTCCACAAATAAAAGTAAAGGTGGGACACTGAGACTCAGAGGAGTGGCGGGAGCACAGCCTTGAAAACGGAAACAGGTTAGGAGCTGTCCTGGTAGTGCGCACGCGGGCTGTAGGGCTGGAGCAGCAACCCCGGCTGGATTTCGCCAACGGGGAGGGCGGAGACATCCCACTACACGGATTCCCCAGTGCCAGGCGAGGTCTGAGGTCTGGGGGACACACCCTGGAAGCCAGGCGTGGCAGAGGTCTCCTAGTCTGCGGAAAAACCCGGTAGCTGGGAAAAGAAGTTTGCACGCAAGTGTCGCACAAACATGCGACTGGCTCCCTGGAAACTTGTCTCCTGGCCCTGGAAACCACCTATTTTACAACCCTGGGATAGACTTTGGGTGTACAGACTCATTTGAGGAAAGGCAGAGTTGTCTGGCAAGGGGAAGAGACTAGCGGCTTTCTCTTGGAGGTGCCTGCAGCCATCCCCATCCAACAGAGACCCACGCGTGCGAGCCCCACATAGGACGTAGCTGACACTGAGGCTGCCAGCTCAGCTCAGAGACTCCACCCATCCAACCTGAACAGTCTCCCTTCACAGCCAATTGGCCTGGAGGTCAAACCCTCCTAGGGCTAACAACAACAAGCTGGGTTTAAATAAAAAAATACTGTACAACCCATAAAGGATTGCAGTAAGAGTACCCATCTCAAATAACTGGGGAGGCTGTGCCACTGACCCTTAGAGGACATCTACCACATAAAGCAGCCACCATGCAGAGATATGGAAAGAAATCAGGTGTGAAAGAAATGGAGGAGAAAAGAAGATAAGACAGAGTTCAAAACCATGGTTATAAGGCTTTTCAAGAGGCTCCTAGAAAAGGCCGATGAACTTAATGAGAACTACAAGGAAATAAACAAGACCAACCAGGAAATGAATGAGACTTACAAGGAAATGAATGAGACCCTCAAGGAAATGAACAAGACCTCTGAGGATATGAACGAGACCCTCAGAGATATGAAAAAGGACCAACTAGAAATCAAGCATACACAGACTGAAATAAATATTACACAAAGTCCTAAAAGCAGTCCAGAGGGCCACAAGAACCAAGTCAAATATTTGAAATACAAAGAAGCAAAATCCACTCAGCTGGAAAAGCAAGAAACAAAAAGAATTCAGATAATTGAAGATAGTGTAAGGGGCCTCTGGGACAACCTCAAGCATACCAACATCCGAATTATAGGGGTGCCAGAAAGAGAGAGAGAGCAAGTTAATGAAGACCTACTTGAAGAAATAATGACTGAAAACTTCCCCCACCTGGTGAAAGAAACTGACTTAAAAGCCCAAGAAGTACACAGAACCCCAAAATATAGGAATCTAAAGAGGACCACACCAAGACGTATCATAATTAAAATGCCAAGAGCAAAAGATAAAGAGAGAATATTAAAAGCAGCAAGAGAAAAACAGTTGGTTACCTACAGGGGAGCACCCATACGATTGTCAGCGGATTTCTCAACAGAAACGATGCAGGCCAGATGGGAGTGGCAAGAAATATTCAAAATAATGAGTAGCAAGAATCTACAACCAAGATTACTCTATCCAGCAAAGCTATCATTCAGAATTGAAGTTCAGATAAAGTGCTTTGCAGATAAGAAAAAGCTAAAGGAGTTCATCACCACCAAACCAATATTATATGAAATGCTGAAAGATATTCTTTAAGAAGAGGAAGAAGAAAAAGGTAAAAATATAAATTATGAACAACAAATACACATCTATCAACAAATGAACATAAAAATCAAGTGAATTGATAGGCTGATGAACAGGATAAACTGGTGAATATAACAGAAACATGGACATAGAAAGGGAATGGACTGACAATTCTTGGGGAGAAAAGGGTTGTGGGAAGTACAGCAAGAGACTGGACAAAAATCTTGCAACAATGGGAGAGGACAGTGGGGAGGGGGAGGTGAAGGTGGAGGGTGGGATGGGTACAGGGTGGAGGGGAGATATAGGGGGATAAAAAAGGAGAAACAACGTAATTGATAAACTGAACAATAAAGATTAAAAAAAGGTGCCCTTGGTTTTCTGGGGGCAAACAATTTAATGCATCCTTTTCAGGTTTGGGGAAATGCCTTTAGCCATTCCAACAGGCGATCACATATGTGACTCAGCCCTTGAGTCCCCAAGTTCCATCAACCTTTTGATGAAACTCTTGCAATTACGACATGCTGGAACTGGCTTCCAGCAAAAGATGATGATAAGAAGCAATAGGTCACACCCCCTGAGCAGACAGTGGTGCCAAATGCCTTCCGTTCTTTATTGGCAGCCTGTGCTCTCCCGTGCGCAGGCAGAAAACAGGCTCAGAGAAGGAAAGGACCGTGCAGCCACACTATCGGCAAGAGGCAGAGCTCTCACTGCCGGAACCAACGCTAAGAGGCCCTTCCCGTGTTCTCCCCTTCTCCATGCTGCTCCCTATTCCGTTTGTGAGCTGCGTCCTCCCCCTGTACTCTCCCCTCTCCCGTCACAGCAAGGACTTCCTGCCCCTCGCCGGAGCCACCTGGCAGTGTGCAGGCGGCCACCACCGCCAACCACAACCCAGCCGCTCAGGGGCTCCAAAGGCCTGTGGCCTGGGAGCCGGGCGCTGCCCTGGCCACCAGACCCCACTCAATCCCAGCGGCCATGGAGCTTCGCGGGGACACTCCCGGAGCATGGCTGTCAGCAGACTCGGGGTTAGCGTCCTGACCCACCAGCCAAGTGCCCCAGCTCCCTGCCTCTTGGAGCTGAGCATATGCCGAGAGCCCGGCCCGGAGCAGGTGCCCAGGCAATGACAGCGCCGGTCACGTGCTTGTGCAGTAAAAGGTGTGTCCTGTCCCCTCTCAGTAAGAAAGAAACGTCAGGCCAGCAGAAGGGGTCAGATGGGAAGGAGCCCAGGGGGTCTGTGACCCTAGAGCCAGGACGCCCAGGTGGGAACTCACTGTGGATTCTCAGGCAGCTCCTCTGATATTGCTGAACCTCAGTTTTCCCATCTGCAAAGTGGGAATATCGCAGCAACCAGTTCGGGGGGCTGATGAGAGCACTTCATGAGGGAAGGCACAAACAGAGCCTAGCTTAGCACCCCACACCCCACATTCACGGGTCACAGGAGTCTGTCTGGGTCCGGGTCCCCGGAAGAGGCGCTGAGGATGAAAGGTGGTGAAGGAGGTAGTACACTGTTCTAGTGCCCTTTACGGAACCACTGCCCTCACCTTCCTCTGGCCTCGAAGGCAGCGGCTCTCGGAGGACAATCCCCAGACCCACAGCACCAGCCCCGCCCGGGAGGCAGGCAGCGTGGCTCGGCCGTGCGGCCTGTGCAGTGACCCCGGGTCCTGCGCGCCGAGCGGCCCTTTGCTTGGTTTCACGCTCGCTGTCCCGTCTCCAAAGTCTTCATTTGAGCAAGGGGCCCGCAGGCTGCCACCAGGGCTGCCCAGAGCTCATTGGAGACGCAGACTCCCAGGCCCGCTCCGAGGCTGGGCCAGCAGCTGTTTACTGAGAGCCGCCGGCCACGGGCCACGGAAGCAAAGCCGTGGCAGCCTGCGGGGGGTGGGACCAGCAGTCCCACGCTTCCTGCCCCAGCCTGGGCCTCCCTCTGCTGACCCGACTGCTGTCTGTCAGAGGCAAACTTAACAGGAAGCTAAGGACACCCCTCTCACATGCAAGGGCCCCCATCCACGGGCCAATAACGGACTTCCCATCTATAATTTGTAATCTTTCCTTAAAGAGGCACACCGGGTCCTATATGCTTCAGGCCCTGAGGCACCTCTCGGCTGCTGGGTAACTAGGACGGCGCTTCTCAGGCCTCCTGGCACCGCCTCGCCAGGAGGGTGTGATACAACCAGATGGCGGGGCCCCCCTCAGAGCCCAGCCCGCACATTTCTGTCCATCTCCAGGTGATGCTGATGCCGGGACCACGCTGTGAGATGGCTGCTCTGTGGGCCTTCTTCCCACCTCCATCTGCCCTTCCCCCCACCCCCTACTCGCAGCTAAAGCTGCTCCCTCTTACACACACCCTTGCTTCAGCCTCCCAGGGACTCCCGCATGTCTGCCCCCCTCCAGGAAGTCCTCTGACGTCCCAGGCAGGGCACATCCTGCAGGCAGCCCCGCAGACCTGGAAAAGCTCTTCCTGGATCTGGATTTCCCCGCACCCCCTTCTCCACCTGCTGCGGTCCAGGAGCCCTTCTCCCGCCTTCAACCAGCCGGCCCCACCCTGCCCCACCCGGGCGTGCGGTCCCGGGGAGACACAGGTGCAGCAGAGCTGGGGACCCAACTCTGTGTCTCCAGGGGGCGATGTTACCCAGGAGGGAGGTGGCGGCTGCCCCCTGGCACAGCAGCCTCTGGAGCTGCTTCCTAATTCAGTCTCGGCCAGCAGAGGGGACAGAGGGTGGGCTGGGTGCCGGTCTCCTTCCTGCACACCTGCCCTCTCTCCAAGGACACAGCCACCCGTGTGGAGTTTGTGGCTTAAAGAGCCTTCAGCAGCCTCACCCCTCCCTCTGCCGGCAAGTTGGTCCCCGCGTCACCCAGAGGAGCTGGGCCTTCTCCTCATCCTGCCCTGACCCTGGACAGTCCAGCCTTCGCCCCCTGGGCCATGCCCCTGCCCCCCCGCACGGCTCTCCTCGCTAACCCTCTTCTCCCTACACTCAGCAGTCAGCGGACTCCCCAGAGTTCAGTGAAACCTCGGAGGCGGGGTCCAAGGCTGGGTCACCAGGGACGTGGACATGCACCTGAGGTCCCGGGGCTGCCCCAGCCGCCCCTGTTCACCCTGCGGAGGGCGGGGAGGAGGGGGCCGCTCACCTCTCTGGCTTCCAGTGAGACATCTGCAGAGACCCAGCGCGGACTGCGGGGCTGCGGGGCTGCGGGACCTGGGCCTCAGGCCGGCTGCTCAGTGTGCCCACAGCTGCCGGCCTGGGCAAGCTCGCTGCGGGCCTCCGGGCGCAGAGCCGCCGCTTCACCCTGTCGTGCACCCGAGGCGCTTGGGAAACAGCCCTGGGGTGGCGAAGGGGGTCTGCATTTTCACAAGCAACACCCCGTCCTCGCAGAGGCCTGAGGACTGTGCTCGGGGCCTAGGTGTTCTGAGGGCCTCTGCAGGCTTTTATACCGAAGACCTGAGGGGCTTCAGCTGGCAGGTTTTCATCTTTCCTCACGTTCACTTACTGCTCTTCTCTTAACCAGCCCCAGGTGAGGCTCTGCAGAGAGAGGCAAGGAGACAGACTGTTATTACAATCACCCTCCCTGTTCCCCCAATGTGGCCCGCCCACTGCGGGGGCTTTGGAACCTGCGGCAAATGATGAAGCTCAAGGCCTGCGCGCACCCACGCTGTGTGACCTTGGAAAACGTCTCCGACTTCTCTGAGCCTCTCTCCCCCGCCTGTTGGAGGGGGTGGGTAATAATATGCGTCTCTCTCAAGGGGCTATAAGTATTACATGAGGTCATCTTCATTGTGAAGTCATTAAATATCAGCTGTTTATTTCATTAACAAACATTCATCAAGCAGCTGGTATGGGCCAAATCCTTTGCTAAGCCGGGGATTAAAAACATTTTTTGAAAGGTCACTAAGTAGTGACCTTTTGAGATGGCCTTTGCTCTTAAGCAGTCCAGTCTAACAGGAAAAGGATATATACTGCTATAAAAGTTAAGTTTATTTTCAAAATGCCCCAGACTTACCTTCCTTCATATTTATGGACCTCTGAGGTGATTATCATTGTGAATATTTTCTCGATGAGGAAAGGGGTTGTGGGAGGAGCCGAGCAGGTCTGGGATGAAGGAGGCTGCCTGGGAAAGCACCGTGTGTCCCCTACTCCCCCCCCTGCCCCCCATCCCCACTGCACTTCTGACAGGTCCTCACAGCCCTCAATTACAGAATTACAGTCTCCCCTAAACCTTCCGTAGAATTCAGTATCTGCTCAGCGATCTGCCAGCCCAGGATGTAGTGGAAATGTCCATGTTCCTGTGGAAACTTTCTACCATCTGCTGCTTTCCGGATAAAAGTAGAGACTATTGATTAGAGAGATGAGCTCGAAGGTATTTACCCACCCCTCCATGCATTTACCCCAAAACTAATGTTTCCAGGCTTGTGAGAGGTGAGTCACCTTCTCTTTTTCTCAAGAGCAGGGGGTCATTACCAACAGAAAGGGGAGGACCCTCTGTGCCACGAGTCTGACAGTGGGGCGCTGGAAATAACCTGTCACATGGCGCAGAGGTGGGCCAGGCCGTCAGTGTCCCAGGCTCCGCTGCTGGATGGGCCGCACGGGGCGCCCTCCGCAGAGGAGCTGATGCCCGGGAGGCCGGCAGCCGCCCACAGCCCTCCCCAGGCCCCCTGCCAGCACGGAGCGCGGGTCAGGGGGCTGACCCTGGCTGCCATTCCAGACAGCTCTGTAATTATTCTTCCACTAAGCAGTGACCTCTTGACTTTCTCATTTGGGAGCGTGTGTGTCTCCAATGTGTCTTTTATCTTGGCCTGATGCCTGAATAATTTTATGTCATTGTCTTCTCTGGAGTTCTCATTTAGACCACAACCCCAGAATGTCAAGGCCGACTTCGTTTCTCTTTCCTTCTGCTTTTTCCTGTTGTTAAATTGCCTTGAAGGAGCCCACCACCTCTCTGACCCCAATGTCCCATTTGTGAGAAAATACTGTGATTGGATCATAACAATGGGAGACATAGAACTCTGGACTCATTTCTGTCACCTGCTTCTGTCTTTCTCCTCTGTCATAATCAGGGCCGTGACCCTAATTTCCAAATGGCACCCCAGCACGGCAACTTCCTGGGGAGAGCTCTCTCACTGGTTTGCAGATGCCTGTCTTCTCCTGCGTGCTCACATGGCTGAGAGAGAGAGAGAGAAGAAGAGAGAGGGAGAGGGAGAGAGGGAGAGAGTGAAAAAGGAGAGAGAGATGGAGAGGGAGAGGGAGAAGAGAGAGGGAGAGGGAGAGAGGGAGAGAAAGAGAGGGAGAGAGGGAGAGAGTGAAAAAGGAGAGAGAGATGGAGAGGGAGAGGGAGAAGAAAGAGGGAGAGAGTGAAAAAGAAGTTTGAGTTCTGGTCTTTTCCTCTTCTAATAAGGACTCTAAATGTTAAGAACCCCACCTCATGAGCTCATCTAAACCTAATCACCTCTCACAAGCCCCACCCCAACACCATCCCATTTGGGGTTAGGGCTTCCACATGTGGATTTGGGGGAAGGGGGGTATAAACATGCAGTCCACAGCACAACACGACGGATTTTCCCTCCTCATATCCAGACATCTCCTGAAACTCAGCGCTCAAATCAATCATCTGCTTCTCCTCAGATGAAAGACATCAATAAAGAGAAACGCTGTTATGACATCCAACAGCTGAAAATGAACGAGGGCATCAATTCATAGGCTGTAAATAGAATCGATTTTGAAAAATATAATAAGAGTGTCTGTTCTATCTGGCAGAATAAAAGGCACCCAAGTGGTGACTCGCGACACCGCAGGAGCGCTCGGGGTTTTCGACTTTTGAACGCCATGGCGGGCAGGCTGCCGCGGCGCCGGGCGCACAGTGACGGGGGTTCGATCTGTTGGACCAGCCAGTGGCGTCCACCCCACCCGGAAGAGGCTGGCGAGGAGCAGGTGCTCACTGGATTCTGCAGAACGGACAGAGTCATGAAGGCGACCCGTGCCGCGGCGGCTCAGCCGGCCGAGCGGACGGCCTGACCTCCGGCTTCCTCCCTGAGCCCGGCTGCCTCCTGACCCGTGGGGGGCGTTCCTCCCTGGCCTCGCCTGGAATCCCCGCCCCAGCCCAGCTCTGCCTTAGAGGTGGAATGGGAGGCGAGATCGCCAGATGGGATGTGTCTTCGTCAGGCCTCTTGGTTTGCAAACAACAGAAAATCTGCTTGAGCAAAGGAGAGCTGCTGGTGCATTTCACCGAGCAGCCAGGCTTCAGGCCCAGCTGGGCCCAGGGGCTTATTGGGGGTCCTTACCTCTTCTTTCTTGTTCCCTCTCCACCCCCTTTCTCTGCTCCAGTTTCCTCCTGATGCTTCCCTGCCTGCGGGTTCTCTCCCAGCAGAGTCTCTCCTCTGACTTTTCCACCAGGAGTCTTGAGACTGTCTGACATGGTCACGTGGCCCTCTGCACCCTGGCACCGGCCCAGGCCCTCTGATATGTCATGTGCACCCCTACGTCCATGGGGGCAGAACCCAGGACCCGGTCCAACCCCACCTATAGGACAGGCTGTGCAGGGGAGGGGGAGCCCCCAAGCTAAACCGGAGGCTGCACAGGTATAACAACAGAGGCCAGGGGCTCGTGGCGGTTCCCGGGGCCTGGAGTCACCCGGACACAGGCTTGCTTTGGGGTGAACAGGACGTTTGTTCATAGGGTCCTAACGCCTCCCAGGAAAGACGGATGAGCTGACGGCCGGGAGATGGTTTCAGTGAGGCTGAGCCGTGAGGCACACCCGCAGCACAGACCGGCGGCAAGAATCTGTGAAATGGACGTAGGCAGGAGCTAGAGGCAGTGGGGCAGCGTGGTCTGGAACACATGTGGGGTAACTGGGGGTTCATCTGCCTCATTTAGGAGGACTGAGGGAGGAGGCTCGGGGGAGGGGGCAGCTTACACTCAGAGGGAGCTGTAGGCAAAGCGAGGTCCAGCCTGGTCAGCCACATCCCAGGGGGTGGGCAGAGCCAGAGCTCCGAGAGGGGCTGAGAAGATGGGGGTTGAGGATTGACCCAGAGAGAAGGTCAGTGGCCACATCATTGGAGCAATGGGGGAAACGTGAACGGGCCTCCCCCCCCCCCCCCCCCCCGCCCCCGGCCTCCGGTGGGCGGGGCTCCCCCCACAGGTGTCCTGGACCAGAGGCGGGAAGAGAAGGCAGCGGCGCCAGGCCCGCTCTCTCGCTGTTATTAACCGTGTTACAAGTCTTCCCTTCACCAAAGCTCCATGGAACCCTGCCACCGGGGGCTCAAGGGACTCCCCTGCCTTTTCCCTCTTAAACAAAAGCACGTGGTGAAGTTCATCAGAACCAGTGACTCTCTGTGCCCGCTGTGGTCCTTTAGGTATTGAACGTTTCCCTTTCTGCCGGTGCTGTGGGGCGACTTCCACAGCCAGTTGCAAAAGACCAGGGAGGCGGTTAAGTTGGTGATAAGCAGGCAAGGATTTATTGAAAACTGGCCAGGACGGTCTCGGGGGCACTGCTTGGAGACCTAACACCTACGGCCGCCCCGTCCTGGGTGCAGGCAGGCCTTTTAAAGGGGTCTGAACCATAAAGGTTATTGCCCTACGTTTGGCGAACAGCCCTCAAGGCCGCATCTGGGGAAGGGGTGCCAATAGACCATGAATGACCCTGTTGCTCGCTCCTTATCTTCTAATTGTATATTCTGCTAGACGTGGGACAGTGGTCCTATCTTGTAAAAACAGGTGGTGTTACTCCTCTACATTCTGGTCTTCAAAGGTGTTTTTTTTTTCTTTTCTACAGCCTTTAAGGTCTCAAGCTGGAAACGAAAGCGATTATTTTGTTTTAAGCAAGCAGGGGTGAACAGTGGCCAAAGTTTCAAACAGCAGTTTTACCCCAGATAAATGTTGTTACGACCTTATTTCACCGGGTTTGACCTCCAGACAGTGCATGGTGCCCTGGGGCGCATGGCTGCACCTGTGGGTTATGTAATCCGCATGTCGGGTGCTCAGCAGAACCCACCCCGGCGCAGCCAGCCAGCTCGAGGGCCCTTGAAGGACCCGCTGGACAGGGTCCGCAGGTGTCCCCGACAGAGACGCGGGGGGGGGGGGCAGTTCTCCAGCATCTGTGTGATCACCTGCGGAAAGGCCCACCTTCCCCGGGGAAGGGAGTCCCACTTGTCAGCCCGTGGGGAGATGCTGCTGAGTCCGCACACCAGAAAGCGTGTTTCCCGAAATGACCTCTCTGTGGGAGGCCGGTTCATAGATGTGTCCTGTGAAATCGCTCCATCACACAAACAGCCAGACGGGCACTGGGGCCGGAGGGCAGAGGCCCCCGCTAATTAGACAGGACATCAGCATTTACACTCCGCTGGCCAATTGTGGCGGGAGGTGTAAGTAATGCTAATGAAACTTCCTTTTCTTCTGCACCAGGCGCTGCGGCCACCGTAGGTGTGGAAGGCTGGCCCAGAAACCTCTCTGCTGGAGATCTGGGAATGTGTGACTTGATTGCTCCAATTCCTTGGAGAGAGAGAGAAAAAAATAAATAAAACCAAACAACCCTACTTAACTAAACTGAATAATTTTAAAAATAGATAAAACTTGGTTCAATTTGTCAGAGGAGGCATAATTTTGGAAAGGAAAAAATTGCTTCCCAGTCTGACTCTGAGGCCAGCAGAGGGACCTCCATGTTGGATGGAAGACAAACTGGGACCCTGATTGGTAACCCGGCCCACCCTGAGCAGCTAAGGGGGCATGCGTGCTGTTCCTGCCCCTCTGCTGCAGGAGGCTGCGGTCTTGCCCTGGGGCCAGGCCCTGGCAGGCTACATCTGCAGCATAAGAGGTAGAGCCACACAGCCTGGGTTCGAATCCCAGCTCTGCACTTGCAAGCTGTGTGATCTTGGGCAAGTTCCTTAATGTCTCTGTGCCTCAGAGTCCTCATCTGTGAAATGGGGACAATAACAGTACTTTCTTGGTCGGGTTTCTTTCGTAGGTGAAGCACCCAGGAGAGTGACTGGACATTTAGCTGGCTTCCCTGTGGCTCAGCTGTCCTCTCCTCTACCGACCCGGGGCAGCTGCTTTTTCCCTTTCGAGGCTGAATTTATAAAAATACTGACTGCTGCCTGCTCGTTATTGCACCCCCCTTCTCTTGTCCCTTTCCTGGTTGCCACGGCCATTCTCAGGGCCTTTGGTAATTATCACCAACAATCGTATTCTAGGAATTCAGGAATATAAATCTATTTTTAAGAAGCCAATCTGGAAGACACAACACATGAGAATAGTTGTCGGGAAATAGTGAGCCCCTTGTGAGGTACCGCAGGGATCTGTTCTGGGGGGGAGGGGTGGTGTGGGAAAAATCAAAGGTGTAATGTTTGATGACAATCAGCACCATCATTATTACTTATCGTGTGCATATTCTGCACCAAACACTGTGCCAGTGCATTAAGAAATAAGCCCAGTTCTGGCAGGTTTGGCTCAGTGGATAGAGCGGCAGCCTGTGGACTGCACATGCCTGGGTTGCAGACTCGATCCCCAGTAGGAGGCATGCAGGAGGCAGCCAATCAATGATTCCCCCTCGTCATTGATGCTTCTACTTCTCTTCCCCTCTCCTTTCTGCTCTGAAATCAATAAAAAGAAAAAAAGAAAGGAAGGAAGGAAGGAAGGAAGGAAGGAAGGAAGGAAGGAAGGAAGGGGCTCATTTTAACCTTATAGGGAAGATACTATATTGTACCTATTTTATAGATAAAGAAACCTAGTCCCCCAAACAGGCTATTACCTGCCCAAGGCCACAGAATTATTGAGTGACAGACCAAGACTCAGTCCCAGACAACAACTTTTCCTCCCACCTCCCTTCCCTGCCTCACCTCCCTCTCCTTTCCTGGCTTGGATCGGGGGAAAGAGCAGAGGCAGGGAGCCTGGTTCGGAGGCTGCAGCAGTGGTTCAGTGACCTGGATGACGGCCATGCTATAGGGATGCCATTTACTGAGCGCCTACTGTGTGCCTGACCGCTCACCAGGCAGTCGCTTCACCCTCACCCAGCTGCCATTATTCTGTTGTGCAGAGGCTAGCAGAGGTTCAAAACTTGCCCCAGGATAGGCAGCCACAGTGGCCCAGGTGGGATTTTGGTTCAGTGTTTGGAGCTCCGGGTGTCAACCACCGTGCTGCGGTGAGACCTCAGACATGGCACATGGGGCAGAGGGAGGGGTGGGGCTGGGTTCCAGTTCAAGGCAGAGGGGCAGCGATGTCACTCGTCAAGACCGGGAACAGCAGAAGAGAAAGTGTTATGAGAAGGGAGATGAATTACGTTTTTGGAATGGTGTGCCCGAGTCATCTTTGGGGCATTGTCATGCTGTCCAGCTGGCATTTGGCATATGTGATTCCACCGCTCAGAAATTCACCTCATCTTCTTTTCTTTCTTTCCTTTTTTTCCTTCTTTATTTCTCCCTTCCTTCCTTCCTCCCTCCCTTCATTTCCCCTTCCTTCCTTCCTTCCTTCCTTCCTTCCTTCCTTCCTTCCTTCCTTCCTTTCCTTCCTCCCTCCCTCCCTCCCTCCTTCCCTTCCTTCCTTCCTTCCTTCCTTCCTTTCTCTTTCTTTCTTTCTTTCTTTCTTTCTTTCTTTCTTTCTTTCTTTCTTTCTTCTTTCTCCTTTCTTTCTCTTTCTTTCTCTTTCTTTCTTTTTCTTTCTCCTTTCTTTCTTTCTTTCTTTCTTTCTTTCTTTCTTTCTTTCTTTCTTTCTTTCCTTTCTTTCTTTCTTTTTCTTTCTCCTTTCTTTCTTTCTTTCTTTCTTTCTTTCTTTCTTTCTTTCTTTCTTTCGTCTTTCTTTCTTTCTTTGATTTCAGAGAGGAAGGGGAATAGAGGGAGAGAAAAACACAGATGTGAGAGAGAAACATCGGTGGGCTGTCTCCAGCACGCTCCCTACTGGGGATCAAGCCCACAACCTAGGCATGTGCCTCGAATGGGAATCGAACCAGCAAATCCTTGGTGCATGAGACCATGCTTAACCAATGGAGTCACACTGGCCAGGGCTCTCCTCACAGATGTTTCATGTGGGAGTTATCATCACAAAAGTGCTAATTAATGCTATTGGTGTCAAGGCATCCCAGGGACAGCAGGGTACAGAGAAGGCTGCCTGGGACGTAGGAAGCACCAATATCTAATGCTCTCACTGAAGTCAAAGGGTGCTGTTTGCTGGTGTTGGCAAAGGGCATGGTATGGGCTTAGCAGGATCTAGAAGATGGAGGAATAATCGGAGGGAAGGCTCATGATATGGGAGGGTTGCTGAGTGTCGTACATCAGTAGGGAGTGAACAAATATCTATAAGGCGTGCCAGGCCCTGGGTCAGGTGATGAGAAACGATGCTGATCCTGGCCAGGGGCCCGTGGCCAGTCTGACAAACGTGGGAGCCGAAGTGCAGCGTGCATGATAAGTATGGTGCAATTCCGTTTAGGTGGCTTTTCAGGAAAGCCGGGACAGCTCGAATATGTAGTTGAGAATATGATGTTGCAGTGGTAGTTTCAAGAAAAGCAAATTCAGTCTTTCAGAATGTATAAGAGAAGACACTCTGATTTTTTTTTTTATGAAAGTCTAAAAGGACAGACTTAGGGCCCAAGGAGACTTTCACATCGCAGGGCAGTAAGCCACACCCTACCTCTGCTCTTGCACCGTCCCAGAACACCCACCTGGTCAGCCCGGAGGCTTCAATGGAAGCCAGACGGCCACCCGTTCTCTAGGGATGGTCATCGCTTCCATATATCTTTACTCACTTTATTCCATATTCATTGCTAAGTGTGCACTGAGCAGCTTCCTGGTGCCCCAGGCACAGAGCTAGGCACAGATTGGGAAGAGAGCACACGAGACAGACAAGTCCTTGCTGTTCTGGAGCTCCATGTTGGTGGGGGATACACACTGGGAGTCTTCAGGATGCCTCTGAGGGAAATACAGGGAGGAGGTGCTGCCTGGGGATGAAGAGCGGACCACAGACAGGGTGGGCGGGACGGCCACTCTCAGGAGTGATTTTTGAACTAACATCAAAATGATGACCAGAAGCTAATGTCCATCAGAGGGAGCACCAGTGCAAACGGCAGTGGGATGGCCATCAAAGGCCAGGCAGCACGAACGAGGCCGAGAGGCAGAGTGGGGCGGTGAATGGGGCCGGGGGAGCCAGGGGAGGAGTTTGGACTCCAGGTGAGGTGCAGGGTTACTCTAATGGAAAAAATTACCTTTTAAAGACAAGTATCCGAGTAGAATAATGAAAGGTATCTGATAATTATTCATATTCAATAAGCTTTATTTACATAGATAAAACCTAAAGGAAAAATCCATCTGCACATTTTGTGTTTGGTCACTAATGTTAAAAAGAATAATGGAAATAAAAATCAGTGAGAGGGAAAAGAGAATTTAGTAAGTAAATTCTCTTTTGTAGAAAGATGCTAGAAGTCATTATTCTTAGCAACCATATATGAGCTCTCTGATGACATAAGACAGTCTTCTGTGAAGTTATAGGAAAAATCAGTATCACTTGTCAATTACTATCTTTTGCACATGCGACCAAAACTGCTAAGGTTATCAGAACAAGAAATCCCTGGTGTCTATTACACAAAGCTTTTAACAGAACTTGCCTTGACAACTTATTCCTAATCATCTCCCCAGTTTAATACAATATTGCCACTTAGCTTCATGGCTCACATGGCTGTTTTAGGCACCACTTGGGGAATAAGTTTTAAGAGTTCAAGTAAATGCAAATGATGTTTTGCTACCTTTTCTCAAAATATTTCATGTTAGAACATAGACTATAACATTAAACTGTTATTACGTGTATATAGTTTCTAGTGATGTACATAACTCGGCATCTTTTGCAAGTTCGTAAGTTAAACCTCGGTGTTTGCCTTACCACTCTATCAGGAACCGACAATCTTGTAAAGCTGAAAAGCCCAAGCTATGATGAAATGTCCTGCTTGTTCCATAAAGTTTACTGGATTCACCCCACCCCACCCATTTTCCAATCTCGGGAACAATATCATTGAAGACTAGTGATAAACTTATTAATTGTAAAAAATGAAGCAGTTAGATGATCATCTCCCCACTGGGCTTGTTCAGAGTCTTGGCCATCCCATTTTAAATCACTTTAAGTGACCTTCCCCTTTGGCAGCCTCCTGTCCCCCCACCCCCCAATTACAATGACTAATTGGAAGGGGGAGCAATCTGTGGCACTCTTTGTGTGGAGATAATGCCACATTCCCTACCCCTGGGGTAGGAACTGTAAACAGGAAGTGTGGAGTCATCTGATAGCATTTACCTGTGGCCCATTATAGTTCAACTAGAGGCCCAGTGCACGAAATTTGTATACTCGGGGTGGGGGGGGTTCCTCAGCCTGGCCTGCATCCTCTTGCAGTCCAGGAGCCCTTGGGGATGTCCAACTGACCACTTATGAGCCTAAGCCATCAGTCGGACATCCTTAGCACTGCCGTGGAGGCAGGAGAGGCTCCCACCACTGCCACCACGCTCGCCAGATGTGAGCCTGGCTTCTGGCTGAGCGGGACTCCCCCTGTGGGAGCGCAGTGACCACCAGAGGGCAGCTCCTACACTAAGCATCTGCCCCCTGGTGGTCAGTGCGTGTCACAGCAACTGGATGTTCTGCCACTCAGTCAATTTGCATATTGGCCTTTTATTATGCAGGATTCTGTTTTCCCATCTCTTCCAGCGAAAATTCTTCATCTGGAACAATCTGCTTATGGCGCAGGCTATGCCACCATGAACCGGATGCAATTCAGAGAAGGGGTTCTGTGAACCCCAGATGAAGTCCCAGGTCCTCCAGCTAACACTGGGTTCTTGCCCAGGAAAGATGGTCAAAGGTGCCAAATATTGTAGTGTTGCCAAGGGCAGAGCTGGTACATTTTTTAAAAATTGATTCTACAGAGTGAGGAAGGGAGATAGAAGTAGAGAAACATCAATCGCCCGTATGACCTCCACTGGGGGCTGTGCCCGACGGTGAATTGAACTGGTGACCTCTTAGTGGATGGGACGCCGCCCAGCCTCCTGAGCCACTGTCGCCATTAAAACATTTTCCAGGCGCACAGGCTTAGCAGTGGGGCTGCCAGCTTCCGAGGCCATCCTTCCCCACGGAAGAGCTGACTGACCTTGGCCAAGTGGCCGGCCTCTCTGAACCCAAGCACTTCAAACAGCATTTAGAACAGAACAAACACCCCCAAACCATAGCACTTAGGACCATGCGTGTTTTCTTGTTTTTCACGGTAGAAGGCACTTGTTTACCATCCTTTTTTTTTTTTAAGAAAAAAAAATCTTAAGTGAGTACATTAGTACTTACCTATTATCAGAATGATACACATTTACAAAATCACTTCCTAACTTCTTCCTGAGCCTCTCACCATGAGAACATTGCTGTTTGGTTACTTTGAAAATGGGAGTTTCACAGGATACCCTATTGTTAGCATATTCTTGCTGTGTTTTGAATCAGTTCTTTTATTTATTAGGTTTTTGGGAAGGAGGCTTAGTAAATCTAATTTCTGTTGCTTTTCATTATCTCCGTATCCTCCGCCAAAACTCCGGTGCCACAGCCCAGAGCGTTTGCACCCGTGACACCACAGAGACGGCCGGGTCAGCCCATTTGCTTACCCTCTCCCCTTCCCAGGAGCCCCATGCCTGCCTTTTTGGTCTGGGCACACGATCCTGGTACCTAATCCTCAGTGTTACCGCCTCCCACTCCCCGCACACATGTGGCTGTTAGTTACGCCACTTACGGAGTTTCCTCTTCCTGAACTCATCTCCACACCTGCTGTAAAAAAAAAAAAAGAAGAAGAAGTAAAAGAATACAAAGCAGGAAAACAGCAAAATCCCCAAACAAGGGCAATCTAATTTTGAACATTTTTACTTTTCCTGTGCCACACAACAATGAGCTATAGTGTGTCACCCATCTATAGTATAATTAACTTCTTGTCTTTTGTTCCTTATGAATTTACATATCCAATTATCTTTCCATTTACTTTCTCATGGATTTGCTGCGTTGACTAAAACTTTTTAACGAGACAGTCTTTATGGGTTTTGCAGGTCATTTGTAAGCAGCCGGTTGTGGGAGGCATTTCCGGAGGGGGTGACGCTGTGAGGGCTCCTGGCAGGACCGGAGCACCCACCTTCCCTGCCCGTCAGGACAGCTGCAGAAGCAGAGCCCGCGAGTGAAATAACAGTGTCAGGAGCTGCGGAGAAGACAGCAAAGCAGCCTGCATGAAAACAATGTCGATTTCACCATCCTCACTCCACTGCACTGGGGTAGTGAACCAAAGTCGGTGCCATTTCCATTAAAGTGGCTGAAAGCAGTTTTTTGCCTCACCGAAATTTCTGCTTTGATTCTTTTGAGGACTCTTGTCTCAATTCCCACTTTTCCTATCAAAGTCAACACGGTGAAGAGCCTTAGGAATGGAGAGTCATTCTAATGGCACAGGACAGCAACCTGTGGAGCTCCTGCCGCATCCAGTGTGAACGGAATACACGCAGAATGTGTGCCAGGCGACTTTAGGGCTCTGGTCCTGGCCTCTCGAATGAGACTTTTATAGGTGGCTTATTTGTTTATTTATATATTTATATATTATTTATATATTATTTATTTATTTATTTCCTTTGTTTAGTTTACAACTGTTATGGGCTGAATTATGTCCCCCACTCTCCTCAAATTTGCATGTTGAATCTTAACCCTTCGCACCTCAGAATGTGACTGTATGTGGCTACAGGGCCTTTAAATTTAAAATAAGGCCATTAAGATGAACCCCAATCCAATAAGACTAGAGTCCCTTTAAAATGAAATTAGGACAGAGATATATAAAGGGAAGACCATGTAAAGACAGTGAGAAGGTGGCCATCGACAAGCCAAGGAGAGAGGCCCCTGAAGAAACCTAAGATAGAGGAAGATCCCTTGGGCCTGGTTAGGTTTGGGATTTTGTCCTTGACTAGCTGGATCAGCAGTTTATTGGCATTCTTTTGAAACAAAACGACTGAATTTGTTCATGGCTTTCTTTTTTGTTGTTGTTCTGATACTTTTAAAAAAATATTTTAATCTTTATTGTTCAGTTTATTAATTACATTGTTCCCCTTTTGTTCCCCCTATAGCTCCCATCCCACCCTTCGCCCTCACCTCCCCCCCCACTATTCTCTCCCATAGGTGCATGATTTTTGTCCAGTCTCTTGCTTCACCTCCCACACCCCTTTTCTCCCCAAGAATTGTCAGTCCATTCCCTCTCTATGCCCATGATTCTGTTATATTCACCAGTTTATCCTGTTCATCAGATTATTAATTCACTTGATTTTTAGATTCATTTGTTGATAGATGTGTATTTGTTGTTCATAATTCATATTTTTACCTTTTTCTTCTTCCTCTTCTTAAAGAATATCTTTCAGCATTTCATATAATATTGATTTGGTGATGATCAACTCCTTTAGCTTTTCTTATCTGCGAAGCACTTTATCTGACCTTCAATTCTGAATGATAGCTTTGCTGGATAGAGTAATCTTGGTCGTAGATTCTTGCTATTCATCACTTTGAATATTTCTTGCCACTGCCGTCTGGCTTGCATCGTATCTGTTTAGAAATCCGCTGATAATCATATGGGTGCTCCCTTATAGGTAACTAACTGTTTTTCTCTTGCTGCTTTTAATATTCTGTTTTTTACTCTTGGCATTTTAATTATGATGTGTCTTGGTATGGTCCTCTTTGGATTCCTATAGTTTGGGGTTCTGTGCACATCTTGGACTCCCAAGTCAATTTCTTTCACCAGGTGGGGGAAGTTTTCAGTTACTATTTCTTCAAATAGGTTTTATTATCTTGCTCTCTCTCTTTTTCTGGTACCCCTATAATTCAGATGTTGGTATGCTTGGGATTGTCCCAGAGGCCCCTTACACTATCTTCAATTTTTGGCTTCTTGCTTTTCCAGCTGAGTGGATTTTGCCTCTTTGTATTTCAAATCTTTGACTTGGTTCTTGTGGTCCTCTAGACTGCTTTTAGGTCTTTGTATAATATTTTTTTTTTATTTCAGTCAGTGTATGCTTAATTTCTAGTTGGCCCTTTTTCATATCCTTGAGGGTTCATTTCCTTGTAGGTCTTGTTCATTTCCTTGTAGGTCTCCTTAAGTTCATCGGCCTTTTCTAGGAGCCTCTTGAAAAACCTTATAACCGTGTTTTTGAACTCTATGTCCAGTCGTTTTTTTCCTTCCATTTCTTTCACATCTGATTTCTTTCCATGTCTCTGCATGGTGGCTGCTTTCCTGAGTTGGTCAATTAGCTTTGTGTGGTAGATGTCCTCTAAGGGACAGTGGCTCAGCCTCCCCAGTTACCTGAGGTGGATACTCTTGCTGCAGCCCTTTATGGGTTGCACAGTCTTGTTGAAGTTAAGCCTACATTAATTTTGTTAGCACTAGGAGGGTTGACCTCCAGACCAATTGGGTGTGAGGGTCAGCTGTGCTCAGGTTGGGTGGGTGGAATCTCTGGGCTGAGCAGGAAGCCTTAATTTCCATCAGCTCTGCCCTATGCAGCACCTGGGTCTCTGTGCCGGATGGTAATGGCTACAAGCATCTCTGAGAGAAAGCTGCCGCCAAGCTCTACTTGCTGCCAGACAACTCAGCCTCTCCCCAAATGAGTCTGCACACCCAAAGTCTCACCCAAGGTTGTAAAACAAAGCAGTCCAGTGGTTTCCCAAACGAGAAAGCAAGTCATGAGTCCTCTCTGCGTGCTTGTGCACCTCTGCTGTTCCCAAGTTTACGCGCCCTCTCCACAAGCTTGCAGACCTTTACAGCGCCGAGTTTCAGTGTGCTTTCCTATTGTCCAATTTCACCCGTATGAGTGTGGGTTCCCCGGACTTCGCCTGGAACTGGCAAATCAGTGCAGTGGGATACCTTTGTCTCCCCTGTTCAAGAAAACCAGCCAGGTTTGCAGCCGCCTGCCCTCTCTGCTCACGCGCACAGCTCCAAACCTCTGACTCAGCGCGTATCTTCAGCACTGCCCTCCGCCGCTCCTCTGAGTCACAGTGTCCTATCTTTACTTTTGTTTGTGGAATTTTCACTCAGCCAGCTTTTTGGTGATTCTGGATGATGTTCGTTCTGTCGTTAAGTTGTAGTTTTGAAATTGCTGTGTGAGGCAGCAAGATAGGTGTTTACCTATGCCGCCATCTTGGTTCCTCCCTATAGATGGCTAATTTATGTGCAAAGATGACTTCTCTAGTCACCAGAAGGCAAACTTAACTCTGACTTGTACCAACTACATCACCAGCATAGGCCTCAGAATCTGACAGCTCCGTACACAGCTCTGGTAGGAGAGTTGTCTGATTTGTTAGGAGGGAAAGGAGATGACCTTCCTGTTGCCAAGCATCAGAGCCATGACTACAATTTAACTTATCAGATGCAGTTTGTTCTAGGAATTACCCAAGATTACACTTGGATACCAGTTGGGATTGAGGTCCATAGGTAGACAGACAAACACTCACCATATGTTGTGAGAAAACAATTTGATTCAAAAACAGAGAATTTGAGATAGTTGAGAAACACATCATTAGGAAAGTTTATTCAAACACTCATAGAGATATTCCAGCATTGTTTATTCTCATTCAGCTCCTTCTCTTTCTTAAAGAGAAGGCAGTTCTATTTCAAATGTAATTTGGATTACCAGCTCTCTGATTAATGCAAAGGACATAAATTCATAAATCTGCCTGGATACTTCTTTATTCAGAAGTGATTGTATGCAGCTGCTGTTTCTGGCAAAATTAAAAGACAGTGAAAGTAGAAGTGACTGGATCATAAGAGCAGTCATGTTTCCTTCACTAAGTCCATCAGGTCACCTTCTATTCCCCTCTCGCTCAGCTCGTCCAAACTGTAGTACCGATGGACGATCTTCTCAGCGGTGACCACCACGACTCGCACCCCGTGGGCATCGTTGCCCATCTGGCACCCGATGGCAGATGACACCACGACATCAAGGTTCTTGTAGGTACCCCCAGCATTCCTGTGGTAGTGGCCCGAGAACACAGCTTTGACACCTGCAGGAAAGGGAAAAAACATTAGGGACCAAGGATTTCCATTTAGGTAACAGTGAGGCTCCAATGTTTTCTTGTTTGGACAGTAATATTTTATTAGATTACATACATACTCTTATTCAGTGCATAATAATTAAGAGGCAGCATATATGACATCCAGAATCTTCAAGGATAGCTCATATACAACTAGAGGCCCGATGCACAAAATTTGTGCATGGGGCTTGGCCCTCACAGCCCCACCTTCGTCCAGAAGGTCGTCTGACCATCTAGTCTAATTAGCATATTATGCTTTTATTATTATAGAGGTTATGATATTTGTCCTAATAACTGGTCCAGGAAAGTATTAGGGAAACAGAAGGTGAATGATGGGGAGAGATGACGAAGGCTGAAGAGAATCTTTTGAAGGCATTATCAGAGCTATATGATTCAAGTTATATGTCTATAAAAAAATATCGATGGAGTTCTAGTCAAGATAGAACAGCATCTTCAATATTTAATGTATATCTTCCCATCTCAAACTTAAAGCAATGATGGATAACACATAAAAAAGAAAACTGAAGAACAGAGCCAACCTTAACATCCAAATGAATAATGCTGTGGACCAGAAACAAAATAGGAAGGCAGAGCAATGAGCGGGGTTCCTTTGCTTCTGGGAGTGAAGCTTTTATGGTAAGATATCGAGACTGAAAACACTTTCTGTGAGAGGAGGAAATGAAGCCTGACCCCCGTTTGAAACAGAGGTGGCGGAGGGCCTGTTTACGGGAGGAGACTGAAGAAAACTGCTGTTGCCTGTTGCGTGATGCCCGGGGCCAGGGCAATGCGGTGCTGGGATGTTAAACAAGTATTCTGCACACATGCACACACACAAAAAAGACCTGATTTGTAATATTTCCTAATGCCCATGGTTTAAACACTCTTATCATGGCCATTTTCAAATGACCAACATGATGTTATTGAACCGGAGCAGGAAGAGATGCCTCGAGCATCTTGCTATAGTGTTTCCACTGCACGAACTCAAAGGCTGAAACCTTGAGAGCATGGATATTAGTACCGTATGGCAAGATAATGAGAAAATGCTAAGTTTTGAGTATTTATTACCTTTACTGTTTAATGTAACTTACTTAATGGTGAGTTCGTATAATTTAAACAATGGCTGTTTAACAACCAGCTCAATGATTTAATCACTGATTTTTGTGCGCTGGTAGGAGCTCTCTCTAGCACTCCACTGGGCCAGGCCTTATAACTGCCTATGGTCTAGGAAGGAAGGAAGACCCAGGCTCAAGTCTGGGAACTGAAATCCATTTTCCCAATAAATGACTATATTATAAGGCCTGGTCCTGGATGGTGGCTGGGCTGGAAGTAAACGAAACCATAAACGGAGAGAAATTAGTCACGAGATAAAGTAGGAGAGAAACAAAACCAAAAAATCTCTTCTCAAACTGAACCTGAAATTAAAAATTCCACCACCAATGAAGAAATCTCATGCTAAATAAGATGGTCTACAAACTCTTCAATTAGGAACACAAATTCAGTCCAGATTAAATTAACACTGCCTGGGAAATATTTTAAGTAAATGGGCTAATTTAAGCAAAGGACTAACATCCATACTTGTTATGAAGCAAAATAGGCATAAATTGAATGAGAATAGTTGATAATAAAAATTTAGAAATGGTGGACATAAAAGACATTAGCATTAAAATTTAAAACAAAAGTGACTCTCAACAAGTGGCATACATTCTAGACTTGGCACTAATCAAAGATTCCAAGTGGTATTAGTGAATTAAAAGGTAGAATTGAGGAACTGAACTAAAGACGACACGGAGACACAAGTGATATGAACAAGCAGTTCAAAGAAGCTGAAAGACAGATTAAGAGGTATCAATGGGTTCTCAAAAGAAACTGAACAGGAGGAACGAGTAAATAGTAGTAAGACTAATTTGAAAAAATAATAGCTGAGAGTTTTTCATATCACAGTAAAATTGTAGAGCATGAAAGAGAAAACAGCTTAAGATAACATGATAAAATATTACAAAGGAATGACAATTAGATAGGGGCATCTGAGCAATAACAGAATCAAGGAGTTATATCTTCAAAATGTTGAGGGCAAATCACTACACACCTCAAATTTTATACCTAGCTAATCATTAAAGTTCAAGGGCAAAATAAACACATGTTTGGACACATAAAGACTAAAAGTTTACCACATCCAAACCTTCACTAAGAAGACATAAATAAATGGAAGGCTATACCCACTTGTGGAATTAAAGGATTAATATTGTTAAAATGTGTTTACTACCTAAAGCAATATATAGATTCAATATAATCCTTATTAAAATACAAGTGGTATTCTTCTAAGAATTAGAATAACTAATCCTAAAATTTATATGACACCATAACAGACCCCAAATAGCCAAAGAAATTTTGAGAAAGAACCAAGTGGGAGGTATGACGCTTCTTGATATCAAACTATACTATATCACTACAATAATCAGAACAGCATGGCATTGGCATAAAAACAGATATATAGATCAATGGACTAGGAAAGAGAGTCTAGAAATAAATCCTTACTTATATGGACAATTAATCTATGACAACAGAAGTAAGGATATTCAATGGGGGTAAAGACAGTCTCTTCATTAATCAACTTTGGGAAAACTAGACAAATACATGCAAAAAAAAAAAAAAAAAGAAAAGAAACTAGATCACCTTCTAATACCATATAAAAAATAAACAGAAAATAAATGAAGGACTTAAATGTAAGACCTGAAATGCTAAAACTCCTAGAAGAAAACATAGGCAGTCAAACTCTCTGACATCACTCATAGCAACATTTTTTTTTAATATGTCTCATCAAGCAAAGAAAACAAAACAAAGGGGACTTCATCATACTAAAATGTTTTTGCACAGTGAAGGAAACCATCAACAAAAAGGAAAAACAACCTCCTGAATGGAAGAAGATATTTGTCAATGACACATCAGATAAGGGGTTAATATCCAAAATATATAAGGAACTCATATAACTTACTAAAAAAAAAATCCAATCCAAATAAAGAATGGAAAGTGTACCTCAACAGACATTTCTCCCAAGAGGACACTCAGATGGCCAACAAACGAAAAGATGCTCAGCATCACTAATCAAGATACCATCTCACACCTGTCAGAATGGCTATCATCAATTAATCAACAAATAGGTGTTAGCACAATGTGGAGAGGGAACCCTCACACATTGTATGTGGGATTATAAATTGGTGCAACCACTGTAGAAAACAGTATAGGGATTCCTAAAAAAATTGAAAATAGAGCTGCTGTATGATCCATCAATTCCACTCTGGGCATTTAGCCAAAAAACGAAAACACCTATTCAAAAAGATATATGCATCCCTACATTTATTACAGTATTACAAGAAATAGCCAAGATATGAAAGCAGCCGAGATGTCCAGCAACAGATGAATGGATAAAGAAGATATGGATGTATATGCAATGAAATATTATTTAGATACATAAAAATAATGAAATTTGTCATTTGAGATAACATGGATGGACCTAGAGAGTATTATGCTAAGTGAAATAAGTCAAACAGAGAGAGACAAAAACATCACATGAAGAAATGGGAATACAAAAAAAAAGTTGCATTTCACGTAAATATAATAAATTTGCTTTCATACAAAATTTTAAAAATTGGAAAAGAACATTATGAAGAAAATGAAAAGATAACCCATAGAAGGATCTAATATCCAGAAAATAAAAAAGAACTCTTACAATGCAACTATAAAAAGAAATAACTAGAAAGGCTTGTGGTTTAGGGGACAGAGAAAGCAGAGGCTTTTAGAGTGGGATTGAATCATGTCACAAAGTATCCAGAAACCAGCTAAAATAGGTCTCAAAATGATACTCTACCCCACTTTCTATGTGTTTTGTCTTAAGTATAGGCTTTAATAATTTGTTCAAAAAATTTTTGCATTTACAGGACACTTACAAGATTGTTTATAAAATATTACAACTCTTTTAGGAATTATTTGGTTTTTCACATTAAGAGGTCCAGACATTTATTAGCTCTTTACAACCTTCAGTTCATCACAACCTATTACAGTGCGTAACAAAATATGCAACTGCTTTGAAAATAAAACATAGCTTTGAACTGAGTAGGGAAGTAAATGGGATTTCTTATTCTGGTTTATCTTGAGGTGCTTTAAGTGTGATGTTAGAAACGTTTGTTAGGTCAACTAAAATGGAGAGCAAAAGAGAATGGAGAGAATTGACCTGGAGCTCACATCTGTCATGGTTAAATCTTTAATTACCTTTGATGTTTGGTGGGATAATGTTAGGAAAAAGTTTATGAAACCTCTGGCCATATTTTGCTCCACTTTTTCCAGGATTAAGGATTCTGGGAGAACATTATGAATGAGAATGCAATAGAAAATTGTCATGATTTGGGAAGATAGCTGCCAAAGGGAAGGCAGACTGCAAGACAGTGTGTGAGAGAATGAGAGGAGAGTGTGTAGACTTACATGGAGTGTGTATTTGTGGGGGAGAGTCACCTATACTCCAAGGGACTGTTGGGTACTGCCGGACCAGGCTCCCCTGACTGGGCAGCCTACACTGCTGCTGAAATCTCTCTCGAAGCAATGGGATCTACCGTGGAGACCACTCTTGAATGGGAGAGTGGCTGTTATTGGAAGACTATACATCTCAGGACTCTACAAACAGAACACCCAGGGACCAACTGCGAACAGGTAGTGCAAATACACTGACTTGGAGGAGCTCTGCACCTTCTCAAGGAAAGGTCAGATTATGCCTAGGGAAAGGTGAGGTCTGTGATCCAGGCTGGAGAGAGAAATGCTCGAAATGGGATCTAGAGGTTGGGGGAAATCTCTGCCCCACAAAATCCACGGCTGTGATCCGCGAATGTGGAAGGGGATCCACAGGGCTGCTGGCAGAAGGGAACTCTAAAAATCAACCCATAGCTGGACTGGGCGCAAAAAGGCAGCATGAAATTTTTACCAGTGTGCTGGCTGCTTAGTGCCAGGGGAAAAAAGACACGCACAGAGATGATCATAGAGTTGTGCGCAGTCCCGGAGGGTGAAAGTCGAGTTCGTGCACTTACTCTGACATTTAAAAAAAAATATTTTTTCTCCTTAAAACCTTGCTTTTGATTACTAGGCCCGATTCATAGGAACACCCAATTGAGGAAACTTTAAGAGACTGCAGGGGAAAGTTGCTTTTGTGCAACCTGGAGATCAGAATGGAGAATAACGATCAGAGAACTAGCTCTGGGGCAGCCCATTCCCCCAAAAGAGTATTAAATGCAACTGGGAAAACAAAATCTAAACGCTAGCTAGAGAGAACTTATAGACCTGGAGGTCAATCCAGAAACACTGCCACCCAGGCGATGAATCATAAATTGACTCTTGTGTAAACAAATAAAGGCGTATAAGAAACAAAGTACTGCCTGCTTGAAAATCAGGACTGTGGCTTACAACACTGAGGAGCAGTGGAATGCAGGGAACTTCAATACTGCCCTGGCTAGAAAACAGGCTGCCAAACAGAACAGCAGAGGAAGTGAATGACTTTCACTACAGCACATTTTTTTTTTCATCTTTTACTTAAGGAACTATTTTTTTCCTTTTTTTCCTCACTTGATTTTACCTTTTTAATTATTACATTTTTATTTTTAATCAGTATTATTACTACGACTATTTCAAGTGTCATTTTATTTTCTCTTTATTTTATTTTGGGATTAGTATTCTACATTTTATTTTCATCTTTCCTTTAGCATCATTTTACTCTATCTTAACTTTACCTTTATGCCAACACTTTCTTCTTCACATTCCCCCTTCTGTTGTCCTGTTTCTCTTACCCTAATCCTGTTTTAGATCTTTCCCTATTCCTTCTTTTTACCCTGTTAAAAATTCACCCTACGTATATATCTGATTTCCAACCCCTTGCTCCAACTCCATACACACCTCTCTCTTCTCTATCCAAAAAAAATTTTTTCTGTCTTTTTGTTGTTTGCTTAATTGTGGATTATATTGTTTTTTTTTTTATGCTTGTTTATGGGATTGTTTCACTATTTCTTTTATTGTTTTTTGCTTCTGTTTTTCCTCGCCTCGCCTGCTATTAGTTGTTTGTAGTTTGTATTCCTCTCCAGGGATTTGTTGCTGGCATTTATTGGGATTAGTGGCTGTTCTATTGGGAGTTTTCTCCCTATATAAAGTTTTTTCCCCCTTCTTTTTTATTTTATTTCTTTTCTCTCTTACTTTTTTCTCCATTCATTTTTGCACTAATTTCCTCTTTCCTTCTCTCTCTCTCTCTCTCTCTCTCTCTCTCTCTCTCTCTCTCTCCTTCCTCCCTCCCTCCCTCCCTCCCTCCCTCCCTTCCTCCCTTCCTTCCTTCCTTCCTTCCTTCCTTCCTTCCTTCCTTCCTTCCTTCCTTCCTTCCTTCCTTCCTTTCTCTCTTTCTTCCTTGTCACCTTTATTAGAGGTTATTAGTATCATGAATACATTTGTGTTCAGCGCCTTCTGCACTGTGCCTTGTGTTGTATTTTGGACCTTTAAATCAACATAGGAGAGAAAGAACTACATAACCAGGCACCCAAAGAGAAATCATGGGGGGACAAAGAAACAGCCTGCATATGAAAGAAAAGCAGGCATCACCAAAAAGGAAGAAAACAAAATGGAGGCAAGCAACCTGTCAGAGAAAGAATTCAGGGAAATGGTCATAAGGCGGATAAAAAGAATGGAAGACAAATTCAAAAATATGTGTAAGAACCAAGAAGAAATGAAAAATGACATTGCTGCTATAAAGAACTCAATAGAAAGCATCAACAGCACACTACAGGAAGCAGAGGACCACATCAGTGAGCTAGAAGACAAAGTAGGAAAAACTACCCAAGCAGAGCAGCTTTTAGGAAAAAAACAAAAAGCAGGAGGAAAGCCTAAGAGAACTTTGGGACAACACGGAATGAAACAACATCCTCATAATAGGAATTCTAGAAAGATAGGAAATTGAGCAAGGAATAGAAAACCTGTTTGAAGAAATAATGACAGAAAATATCTCTGATATAGGAAAGAAAAAACTCACACAAATCCAATAAGTTCACAGAGTCTCAAATAAAATGAACCCCAAAAGACCAATGCCAACACACATTACAATTAAATTGGCAAATACCAACAACAAAGTAAGAATCTTAAAAGCGGCCAGAGAGAGACAGAGTTACCTACAAAGGATCCCTCATCAGACTAGCGATGGATTTGTCAACAGAAACACATCAAGCCAGAAAGGAATGGAATGAAATATACAAAGTCATGCAAACAAGGGTCTGAATCCAAGAATACTGTACCCAGTAAGGCTATCAATCAAAATTGAAGGTAAAATCAGGAGCTTCACAGACAAAAAAAGACTAAGGGAGTTTAATACCACCAAACCAGCAATGCAAGAAATGCTAAAGGGTCTGCTGTAAAAAAAAGAAATAGGAAGCAAAGAAGGAGCACAGGGGTAAAGAATAAAAATGGTGACAAACAAGCACCTATCAATAATAACTTTAAATGTAAACAGATTAAATGCCCCAATCAAAAGACATAGGGTAACTGAGTGGATAAGAAAATATGACCCATATATCTGCTATCTACAAGAAACCCACCTCAGAAAAAAAGACGCACACAGACTGAGGGTGAAGAGATGAAAAAATGTTTTTTAGGTGAATGGAAATAAGAAAAAAGCTGGGGTATCAATACTTATATCTGACAAATTAGATCTCAAAGTGAAGGACATAACAAGAGATAAGGAAGGCCATTTCATAATACTAAAGGGTACAACCCAAAAAGAAGAAATAACTCTGGTAAACATATATACACCCAATACAGGAGCACCCAAATTCATTAAAAAAAAAAACAAAAACAAAAAAAAACAAAAACTTCTGGAGGATATGAAAGGAGAGATTGATAGCAATAAAATAATAGTAGGAGACTTTAATACCCTGCTATCACCATTGGACAAATCCTCTAAACAAAAAATCAACAAAGAAACATCAAATCCTAAATGATTCACTAAACCAGATGGAATTAATTGACATCTTTAGAACATTTCACCCCAAATCCACAGAATATACATTCTTTTCAAGTGCCCATGGGTCATTCTCAAAGATAGACCATATGTTGGGTCACAGGCAAAGTCTCTCTAAATTCAAGAAGATAGAAATTGTATCAAGCATATTCTCAGATCACAGTGGCATAAAGCTGGAAATCAACTACAATAAAAACAATCCAAAGAAATCAAACACATGGAGACTAAACAGCATGCTATTAAACAATGACTGGGTTACTAGAGAGATCAAGGAAGAAATAGAAAACATCATGGAAACAAATGACAATGATAGCACAACAATCCAAAATCTATGGGACACAAAGAAAGCAGTTTTGAGAGGGAAGTTCATAGCTCTACAATCCTGCAAAAAACAAGAAACAGTGGTAATAAATTACCTAACCCAACAACACAAAGAGTTAGAAAGAGAACAATAAGAAAAGCCCAGTATAAGCAGAAAGAAGGAAATAATAAAGATCAGAATGGAGAAAAACTATATAAATACCCAAAAAAAAAAAAGAAAAAATACAAAAGATCAACAAAACCAAGAGCTGGTTCTTTGAAAGGATGAACAAGATTGATGAACCTCTAGCCAGGCTCACCAAGAAGCAAAGAGAGAGGACCCAAACAAACAAAATCAGAAATGAAAGAGGAGAAATAACAACAGACCCCACCGAAATTCAAAGGATTATTAAAAAATACTATGAATATCCCTATTCCAACAAACTGGACAACCTGAAGGAAATGGACATATTCCTAGGAAAATACAACCTTCCAAAACTCAATTGGGAAGAATCTAAACATCTCAATATGGAAGAAATTGAAGCAGTCATCAAAAAGTTCTTAGCAAACAAAAGCCCAGGGCCGGCTTCATAGGAGAGTTTTACCAAACATTCAAGGAAGAATTCAAACCTACCCTCCTCAGACTATTGCAAAAAATTCAAGGGGAAGGAACACTTCCAAGCTACTTCTATGAAGCCAGCATCATCCTAATACCAAAACCAGATAAAGACAATACAATGAAAGAGAATTATAGTCCAATATGCCTCATGAACATAGATGCCAAAATCCTCAACAAAATTCTAGGAAATCAGATCTAGCAGTACATCAGAAAGATCATACACCTTGACCAAGTAGGATTTATCCCAAGAACGCAAGTGTGGATGAAAGGAGCCACATGCTAACCCGACAAGCTCAGGGGAGGCCTTCGTGGCAATCTTGCAAACTCAGAGACCTTAAACAACCACAAAAGATGGTTTGAAAATTAAATATAACTACAAACAGGTTATAGTGGGTAGTCATGTCCTAGGAGGGTATTTTCCCTGACAAAGATCAACTTAGATCTTTACTGAGCTATTTGCCTTTTTGCCTCTAAGATAACGTATCTGTGAGATATCTGGTTAACTTGTAACTTCCCTTTTTCTGGAGCCCTTGGGGCACCAAATGTGGTGGGCACCAGGAAAGATTCCACAAATCCTTTCATTATCATGTTAATTGTTCCTGCACTCACCTAAGTATGTGTCCATCACTTTACTTTTTATCCAATTCCAGAGGTTTCCCACAACTTTTGCTTTATCCCACCTCCTTAATCCATCACCAATGAATTTCATGTAACCCACCTATGTCTCTCCTTTGATTGCGGATATATAAGTACAAATGTAACCCGCCATTCTCCTGAGCATTATCTCAATTCATTGAGGTTCTGCTTCCCAATATATGTCAACAGGGTGGTTCAAATAAACTCACTAAAATGATTTACAGGTTTCAATAGTTTTTTTCGTTAACACGAGGATGGTACAATATCCACAAATCAATAAATATGATTCATCACATAAACAAATTGAGAGATAAAAATCACATAGTCATATCAATTGATGCAAAAAAAGCATTTGACAAAATCCAACACCCTTTCTTAATAAAATCTCTCTGTAGGGTGGGAATAGAAGGATCATACTTCAACATAATAAAGGCCATATATGACAAACCCACAGCCAACATCATACTCAATGGGCAAAACCCAAAATCATTTCCCCTAAGATCAGCAACAAGACAGGGATTCCCAATCTCACCACTCCTGTTTGACATAGTACTGGAGATGTTAGCCATTGCGATTAGACAAGAAGATATAAAAGGCATCCAAATCAGAAAAGAAGAAGTAAAACTGTCCTTATTTGCAGATGACATGATATTGTACATAAAAAGACCCTAAAGACTCCATCAAAAATTTTTAGACTTAATAAATGAATTTGGCAATGTAGCAGGATACAAAATTAATGCCAAGAAATCTATGGCATTTCTATACACCAATAGTAATTTACAGAAAGAGAGATTAAATAAGCAATCCCATTTACCATTGTACCAAAAAAGTTAAGATGCTTAGGAATAAACTTAACTAAGGAGGTAAAAGACCTATACACGGAAAATTACAGGACACTGAAAAAAGAGATAAAGGAAGACATAAACAGATGGAAGAACATACCATGTTCATAGATTGGTAAAATCAACATCATTAAAATGTCCATCCTACCCAAAGCAATCTATAGATTTAATGTACTCCCCATTAAAATACCAATGGCATATTTCACAGACCTAGAAAGAAATCTCCAAAAAGTCATCAGCATTATTCACAATAGCTTAAAAGTGTAAACACTGATGAATGGATAAATAAAATGTGGTACATCCATATAATGGATTATTCAGTCACTAGAGACCCAGTGCATGAAATTTGTGTATGGGGTGGGGAGAGTCCCTCAGCCCATCCTGCACACTCTCCAATCTGGGACATCCCTCTCACAATTCAGTACTGCTGGCTCCCAACTGCTCGCCTGCCTGCCTTCCTGATTGCCCCTAACTGCTTCTGCCTGCCAGCCTGATCATCCCCTAACCACTCCCCTGCCAGCCTGTTTGCCCACAACTTCCCTCCTCTGCCAGCCTGGTCACCTCTAACTGCCCTCCCCTGTTGACCATCTTGTGTCCAAATGGGGACAGGAGTTTTGACCACATGGGGACAGCCATCTTAGTTGGAGTGATTGTCAATCTGCATATTACTCTTTTATTAGATAGGATAGAGGCCTGTGCATGGGTGGGGCCAGCTGGTTTGCCCTGAAGGATGTCCCGGATCAGGGTGGTGGTTCCCTTGGGGTGTGGGGCAGCCTGGACGAGGGGCCTTTGGTGGTTTGCAGACCAGCCACACCCCCAATGACCAAGGAGGCCCTGGTATCTGGGATTTATTTATCTTCTACAATTGAAACTTTGTAGCCCATAGTGGAGCCAAGCCTTCTGCTTCCTCTGTGGTGACAGCCATTTCTGTTGGGATTTATTTCTCTTATGTAATTGAAACTTTTATCCTTAAGTGGAGGTCTGGTTCAGCCAGGGTGTGCAGAAAGCTTGGCCTCCTCCATCGCCGGGGGAAACCCAATGCCCCCCCCTTCTCTGTTGGCTGCTGTCATCTTGTTTGGTGTTAATTTGCATACTTGCTCCTGATTGGCTAGTGGGCGCAATGGAGTGGTGGTTAATTTGCATATTCTCTTTTATTATATAGGATAGGAAGGAACCAAGTACTGACACGCTACAATAGGGACTGACCTCAGAAACATTATGCAGAGTGAAAGTTGTTAGATACAAAAGGCTACATACTGTATGACTCCATTTCTGTAAAATATCCAGAACAGGCAAATATACAGAGAAAGGAAGATTATTGTCAGGGGCTGGGGAGAGAAAGGAGAAAGTGATTGACTGCTCACAGGCACAGCATTTCCTTATGGCAGTGGTCTGCAAACTGTGGCTCGTGAGCCACATGCGGCTCGCAAGCCGTGGTTTGCCACTCTGCTGACTAATAAGTTTGCAGACCACTGCCTTATTTTTATGGAATGGTAAGATGTCTGCAATTAGACAGTGGATGGTTGCACAGCCTTGTGAACATATTAAAACCAGTGAATTTTATACTTTAAAGGGATGAATTTTATGGTGTGTGAATTATATAGCTCAATAAAAAAATGCAGACAAAAAAAGTAGGGAAAAGGGAGGAGGCTAGAATGATCTATGTAGTAATAGATTAGAGTTGGACACATCAGAATGAACTCAGGTTTAGCTTAATATCTAAGCAAATGGTTACATACGAAAATATTTACAGATGTGTAAACACACAGGTTAGTATCCAGACACACATTTCTTTGCTCTGTCAGCTGGGAGTGCCTGAGAAACAAGGACACATATTAGCAATGAGCATGCCTAGTATCCGGGCCCGGGTTCTCACATCATTCTCCAACAAGACAGATGATGGATCCAAGGAGAAATGGCTGACTGGAAGGCTGGGCAGGAAATTTACTAGCTGAGCCTGCGGTATCTTGCAGAGCCAGGGAAATAAGCAAGAGCTTAAAACCTCACAATGCTGGAGGCACGTCTAAGGGACACAGTGGCCAAACATGACAATTTAAGAAAACAAAACTACTATTAAATTATAACTCAAAGTTTTAAAATATCCATGAGTCCAACTAATGTAAATTGTAAACAAATACACGTGGGAGACAGACGCAGATCTTCCCTTCTGAAGAGTAACAACGAATTTACAGATGTTCTGCCCTCGGGTGGGTAGAGCATATTCCCCTGCCCTCAGGTGTGTGAGGACTGTGCGTAGTGACCCCCTTCTGAGAGTAAGTTCCACTGGAGAAACTGAACAAACACCAGCAGTGATGGTAAGTCCTGTTGACAGATGTGCCCTGATGCGATTGTGAAGAAAATGGCACTTTACCTGTGTGGTCTTCCCCAAATCCATGACCCCAGCATGAGGAAAACATCAGACAAATTCTATACATTCTGTTCAGTGTTTCTCAAAGCTGTCAAGGTCACTAAACACAAGGCAAGTCAGAGAAACGGCCACAGCCACGAGGAGGCAAGGCTACGCGTGGTATGCCAGATGGGATCCTGAGCAGGAGGGCGGTAAGGGAAAAGTAAGGAAATCTGACTGTGGACTCTATGTAATAGCTATTTGCATAAGATATTAACAGTATGGAAAGTGGGTATGAGGTATATGGGAATTCTCTGTATTCTATTTACAAATTTTGTGTAAGTCTAAAATTGTTCCAAAATTTAAAATTTATTAAAAAAACCACACACGTATTGCCGAAACTGGTTTGGCTCAGTGGATAGAGCATTGGCCTGCAGACTGAAAGGTCCCAGGTTTGATTCCAGTCCAGGACGTGTATCTTGGTTGTGGGCACATCCCCAGTTGCGGGCAGCTGATTGATGTTTCTCTCTCATCAATGTTTCTGACTTTCTATCCCTCTCCCTTCCTCTCTGTTAAAAAAAAGTAATTATAAAAAAACACACATGTATAATTTCTAAAAGGACAGAAATGGAATATGTTGTTTTAAATCAGCAAAGTATTTTAAAATGTTACTGACACAAACGCTGGCTCTGGTCAGAGGAACTGGACACGCCCACAGGTGGAGGGGGATGTAAGTCAGCAGCCAATCTGGAAAACCGCCTTGCCGTTTCTTAGAACTTGGAACATGCAACCACCACAAGATCCAGTGACAGAACTCTCGGATACATGTCCAGAGACACAGAAACTTATGTTCACTCAAAAACATGTCCCTGGATATTCATAGCAGCTTTATGTGTACCGGCCAGAAATCAACCTGCATGTCCTCTAATGGGTGGATGGTTGCACTACCACGTCCACTCCAGGGAATACTATTCAGCGATACAAAAGGAAGGAACCGCTGATACAACTTGAATGGCATCAAGGAAGCATGCTGATGAAAAAAGCCCAAAAGACTTAATGCTGTGTGACTCCATTTGTATCACATTCTTGACATGCCAAAACTATAGATATGGTTGTTGAGGTAGGAACAGAGATGAAAGGATTGGGGTGGACGTGGCTACAGGAGGGACCTTTGTGGAGATGAAGTTCTGCATATGACAATGATTCAAAAAGGCATAAAGGAAATATGTTCAAGACGTTTACAGCAGCTGCTGCTGGTTAGTAGGACTCTGGGAGACTTCTGACAGAGGGCTCACACCATAGCTGCAAGCATGTGGCAGGAACGGGGACCCACCTGGGCAGGTGTGGCTGTCCGCCAGGTGAGGTCCACAACTAGGGGTGGGAAGGAAGGTGACCCAGGTTTCCCCGCAGCCGAGGGTGGGGAGACACCGCTTTTTCCATTTACTATTACCGGTATTAGATGCAGATACACCACATTTTGGAGGGTAGATGCTCTCTTCTCACATTTTATTGTGTCCTTGACCCAACAGCACCATTTTTGTAGAAATGTATCCTTCAGAAATACCCAGCGAAGCCTCCTCAGATGTGGGTGTGTGGTGTCTGTGGGCAGAAATTACAGTACAGTGTCCACCGAGGCACTGTTTGTAACGCTCATTGGTGGGAGACTGCATAAGTTATAGTATGTTTGTTAAAAAAGAGGCAGACTAACATAGAGTGACATTGAAAGGCACCAAATATCCAATATGAACAGGAAGATGTAAATAAGTGTTGTATGGTACTGTTTTTGTAAAAAAAAAAAAAAAAAAAAAAGATGGAGTATGTATAAGAGGGTGTGGGTGAATGTGTTTGTATTCCCAACTGAACGGGAGAGAAATGCACGCAGCTCCTCATTGTGGTGATTTCAGATGAGGGTGTTTGGGTGGCATCGGTGAGGGGCAGCACTTTCTGCTGTAATGTTTGCAGTGGTCAGGAACCGATCTGGTGATCATGAACAAACATCAAGGGGAGATGAGCAGCTTATCAGCGGCGTGGCCAATGGACCAGGGAAAGATGACAGAAGTGCTGGAGGGTCACCACTCCGAGCCTGAGCTGTGTGCCCAGTGGGGTCCACGTTGCAAATGGAGACTGATCGCTCCGGCCGAGCGGCGGAGGCAGTGACTGCCTGAAGCCAGCAGAGACCAAATGGGCATGTGCTATTAGTGCTGCCCGGAGGAGCTCCTGATGGCCGGCGGGAAAGCACTTAGCAGTACAATTCTGTTGTATGCTAAATTATGTTTATGAAATTTGGCTCTTTATGCCTAATGCATAGTTGCAAACTGTACTATTCTGGAAGGAATGTTTGGCAATTTTGAAAGTTGCTCGCATTAGCTGTAATTAGCTGTAAAAACTCACTTACGTTCAAATTTCACGCCATATCAATCGACATTTGCAGAGACAGGATCATTAATAGGGATTGTTCGAGAGGCGGGGCACTTTCAGAGCTGGGCTCCTCTGCAGTGTCCGCCCCATCTTCTTCCCTCTGCAGGCCCCCAGGGCTCACCATTTATTGTTAAGGTCCCAAGTCACAGAAAATGTGAGGATTCTTACAGGAGCAAAGATGCCTAAAGGGGGCAGATCCAGAGGCAGAGAAGCATAGACCGGACTGCCGGACCTCAGGGGGAAGGCAGAGGAGGGAGGGGGGAAGGAGGAGAGATCAACCAAAGGATTTGTATGCATGAATATAAGACTAACCAATGGACATGAACCCCTTGGTTGTGGGCACATCCCCAGTTGTGGGCAGCTGATCGATGTTTCTCCCTCATCAATGTTTCTGACTTTCTATCCCTCTCTGTAAAAAAAAAAAAGTAATTATAAAAAAAACACACGTATAATTTCCAAAAGGACAGAAATGGAATATGTTGTTTTAAATCAGCAAAGGTGAGGGCATGAGTGGGGGGGGGGTTAATAGAGGGATAAGGACACATGTAATACCTTAAACAATAAAGAAATTTGAAGGAAAAAAAAAAGAAGCTGAAAGAGGTGTCAGTGAGCAGAGCCACTGTGTCCAGACCCTTCTCCCCTCTGGTAAAAAGAGCTCCCACCCCCCAATTCCAGGGACTGGACACTGGGCCGACACAACGGTCACGTAATAAGTAAACAGAGGGAAGGCCGGGCAGGGTTCTAAGCTCCCACCGAGCCTTGCAGACCGTCCAGTCCTTTGGAACCCCTGGCCGGTTCCTGAAACTTGTGAGCCCCGATTTCCTCATTTGTAAGATGAATAATGACACTTGTCTCACGGTGGCAGGTTTGGAGGAGAGTTTGGGTGTCTGCAAACAGTAAGTGCTAATACCCCCTTCACACACCCCCTCTGCCCCTCCAGGGCAGGGAGGGACAGACTTCAGGGGCTGGCGCTGCGCCGGGGCAGGCTCTGGTCCGAGTTCCGGTCCTGCCCCTTTTACACCGACAGGCCACAGGGACTTGTAAGAAGTTTTGCCAATCTTGGCTTTCTATTAGCTTTTGATAGGAAAGCAATGATTCACGACTCAGTGGAGGCAGAGAATGTATTAATAAGTCATGGTTTCCCTCACAGGGGATTGATGTTAGCCGTGTTTTCCAGAGTTGTGCAGAATTTCCACTCAGCTGTCCATCAGTCATCTGGCCAAGAGGCCTCTGCGGATACTTAACTGAGTGTTACGGATGTGCTGCTGGTGAATTATGAACTGTGGTACGAGATGGCAAGCACCTTCTCAGAACCACTAGACAAATTCCCCGCAAAGGCAGCCTCTGAATCAATAGAGGACAACTTCTGTGGCATTAGCTTCATGTTTATTTCTCCATGGTATCAAGTCAAAAAGATGCTATAAAAGCTATTTTTAAGCTGTCTTGATTCAAATGCATTTGACATCAACCAGAGGATTAGGATGCACTCTCTGTACAATTTAATATTCTAATATTGGAATCTGCCTTGAATCAACCAGGAAATCAGGATCTACCTCAGGACAATTTTGATATTAAAAGCTGGCTTCTTCAGGCCTTTGTGTGACTTAGGCCTGGACAGCTTCTACCTTCATCCTGCCTGGGTTTACATTTGTGAAAATCCCATGTACCTTTCCATCCCCGTGAAAGCTCTGTCGTAAATCATTAGTCACTCGAATTCACTGTGTCTCAGGGATAAGGAGAAAAAAAGTGACTTATAAAAAAAAAGCAAGAAAAGGAAAGTGAAAGAGAAAGGCAGGGTGTGGCCACAGAGAAGCAGGTTGAATAACCCTTCCTGCAGGGAAGGAACTTCCTCAGCGGGCAGCCGGGAGGCCGAAGCCACAGCCTGGCGGCCAGGCAAAGGGAGGACAGGTGTTTTCTGGCAGGGCTGCCAGGCGCAGCTGCTCCTATAAAATGAGGGTCAAGGCTCATTCAGCCAGAGGTTGGTTCTTCACTATGAAGTCTTGGCTCTGAGTTGCTAATTTGGGAATTCTACATTCCAGTATATCACTCCGAGCTCCACTGCGTGCATCTTCCCTAATGCCCCAGGGCCTGGGTCCAGGACTGCCAGGGAATCTGGGGAGGAAAAGGCCGGTCACGTTCTCTGGGGGAGGCGGGATCCTGCTTCTTCAGCCAATTTCAGGGAACAATCATTTGCACGAAGCTCCCTCTTGCTGGAGTGTAGTGGGGCACCCAGACTGGCCTTTCGTAGAAGTGGAGGACTTAAAGGCCTGCCTATGGCTGGAGAGCAATGGAAGGAAATGCAGAAAGTGTGACAGTAGCATGGTTGAGCAGTGCTTTATTTAATGACCACCCCTCTGAGCACCTGAAATACGCATCATCTGTTAAGCCTCTGGAGGACCCCCAAGAGGATGACATTACACACACCTTTTATAGGTGAGGGATGAGGCACAGAGCAATAACTTTTTTTTTTAATTCATAGAAGAAATGGGCTTAGGAAACAAGCTACAGAGGTTCAGGAAGGACCCTTAGAGCTCAGGAGTGAGGAAGGTAAAGGTGACACCTGTGGGAATGGGTAAGGGAAGGGAGAGGCTCAGCCATGCTCCTGGGAGGGAGAGCGCCAGAAAGAAGTGAGTAGCCTGTCTGGGGTCACAGGTTGCTCTGTCTATCCTCTAGCACAGGGTGACCTTCTTCTGCCATATGGATAATTGAACATCATTTGCGGGCCATACAAAATTATTAACTTAAAAATTAGCCTGCTATAACTGGTCAAACATTTAATTAACTTACCCTTAAAGCCGAGTGGCAGAACCAAACCAAATGATTTCGAGGCTCTTATTTGGCCCGAGGGCCTGATGTTCCCCACCTTGCCCTAGAGTCACAAAGTGCCAAGGATCATGGCACTCAGGCCCAGTAAGAAGGCTTCCTGGAGGGGTGGCTTTGACCTAAGCACATCCCTAACTTATTCTGGGGTTTTCTTTGGCTTTTGTCAGACGTGGGACTTGAAGTAGAATCATGATTATGGTGACAATAATGAATAATAACAACTAATAGTTATGCAGTACTCACTATCTGTTGGACATTGTTCACAGCACTTTACATGTTATTAAGTCGATCCCCACAGTTCCCCTATGAAGAAGAAATAATTATCATCCCAGCTTTGCAGATCAGAAACTGATGGAGAGACAGCAGTTCACCTACCTCAGCCTGGAGGGGGCAGGCTGGGACCTGAACCCAGAATCAGCGCGCTCAACCCACACACCTGCCAAGTGCAGGCAAAATCCCAGCACATCACCAATGGGACACGTGAGTAAAGAAAGGCAGGGAGGTGTGTTTAGGAAGTAGCAGGAGCTAAATAACAACAATGAGGGCTCCAAAGGCTCCTGCTGACTGGCCACCAACAAGCAGTTTTTCCTCTCCAGCCTTTTGAATCCTCCCCAGGCATCCGGCAGGGGAGAAAGTCTTACATGTATTTTGCAGGGACAGCGGGTGGCAGTGCCAGGGTTCCAGGTCAGATTCTGGCTCAGGTGGAGGGCAGGGCAGGCAAGGTCAGAGGGTGAGGCTAGACTGGCTGACACGGAAATGGACCCACGTTCCAACCTCAGGTTCATGTCCCCCTTTCCCCTCATGGTCGCCACAGCTCCACATGCAGCCTCACACCGGTTCAGACTCTCATCCCCACTTCTGCTAACGTGAACGGGATCTTAAGGACGTGTCCACGGAACTTCTTGGAGAATCACTTGTAACTTAACTGACCTGGGATCTGCGAACCTTCCTGAAAGGGCCAGACAGTAAGTATTTTAGGGCCGGGAATCTCTGAAATTATGCACTCTGACTTGCTGTGTGGCATGGAAGCAGCCACAGTGACTGGGGAGAGCACAGTATCTAAAAAAAAAATACATTTGGGAGATCAAAATTCAGTCATGATTTCTTGATTCTTCAGAAATTAGAAGCTATTGTGCTTCTCAAAAATAAAAACAACAACAAAGAAAACAGTAATCTGTAGTTCAGTTTTAAAAACTAGTTAATGAAACTGCCATTCTGATCAGGGGAGATAAGTGGATTTGCCCAACCGAGAACAGTGCTTTAATGAACACAGCTATTCTACACATAAGACATCTGATGTGATGGTCAGCTAGAGACTTCTATGTCCACATTAAACTGAAAGGGCCCACATCCTTCCTTCTAGACATAACATTCAGACCTGAGATGATCAAAGAACTGCTTGCTGACAATTTTTGCTTGTAATTAAATAGTTAATGGGTTGATACGTACCAGAAAACGAAACTGTAGGTTTAGCCAGCATGCAGTTTACATTCAATCAACAATAGGTACTGTTGACTTAACCGGCTAGTTGCCTTTACACAGGCAGGAGGAAGTGGGAAGAGCTCTGTGGCACAGTGTGCAGGAGAAAATAGCATGTGAGCCTCACACGTAACCTTGAATTTTCTAGTGGCTACATTAAAAGAGGCAAAAAGGGACATTTGACATTAATTTATGTGTTTTATTTAACCTAATATATCTAAAGTATTATCATTTCAGTTTGTAATCAATATATAAAATATTACTAATTTTTCATTCTTCTTTTCATACCAAGTCTTAAGAACCCAGTGTGTGTAAGGACAGCCACATCAATTTGTGGCTGTCCTTATAGCTGGTGGCTACCACGGCTTGAAGGGGGAGATAGAGAAATCCCAGCCGTGGCACTTTTTCCCTGAATGGCCTGTGCTTCAGCGTCTGTGAAACGGGGAGTTTCACAGCGCCTTGTAAAGCTGCGGCTGTGAGAAACAGCTGGACTGTGTGCGCCCCACAGCAGCCATCTGACAGCCACCGCTTTATTAGCCACAGCACTGAAAATCTCTTTAATGGCAACACCAGATTATGATCGTGTCACAACCACGAGGCTCACTCGCAGAACAAAAAACGGGACGGTGCCGCCTAAACAAAGACGGCTGGCTCCAGGGTCGGTCGTCTCCAAATTCTCTAAGAAACTTGAACTGTTGGGTCAAAGCCCACTTCTGTGCTCTTGGTACAACTTAGTGTAATTGGAGAGCCATAGTCAGCACCCACTTGGCCGGGTTTAACCTGTCCACATTCCCGGAGCCATCACCAGGATCAAGACCACGGGACCTGAACATCCACTATGCCTCGCTGACCCCGCCTCCATGGACCTGCTTTGTGTCCCTACAGGTTACTTTGGATTTTATGTAAATGGAATCGTACTCAGTATGCACGCTTTTTATTTGGCCTGGCTTCTTTCTTTCACTCTGCATAGTTCTGAAGATCTGTCCATCCACAAAGAGTTAATTCTCTTTATTGCGGAGCAATATTCTGTTATATGGATATCCCATAATTTGTTTACCCTCTCAACTTATGAGGGGCACTGAGGCTGCTCTCAGAATTTTCCTAGTACTTCTAATGCAAAGGGATTGGCCATATATGCTTGAGACTCACTTTTCTTCCACTGATCTATTTGCTTATCCTTAACACTAAACACCAAACAGTCTTGATCACTGTGGGTTTATAGTCTGTCTTAAAACCAGGTAGGGTAGGTCTTTCAACTTTGTTCTTCTTCCTTTCATGTGTCACCTTGCATTTCCACAGAAACCTTATGATCAGCTTGCAGATTTCTATCCAAAATAAGTTTTTTTTAATTGGTATTATGTTGAATCTCTAGATCAACTTGGGGGAAATGCCATATTAACAGTAATGTTTCATTCCATGAATATGGCATATCCATTTACCTATGTTTTTAATTATGCTTAGCAATGTTTTGTCATTCATAGGGCAGAGGTCTTACATATCCTTTGTTATTTCTAGGCATTGTATGTTGCTTGGTGACACTGCAAACTGAATTATTTTTACAATTTCACTTGATAATAGTTTGCTGCTGGTATATAATATAATTAATTTTTGCTTATTAACCAGCTATCCTGAGAACTTGCTAAATTCATTTAATGTAACAGTAATTATTTTGTAGAGTGTTAGGATTTTCTAAGTAAATAATCATATCATCTACAAATAGAGACAGTTTTACTTTTTTCTTCATCTCCGTGCTTTTTCTTGCTTTTTGCAATGGCTGGAACGTCAACATTCTGTAAACTGGAGTGATGAAAGCAGACATCCTTTCCTGATTTCAGGGGAGAATTTTAGTTTTTCATGTTCCCACCGTTTAGAGTTTTGATCTGTCAAATTATCCTCCAACAAGTGAACCAGTTTAAATTCCCACCGGGATGTGGGAGTCTGGTCACTAAGATTTTGTTCCTTAGTGATGGTATAAGGGAGAGCCTTGCAGAGGTTAAGAGGAGGACTGACTGCCCAGGACACATACTCTGTCTCTGTAGACAGAAATTCTGAGTAACCACCATCCTCCTGCTCTTTTATTGTGCTGGATAATCCCGTCACCTTAGTCTTAACAACGCCCTTTCACAATGAATTCTGGCGGACGCTGTCATTGTCCCGCGGGCCCCCTTTATAGGCCTGTGTCCATCCTCCAGTTCCTGGGAGGGTTGGCTGTGAGGGTTCACAGCTGCCCTTCTCCTGAGACCTGAACCAGGGTCACCTCACTCAGGCGGTCACCTGCCCTGCTTTATTATGATCCTGCTGGGGGGAGGGGCCTAGCCAATGACTGACACAAGGGAGCAAAAGGTCAGCCCCCGGACCATATACTGTATGATTCCATTTATGTGAAATATTCAGAATAGGCACATCTATGGAGACAGAAAGATTTCTAGGGCAGAGAGAGGGAGGGGGGTGGGGAGGAAACGGGAGAGTGACTGCTAAAGGGACAGGCTTTCTTTATAGGGTCATGAAAATGTCCTCAAATTGACTGTGGTGATAGATGCAGAGCTCTGGAAATATTCTAAAAACTGCTGAATTGTACACTTTAACACTTTAAGTGACATGTCTGGTATGTACTGGTAAGGCATGCCAATAAAGCTGTTATGGCGGGGTGGGGAGAGACAAAAAAGGGAATAATGACCATAATAGTAAAAGCTATTATTTGTTGAAGATCTCTGAGCCAGGAATCATGAACAAGCTTAGTCACATGTACTATTTTAAATTCTTCATCATCCCTACTGATTTACTGTACATGCAGGCAGGGGGATCCTGTGTGGTAGGATCTGTGCTTTGGAGCTGTGGGGAGAGGCTGCAGTCCAGCCCAGCTGAGCACATATCTTTGCCTAGTTTTGCTCCTTCCTTGCCGTGTCCTACAGCCTTACATCCCTGCTCCCTAGAGGCCCCCTGAGGTCCTCCAACCCCTGCCTGGGCTCTGCTTCCAGGGCCCTGACCTAAGGTCAATTGGACCTCCCGCTGCCTCAGTTACCCTATTTGTCAGGCAGAGGCAGCCCAGGGCTCCCGGCCCGACTCCTCCTACTGCCCACCCACTTTAAAAAGAACAGACTTTCAATCAGAGCATCCTCTTGCTCTTTTCAGTGGGTTTTACATTTCCTTCCCACTATTTATCGTTACTGCTTTTCTGCCTTCAAAAGTAGCGCAAGCTGCAGGAGAGCAGCTGAACTAAGGAGAGCACACAGCGACACTGCAAAGAGAAAGAAGGTCAGGAACTGACATGGAATGGGCACCCCCAAAATCATGTGAATAAAGTGCAGAAAATACACACAGTGGCCTTCCTAATGTGTAAGAAAAAAGGGGAAATAGGAAAACACACACACGATGCATGCAACTGACCCTCAGATCAGAAAAAAATATATATATATTGCAACACCTCTCACAAAATAAATGAATAAAGCAACTGGGGTAAAATGCCAGATAAATCTGAGGCATAGACAGGTGTTGTGTTTACTTGTAGCTTTTCTGTAAGCTTAGTAATATTCCTGAACAAAAAGTTAAAAGAAAAAAAGCAATGCCTGCTTGTTAAAAAGTAAAATCAAATGTAAAAACACAGAGCACTCAACAAAGAAGGAGTGTGAGAGAAATCTCTTCCCATTTTAGGAGTTCAGTGTGTATTGCCCAGATAATTTAAATGTTTCTATGAATAATACAGATATTAGATATGTCTATAGAAAAACACATAATTTCACAAAAATGAAATGTTATCTATGAATTTGCGACTTCCTTTATTCTCCCAACGCTATATCATTTAACTGTTCCATTCAGGACATTCAACTCTATCTCAGAGCTGCCCTGTTCAATTCTGAAAACTATTTCCGATAGGTAAAATCTAGGTGGCAGATTTTCATTCTACATTTTAAACTGGGAGGTCAGGTGAGTTTGGAAATTATCAGCCCTCGAACTGTTCAGGTGGACGAGGCACTGAGTTGCTGCAGCTTCTGAGAAAGCCCTGGGGCCTGGGGCAGTGACGGCTCCTGGGAGGAGGCCAGGTCTCGGGGAGGAGCCATCTGTTCCGTCAGCTGCAGGATCATCAGCAGCTGAGTCAAGCAGCCCTGCCCCTGTGTGACGTTACCTGGGGGGTGCGGGGGGGTGCGTTATGCCTAAGGGAGCTGAGCCCTGCCTCCTGAAGGGCATGAGCAGCCACAGAAGGCTGATAGGGCTTCACTGCCCGAGACCGGGTGCCCTGGGCTGCGTCACTGCTGGGAACCTGGGTTCATGCTTCTCCTCCTGTGGGTGCAATACTAACATCTGGTCACATCTGTTCAGGTGCCTGGTCCATGGAGGTGAAACGTCTGGCTTGTGTTAAAAATTCACAGCCACCTCTTGAGATTCTCTCTCTCCCCCTCTGTATTTTTCTTTGCTTTTTAAAATGTTTTGCTTAGGTAGGAAGTAATGGCTCCGTTGTTGAAATGGCCTGACCCAAAGCCAGATCATATTCTATAACTAGCTTTCTTTCCTTTCTTAAAAAAAAAAAAAAAAATGATTCCTCCACTTTCATTCCTTAAAAAACAAAACGAAACAAAAAAACAAACAAACAAAAAAAAAACTATGGCCCTAAGCTGGGTTTCTCAGTGGTTAGAGCTTTGGCCCAAGGACTGGAAGGTCCCTGGTTCGGTTCCAGTCAAGGACATACCTTGGTTGCCAGCTCGATCCCTTGCCTAGTAGGGGCTCATGTGGGAGGCAACCAACCAGTGTGTGTCTCTCACATTGATGTTTCTATCTGTCTCTCCCTCTCCCTTCCATTCTCTCTAAAAATCAATTGCAAAATATCCTCCGGTGAGGTTCAACAATAACAAAAGCCATGTAAATTACACTTTTCTTTTTTTTTTTGCCTCATCTAAATAATAGTCAATAAAAATTATAGTCGTCTCTTCCAAGGCTCCTGTTCATGGAAACTATAAGAAGGTGGGAGAAAGGTTGAGACTGCAGGTCATGATCGGAAACTGCAGAGAAGTGGCACTCAGCTTCATCAGGACAGAAGCGGTTTTGCAGCCAAAGTCCCACAGGAGAGGGGTGGGGAGAGACCCACTGGCCAGCGCCATCATGCGGACGCCACGGCAGCCAGGAGAGGCTGTTTCTGTCTGTCAGGCACCGTTTCCACTTCTACGCCCGATAATAACAAAGGACATCAGCCTTCCCCACTTTGGAGTCGGAGCTCCCTTCGGGGCTTGAGGGCCTGTGACCGCTGTGCAGCCTGGCTTCTCACACCAGGGACTCAGGATTCGTTATGCCCCTACAACCTTCTCTTTCCCCCCCTTATTTTCTACATGGGAGGCTGTGTTCAACTCGTACACTTAATTCTCCGCCTTCCTGATGACTTGGGAACTCAAAACCTGTGTGTGTGTGCGCCAGAGGAAGGCTGTACTTGATTTGATCAACATTTGGCTGCCAGAAAAGCAGTGGCAGCTTAAGGTAGGGGCCAGGTGACAGGAGCTTGAAGCTCTGTCTGCCCTTGCCAAGCTGTGTGAGTGCGGCATGTCCATCAACCTCTCTGAGATGGTTTCCTCATTCGGAGGCAGGAATAACATCAGCCACCCCTAGGGTCACTGAGCTGTGCCCAAGGTCACACAGCAGGAAGCTGCATGTGATGCGCTCAGGCGGCGCTCAGTAATTATACCTTCCTTTCATCCTTTTCTAAGTCTCTAAGAGATCTTTTTTTCATTTGCACAGATTACATCTTTTTTGCTATTCATAATATCCTCTTTAGGAGAAGGAGCGTTGAGGCACATATTAAGGTTTCTATCCAGAATGGACAATTTTCTAGATTTCCATCACCCATTTCCCATGGCCTATCTTAAACACAGCTGTCAGGACAAGAGGCTCATTAAAAAGATTGTTTTGACTGATGGCATGTTCATGGATCAAATTGGAAATCCGTCCAAAAATACTCGAGGGAGGTGGACAGGGGTGGCGGCAAGTCACGGAAGGCAGTTTTGCAGAGCTGAGGATGAAATTTACTAGGGAACGGGGGTCTAGACGGGATGAGCGAGGAGATCCGGAAAAGAGTGCTGCAGGCATGGAAACGGCAATCAGCTTCATTCTAGTAAGGGGGGGGGGGGGGGAGAGGCTCTACGCAGGCAGAGGTCCCTTACAGAGCAGGGCGTTCGCCAAATCTGCCTGCCTCTCCTTGGCCTCACTGGATGACCACAGCCTTAGTCCCCCACGGCCCAGGAGTCCCATCCTTTCCCAACCCAGGTTCAGTGCAGGGCCTCTCCTCCAGACACCCCTGCAAGTATGGATCACTCACTCACTCCTTCTGCCCCATGCCTGCCTTTCCTCCTGTGCGCCCCCTGCTGGCTCGGTCTCCAGGACTCTCTCCCCTCGTCCCCCTCCTCCTGGGCTGTTCAGCCTTTCTGCCTGAGCCCACTCATAGCCCTCTTTGCCTGGTCTCCTCTTTTCTGTCCCCACTCTGCCCTTTCTATCCCAGATGTGTCGGGACATTCAGCTGTCAGTGGCTTTGCTCAGTGAAAGGTGTACTTGTTTTCATGTACGATTGCTGCTCCATCCCACAGAAAGAAAGGAGGCGAGCGGCCAGGTGGATGCAGCTGTGTGAGATTTCACTAAGGATCCACCCGCCTTCTGTTTCTCTGCTCTGCACCCTCAGCTTATGGCTTTGTCCTCAAGGCTGCACGGCTTCCAGAGGCTGCACGGCTTCCAGACACTGCACCCACATTCCAAACAGAAGGAAGAGCTTTCCCAAAGCTCTGCTTGCTAAAGTCCAGGACAGGGTCACATGGTCACATGCAGCTGAAACCGGGCCTGTCACACTGTGACCCACACGACACCGGAGAGGGAAGAGAAAATTCAACCTGGACAGACTGAGCAAGACTGTCTTTCTAAAATGCAAAACCCAACTGTGTCACTTACCCACAGCTTTTCTATGCTTCCCATCACCTTGGGCTCCTGTTCCATGTCATCCAATACCCAAGCCCTACTCCAGTCACTCGTCACGCCAGCTCCAGGACACACTGGTTGTTCCGTGGCTCCAGTCTCGGCCCACGCTCTGCCCTGTTTCTCACATGCCCTCTTCCTTCCCACATCTGTGTGACAAGTCCACATTCATCCTTCAAGACCCTGCTTTGCCCCTCTCCTCAGCGAAAACATACCCGGCCACGCTGGGCCAAACCGATTCTCATTCCTCCTGATTCTTGAGCATTCCTCTACTTTTGTCTTGTGATTTCTCGTCCCCACCTTGCTGCCTCCTACCAGTATGTGAGGGCAGAGACCAGATCTAGTTGACTGGATATCCATTTCTAGGATCAACAGAATAGAGCGGCTGCCTTAAGAGTGACTGTTGGATAAATGCATGGAAGGGTGAATGGATATATGAAACTGTGGCAACTCATAAGCTACATTTTTAGTAGGTGTCCATAGGACAAATGCAATCTCTCCTCTTTGCCAATACAATAAAACCTCAACACAATGGACTAACTCAGGCGAGGGCGTGTCCGTTAAAGTGCAAAGTCTGTTATGTAATGAAGTAGGTTTCCCAAATGTGCATGTTGAAATTTGACAAATTAGTTTACCTGTTTTCCTTATATAGACATGTTTGTGTAATTAAAATTAAAAATATATGAAAAGTCTAATCTCACAGGAAAGTTTCCTATATGTATTACAGAAATTTTAAATTTACACTGACTCGGTCTAATAAAGGCCTGCATTCACCAGTCACTGCAAGTAAACAAATGAACACAGCTGGGGCATGGCTTAGCCCGTGGGGACATTGGCGAGCCGGTGTTAAAATTGCTGCAGAAAGTCATGCCATACAACAACAGGTCACGTGCTGATCATTTGCCGAACATTGTTTATGAGCAGTGCCTCCTGGATTTAAATACGTAGATTATAGTTACAGATATGTAATATTTACTTATGTTGGCAAAATAACTACAGTGTTTTTCCAACATATGGCCTATTTGCTAAAATTTGTTAAAAATAACAGTGCATTAATATCAACAGCAACAAAATAACCTGTTAATTTAATTACAAGCAAATCTTAATTAAAAGCATTTTAAAAGTAGCAGGGTGTTAATTTTCGCATATGACAAACGCATTGGAAATTGTGTCTTGTTAAATCCGAAGTCCGAAAACCCAGCATTTACTGTATGATCCGAGGAGCAGATGTCTACTACTGTCTCATATTGCAAAAGAGTTACCACGTTCCTGAGGTGTTACCCTCCTGTGAGCAGCCTCAGGCCCCCTGGCAGGTGGAGGTCAGATTGAGGAGTGAGCACGGACTTTGAATCCTGTCTGTTACTTAAATGCCCCATGACAAGCTCCTTTATTTACCGCCCTGAACCCCCACTTCCTCAGTTTTAGAAAGGGTCTGGTAACACGTCCTCACGGAGCTGCTGAGTCTGAGACACGTGCTGAATCACAGCACAGCTCACTGCTGCGCACGGGGATGTGAAGCTTTTACCTACTGTTTTTGAAATAAGGAGTGAACGGGGTCCTTGCTTCCTTGCCAAGGGAGAAGTGCAGGTCACCTCCCCGGCACACCTTCTTTCTCTTTGCTAAAAGAATCCCAATTTTGTTCTGGGAAGGGTCCTGCCCTGTCCCAGAACTGGGACTGTGGCAGCTGTGGCAATTGTCTTGCGGTGGCCACGCAGGCTGGGAAAGGGTCTGCCTTATAGGTAACTAATTGTTTTTCTCTTGCTGCTTTTAATAGTCTCTCTTCATCTTTTGCTCTTGGCATTTTAATTTTGATGTGTCTTGGTGTGGTCCTCTTTAGATTCCTATATTTTGGGGTTCTGTGTACTTCTTGGGTTTTTAAATCAATTTATTTTACCAGGTGGGGGAAGTTTTCGGTCACTAGTTTTTCAAGTAGGTTTTCATTATCTGGCTCTCTCTCTTTTTCTGGCACCCCCATAATTCGGATGTTGGTATGCTTGAGGTTGTCCCGGAGGCCCCTTACACTATCTTCAATTTTTTGGATTCTTTTTGCTTCTTGCTTTTCCGGCTGAGTGGATTTTGCTTCTTTGTATTTCAAATCTTTGACTTGGTTCTTGCGGTCCTCTGGACTGCTTTTAGGACTTTGTGTAATATTTTTTATTTCAGTCAGTGTATGCTTAATTTCTAGTTGGTCCTTTTTCATATCCTCATAGGTCTTGTTCATTTCCTCGTAGGTCTTGTTCATTTCCTCATAGGTCTTGTTCATTTCCTCATAGGTCTCGGCCTTTTCTAGGAGCCTCTTGAAAAACCTTATAACTGTGGTTTTGAACTCTGTCTAGTCGTCTTTTTTCCTCCATTTTTTTTCCACACCTGATTTCTTTCCATTTCTCTGCATTGTGGCTGCTTTCCTGAGTTGGTCCATTAGCTTTGTGTGGTAGATGTCCTCTAAGGGACAGTGGCTCAGCTTCACCAGTTACCTGAGGTGGATACTCTTACTGCAATCCTTTATGGGTTGTAAAGTATTTTTGAAGTTAAGCCCAGCTTATTGTTGTTAGCACTAGGAGGGTTTAACCTCCAGGCCAATTGGCTGTGAAGGTAAGCTGTGTTCAGGTTGGATGGGCGTGCCCTGTACATTTTAGAACAGTAACTCTATGGGTGACCACTAATCTGTTTTTTAAAAATATATTTTTTTTCTTTATTAAGATATTACATATGTGTCCCAAACCCCTCGAGTCCTCACCCCCTAGTGTCTGTGTCCATTGACTATGCTTATATGCATACATACAAGTCCCTTGGTTGATCTCTCTCCTTCTCCCCACCCTCCTCTGCCTTCCCTCTGAGGTTTGACAGTGTGATTGATGCTTCTCTATCTCTGTTTATCAGTTTATGTTGTTTATTATATTCCACAAATGAGTGAGATCATGTGATATTTATCTTTCTCTGACTTATTTCACTTAGCACAATGCTCTCCCCCATTTGATTCAGTGATTCCACTTCTAGGAATATATCCCAAGAAACCAGAAACACCAATCAGAAAGGATATATGCACCCCTATGTTCATAGCAGCACAATTTATAATATCTAAGATTTGGAAACAGCCTAAGTGCCCATAAGCAGATGAGTGGGTTAGAAAACTGTGGTACATCTACACAATGGAATATTATGCTGCTGTAAAAAGGAAGGAACTCCTACCATTTGCCACAGCATGGATGGGCCTACTCATCTGTTTTTGAAGACTCCACAAGCTGGCCTTTGAAAGCTCTTTCAAATGAGGCCCCAGGCCCTCTCCTTGACAGAGTGGGCTCCGCAGGACACTGTGAAGGTGTTGTTTGGTCAATGACCTTCTGCTATTTGTGAAACTGCTTTTGAAAACATCATGCATTAGACAGGGCCAGGGCCAGGTCCAAGGCAGTGTTGGGGCACAGAGGGGGAAGGTGGCTCAGCCTCTCAGGCCACGTCTATGTGACAACTCGGAAGCAACTGGAAGTCAGAAACAACACACTCTAAGGCAGAGTGTGAGTTATTAAAATACCTAAAACAGAGTCACCAGAAAGAAAATAAAATCTTTTCCTCCCTTCGATTTTAGACTTCCACTTGTGGTTAGATGAGATTAAGTCTGGAAAGTGCTAAATGGCATAAATTTTAATGGTTTTACGTAAATATGAGTGCTGGCAATGACCAGGGGTCAGCAAAGCATAGCCATTGTCTGTTTGTTTATAAGGAATGTGAGCTAAGAATGCTTCTTATATTATTAAGTTGCTAAATTTAGGTTTATACAAGAACCAATGTAATACCCTCAATTTTGCCTCTGGCACACAAAGTAAAATATTTACTCTCTGGCCCTTTGCAGAAAGAAGTCTGCCAACCCTGACCTAGACCTCATTAAAGGGATTCTTTTCATTATTCTTTTTTCATTTTTTGAGAAACTTAGAATAAAATGAGCCCCAAAAGTAATATAACATTTATATTCCCACCATAAATGTTATGTAAGGTCTGCTTTCACAGTTTTTAAGAAAGAAAAAATTGTGATTATGTAATTTTTATACAATTACAAAGTCCCTTGGGCTGTTTCAGCTGTCCCAGAAGTGGTCAGCTTTACCGTGATAAGGAGTGGACCTCGCTGGCCAGAGTCTGACCTTGACAAAATTAGGATGACTATTCTGTGACTCTGATCAGAATACAGGAAACGGGGCACTAATCACAATGCTTCTGTGTACTGATGAATCGATCACCCAAAAAAGATTTCTTTTCCCTGAAGGTGGTCTTTGCCTTGATGCCTGGGCTTGGCATAGAATAGGCAACTCCATATCTACAGAATTAACTGAATGGGTGCCCCAAAGCACACATTTGATGGAGTGATTACATGCAGACACACCATGAAGTAAAGGCTGTTAAGAATTAAAGGAAGGAAGAAAACAAATAATGAAGGAAGAAGAAAGAAATAGGAAAGCAAGGTGGATGAACTGTCCTTGATGTGGAGGCCATCTGTGGCAACCAGTTGGACACTATTCACACTTCATGGAAACCATGCCCCTACCCAACAGGTAGCTGGCAAAGTAACTGTACATTGTCAAATATGACTTACAAAAAGAGGAATTTAGATACGTGAATAACTAAAGTGTCAGGAAGTGCACACTCTGAGACTTCTATGGTGATAGGGAGCCTGGTTCCTTCCCGGACTCTGCGCTTCTTAAGGACAGGACTGATGATCGCATATCTCTTCTTCCCAGTTTCCAAATGCAGAGTGCATGCACTTTAAGTGTTCACAAGTGCATGGATGAATGGAACAACAAGCAAAGTACTCAATCTCAGCAGCAAGAGCGCCAATAACCCCTCCAATGCAAGTGCAGAACTTCTTCAACAAAATACGGTGGTCGGCAAACTCATTAGTCAACAGAGCCAAATATCAATAGTACAATGACTGAAATTTCTTTGGAGAGCCAAATCTTTTAAACTTAAACTTCTAACACCACTTCTTCAAAACAGACTCACCCAGGCTGTGGTATTTTGTGGAAGAGCCACACTCAAAGGGCCAAAGAGCCGTACGTGGCTCTCGAGCAGCAGTTTGCTGACCACAGACCTAGACCATTTCAGGCATTTGCTTTATAAACTCAGTTTTAAGATTTGGGCTTGTTTGTGCATAAAGAAGTTCATGACAGTAATCTTTAGCAGAGAAAAAACAGGAAATAGCTTAAATGTCCAGTAATACAAAGCATTCAATGAATGTGGTATGTCTATGTGTTTTGTGGTTAAAATGACACGAGGTAATACTGTGTATGACATACTCTTATGCTTCTAAAATGCTCATATGATATAATTTCAGTTGTATGAAAAGGAACTTCTTAGTAACAGGAAAATGTTCCTGAATGGATTGCTTGTAAACCAAGCCACCTACTCAAAACATCCCAACCTGTGCAACCAGACAGACGGCACCTTTGTGTTAAATGACAAGTCATTCTAGAGACGCAGGGTTTCATAAAGCCAGGCAAGTGACACTAGGGAGCTGTGCAATTACGGGAAAGTCACCGACAAATAAAGCTCCGGCAGAGTAAACACACGCTGGAGGCAATAATCAGATTATTGATGGATTCAGAAACAGGCCCTCAGGAAATCTGATGAACCATAATCTTTTCTCTTACACAAATGACCCTCCATGCTGCTGCCAGCACCAAGTGTAAAATGTAGGATGCTGTCAGTAAATTATTTCAGACAACTGTGGCTAAGAAAACCAAGCCAACATTTGACTTATTCTTTGTTCATTCTAAGAGTTGGTGCAATTGCAGTAACAACCAACACTTTATCAGGTGGACACAGACTGAGTGCCATAATTTATCTCTTTTATCAAGATAATGTCTCAAGTCAACCTTTATTTTTACTTTACCACTATTTTCAATGAGCTACGGCCCCCATTTTTTTAAGCAAGCTTTTGCAGGGACCCATAGTCCTCAGATAAGAGCCAAACTGAACTTGTAGCCCTGGGGAGGCCCTTCAGAGAATCTGGAGGGTGGCTCAGCTCCCTCCCCGTTTCAAGAAAAACAACAGAAACAGCATCTTTGTGCAGAAGGCACAAGTCACACACTCATGGTGAAGGAATGACCTCATTCCTTGACCTCAAGGCTTACTCTGAAAGAAAAACTGCTGCTTGCTGAGGCCAGAGGGGAATTCCACACCCAGAGGACTCCCTAGGCCCTCACTCTGCACCCTCAGACATTCCCACCCTGAGCCCGGGTGTCTGGCTGGGCCAGCTCCTTCTCTGAGACAGCCCTTAATGGTGGGTAAGCAGATAGAACCTGCCCCAACTCAAGCTGGCCTGGCTCCTCTTTTCTTGCTATGAACACTCAAGCCCAATGCACACTCTGCTCATTACCCTGATAACAACATGAGAGCCAGGCCCCAGGGACAGAGTCCTTGATGTGAGCCCAGCTCTGTGAATTTGGGTAAGCTGCCTGGTCTCTCTGTGCCTGTTTCCTTGTCTATAAACTCACCATACTACCTTTTGTATCATCTATACATATAAAGAGGTAATACGCTAATTATCTGTTATGGTGTCCCAGTAATGACCAATGTGCATATTGACAGACCAGAAGCTGGGCTCACAGCTGGTGAGTGCAGCGGTAGTGGTGGGGGCCTCTCCCTCCTCTGTGGCAATGCTTAGGCCCACTAAGCCATCAGTTGGAGCTTCCCCACAGGGCTCCCAGACTGCGAGAGGGTGCAGGCCAGGCTGAGGGATGCCCACCCCCCTGCAAGTGCATAAATTTCATGCACCGGGCCTCTAGTATTATTAATAATAATGGTTGGTAATTATCATATTAATAGTAGGTTAATTGTGTTTTAAATGGCTTTTGGAGTAAAACTTATGGCAATTGGTTACCCTGTGGTTTTTAGCATCCACCGGTGGCACACCATGGGGCTATCTCTGGGACATGGCACCAGTGTGGCGGACAGAGGAGTGGCAGAAAGACTAAGATTCCAATTCTGGCAACACTCTGGCAATCCAACAGTGAATCAGGGGCAGGGGAGGTGTAACCTCAGGTCCCTGCTGATTGTTCATTAAGGCTCCTTAAGGGAACTTGGCCTCAGCTGTGAGTGCAGCCATCTTTGTGATGGAGTGATGGTCAATTAGCATTTTCCCTCTTTTTTAGATAGGATGGGGGCAAATGCCTCTTACATGAAAGCAAGTCTAGTAGATACTAAATAGGAAGTGAGTGTTCAGCTGTCTAAGGGATATTCCAATTTGACAAAGGAATCCCACTACTCATTTGAAAGTGACACTAACTGCTGTTTTTAAAGCATGACCTATAAAGAGAGGAGATAATATTTTGACTTGATAAACTTAAAAACCACTCTTTCCATGCATTTTTGCTCCTTTTGGAAATGTTGCAATGGGATTTTTCAACAAGATTTTAATTTTCAGTTAAGAATGATCTACAGTACAGAACAAGGACCAGTCTGTGTTGCTCATGCCCATCCTCAGTCCTACCTCCTGCCCAGCTATCTGTTGAATGAATGAATGTTGACTTAACCTGGGGAGACAGCAGCACACACTTACACATGCCAGATTCTCAATTTATAAATATTTACCATCAGGACTTGATTTTAGCTTTAATTAGTCCAACTGTTAAGGGTACCTCCAAAGTGAGAAATGTAATCAATCACATCACACCAGATGTAGCTTCAGCAGTTGGTCTTTTATCTAGTTTTATATGAAACACAGCCTTCAAATGACTAAAGCAGGATGTTTTATGGTGACTAGGAAAATAAACTCAAACCAAATCATAAAAAATAAATTAAAGAGGGTAAATTCTTCAAGTTGATATGCCCCCAGAAACTCCTGATTCTACATGAGCTTAAAAAAAGAACTGTTTATGAGCTTAACTCAGAAGTTGGTTAACATGCATTTTAAACAGAGGGCACATAAGATGCTCACCATTTCCTTGTGAACATATTTGCTAGACTCAGAAAAACATGTCTATGAAGTTATGCATTCAAAGGTGTGTTTAGTAACACATTAATTGGCAAGGTATGTACTTTAAGAAATAAAGTAAAATTCTATCATTAAATTCCATTGGAATTGTCCATTTAGCTCAGTGATTTCCAACCTTTTAAACTAGTACACCCTTGGTGTTGGAGAAAACCAAGATGGCAGCATAGGTAAACATCTAAACTGCTGCCTTGCACAATTTCAAAACTGCAACTAAAAGACAAAACATCTATCACCCAGAACCACGGAAAAGCTTGCTGAGTGGAAGTTCTGCAACTAGAAGGAAAGAGAAAAGAGCATTGAGACGTGCACAGGTGCTGAAAAGCTGAGGTACAGAGGCACGCGAACTAGGCTGGTGGCAGGCGACTTTGGGCACTGCTTTTTTCAACCCTGAGGGAAACAAGCTCCTGATTACTCTGAACTCCAGTTTCTGGAGAAACGCTGGCAACCCAGACTCCTATGGGGAGAAGCTGGACAGTCTGCCATCGGGCCAAAAAGCAAGGGTGGCTCCCTTGCAGAGTTGCGCACAGCAATCATTGTTCACTGCGCGGGAACGGGGGACGCAGGAAACACAGAGACGCAGAGAGGGCTGGCTGGCAGCCACCACTATTTGCCATGACCTAGTCTAGTGACTCCCTGAGACCCCACCCCACACAATCTGCAAACCCACCCGAGCTGTGTGCAGTAGCATTGCATATAAATGGCCTGATCTATCGCAGCTTAACTGAACAAACTGCAGCTCTGGTCAGACAGCTCCAAAACCTCCAAACCCCAAGCAAAGAGGAGAAAACTGCAGTTCTCGCTGTAGCTCCTGCTGGGTCACTTCAGACAGTAGCTGACCTGTACTCCATGGGAGATCCAGAAGCTAGTGTATCAAGAGGTCAGTGTGAGACAACACCAGAATTCAACTACTCACATCTATAAGTGACACATTCAAGAGACAGACTCGGTGAGCACCAAAGCCCCACTGAAGCAAGTCCTGCCCCATACATGTGTCTCCAGCACAGCAGTTCTTCCACTTCATCAACACAGGGAAGCAGCAGAATGCAGAGACAAAGAAACATGTCACGAATGAAAGAAATGGAGGAAAGAAGACTACTGGACATAGAGTTCAGGACCACATTTATAAGGTTACTCAAGAATCTTCTAAAAACCGCCAAGAAACTTGATGAGATCTTCAAGGACCTTAATGAGAATGCCAGGAAAATGGAAATGGACCAGTCAGAAATTAAGCATACACTGTCTGAAATAAAGAATATACAGAAATTCAATGGTAGATCAAAGGACCCCAAGAATCAAATCAAAGATCTGAAATATGAGGAGACAAAAAAAACATACTAAAATCAGAAAAACAAAAAGAAAAAGGAATCCAAAAATATAAAGATAGTGTAAGGAGCCTCTGGGACATTTTAAGCATACCAACATCCAAATTATTGGGGTGCCAGAAGAAGAAAGAGAAAAATATTGAAAACCTATTAGAAGAAATAATGACCGAAAACTTCCTCTACCTGGTGAGAGAAACAGACCTACAAGTCCAGGAAGCACAGAGAACCCCAAACAAGAGGAATCCAAAGAGGACCAAACCAAGACACATCATAATTAAAATGCCAAGGGCAAAAGACAAAAAGAGAATCTTGAAAGCAGCAAGAGAAAAATAGTTGGTTACCTACAAGAGAGTACCCATATGACTGTCAGCTGATTTCTCAACAGAAACTATGCAGGCCAGATGAGAGTGGCAAGAAATATTCAAAGTGATGAACAGCAAGAACATACAACCAAGACTACTGTACCTAGCAAGGCTATCATTCAGAATTGAAGGTTAGATAAAGAGCTTCAAAGATAAGAAAAAGTTAAAAGAGTTCATCACCATCAAACCAGGATTATATGAAATGCTGAAAGGTATTCTTTAAGAAGAGGAGGAAGAAGAAAAGGGTAAAGATAAAAAACTATGAACAACAAAATGACAACAAATACATAGCTACCAACAAGTAAATCTAAAAATCAAGTGAATGAAAAATCTGATGAACAGAATGGATTGATGAGTATAATAGAATCAGGGACATAGAAAGGGAGTGGATTGACAATTCTCAGGGGGCAGAGGGTGTGAGATGTGTGGGAAGAGATTGGACAAAAACCTTACACCTATGGATGAAGTCAGTGGCAGGAGGTAAGGTCATGGGGTGGGGTCGGGGATCGGGTGGAGGGGAGCTATGGGGGAAAAATAAGAGGAACACCTGTAATACTCTGAACAATAAAAATTTATTTAAAAGATAAACTAGTACACCCTTTATTTTATTTTTTTTTAAAACTAGTACACCCTTTAGATAAAACTAAAAATAACATGCATTCCCTGAATAACATGCATCCACCCTGAACAACCTCGGATTCCCTGTGACTAGGAGCAAAGAGGTTTTTGTCCAGATTCTCTTACTGTAGTTTGTATTATGAAGACTTGCTAATTCCTTGCTTTTTCGATTTATAATGTTATGCTAGTACACTGCAAGCATGTCCCCAAACATGCCTGTCCTCACCTGGGGCTTCTTATATGCACCCCACAAGAAGACCCTGGTCCTCCTGCTCTCACTAAAGGAAGAACCAGACCCACCAAAGCACATTTGCCTGCCAGGGACTCGCAACATATAACAACAAACTACCCTTAATCAAGCACATTCTATGTCCTAGGCACGATGCCAAGTGCTTACATGCTACACTCTATTTGACTGTCACACCAACCCTACTATGGGTTGGGAAGACACTCCTATTTAACAAGTGAGAGGCCAAGGCAGAAAGATGTTCACCAACTAGTGCAGCCACTCACCTGGGGAGCAGCCCTGAGGGATGTGACACTAGGTCAAATCCTGTCTGCGCCCCCTGGTGTTACATGTCGTCACCCATTCACCACGGTCACAATTTCTGCCAGACCAGCAAACTACCCCGGCTGTTATTTACCTAATATTTTTCTTCAAATTGATAAGCTAGTTACATTTTTCCTAACACGTTAAACGCTCAAGAGTTGGATTTTAAGTGCCCCATGTACCCTCCCACCTCCACCCCCACCTCCAATTACATCAGAGGCTTCCAATGGGATGTGCCTTGACCACTCACACCCTCCCCTGAGGAACCGGAGCCCAGTTCAGGCAGTGAGGCAGGCAGCTGTTCCAGGGAAGTCTCCTGACACATCCTGGAACTAGACACATGCACAGTGCAGACAAGGCCCAGGAAGAGCAAGAGCTACGCACTGTAATGGGGACGTTTCTCTAAGCCAAGGTGCAAAACCATGGCCTCCAGGCCCACCACCTGCTTTGTAAATAAAGTGTTATTGGAACACAGCCTGAGGAGCAGCACGGAAGAATCCTACATCATTTGCTTAGGAGTCCTCTGTAGCTGCTTTCAAGCTCGGAAGCACAGCTGAGTAGATGCTACAGAGACTAGTCCAACATTTCTGACCCTTTGCAGAAAGAGTTTGCCAACCGTTGCTCTAGGTAAGCCTTTTCCCATCCAAAAGTCAGCTGGGGGCACCTCATGGTCAGAGCTGTTGCCATGACCCAGATGAGAGACATGATGTCAATCCACAGGCATCATGGACATTATGATTCTGCTAATAAGTAGATTTGAATCAAGTTTAAATCCATTCCATTAACCAATATTTATTTAATGAGGGGATACTATGGGACAGTCTTGGCTAACTATGGGCTGGGCTTACAAAGGTGAACAAAGTTCAGCTGGGACTCCACTTCCTGGGGAAAAAAATTGGGATGTAAAACGATTTCAATAAAATGTAGTTCAGATGTTAAGAGTACGATTTCATGTTTTACTTTCCCATAAAGTGAATTGTAAGATGATAACATTGGGCTAAAAGCTCTCTAGGGTTTTTTTTGTTTTGTTTTAAGCATAAATACTAGAGATGAAACTAAAATTTTGTGAAATTACTGATTAAATTTTTCAGGAAAGATCAACTTAATGATATTTTTCATAATTGTCAAATTCACTCTTGGCTCTCTACTACATAGTTCTGATCTCTCTGCTGAAAGTGGAAAAAAGCAAAGGTTTCAAGACATTAAGGCAAACAGCTAAAGAATTAGAATTTTATTTTTTAAGATTGAATTTTTAAATTGGAATCTGTATTAGCTTGTTCACACATTAACTTTTCTGCTAAAAAAGGCACGAGGGATGGAGACAGTGGCCAGGTTCAACCAAGATTTCATTATCTACTATCTATCTTTGCAACTCCAGCCAGGTATCAGGTGAATTATGGGGAAAGCCAATTTCGACATCACCTAGATGTGATGAAATTGATTATCCTCAGGCAGAGCAAAAAGAAGACAGAAAATAACAGAGCCGATTCACAGCTGTGCATCTGTCCCGCCCTGATAACTCTTTATTTGTACTGGCTATTGACAATGATTTTTTTTTAAAATCATACAAAGGTTTTTATTGAGCTTCAGAAAGAGAAACAGAATGCATCCGTTTCTAGGGAAACCTGAGCGGGGAAGCCCAGAGGCTTGGATTCCGAGGCGGCATCCCTCCACACGAGGTGGCCCATTGTATAGTAACACCCCTCCTCCTCATTTATCTCATCCATTTAGAGATTAATGCAACAATGTGAGATGATTGTTGATGCTCGTTATTAAATCATTTATTCATCCCACACAATGATTCAGAATTATTCATTAAGCTTGCTGGGAGGAAGCTGGGTTTTACCTCCCGAGTGGTTTGAGGAGGGATGTGCTCTTTAAAAGGATATTTTATAACAACACAATTATCATAATTAAAAGCTAACCTGGATATTCTGATGAGCCTCTGACATATTTTTGAGTAGTGGCATTTTAACGCAGGAGGTAAATGAGACTGCAGCACAAGCAGAGAATAACACTGCTATGGGGGAAAGCCGAGGCAGTATTAAATACCATCACCGCCCCCAATTTCACCAGGGTCTTCAAGTTAATTAATTTTACTAAATGTCACTAGAACTTCTGGCTTCCCAAAATGAGTTCAGAAGACATTGCTGTGTCCAAGCCATCCCCTGCTTTACTGAATCGCAGAGGAGTCATGCCCAGGAGAGCCCACTACCTGAGCTTCCCCACCAAGCAGGTCACTCGGCCTGCCAGAGCTGCGTCCACATCTGACGCCATCTCTTCTCCATGCTGCCTGTGGTTTGTTTTGTGTCTGAAAGGCCCTTAAGCAAAGGCCACTAACACTGATGGGGACTGCAGTTAGAGCACCCATCTCTCTGGTTCCCTGTAAGCAGGTCTAGGGGAGATCCTGAGGCAGTAGCCACGAGGACGTCTTTTCACAGGTGGAGGTGGTGCCTGGCAGGAATATTGGGAGGTCAGCTGTGAAGTGAGAAAGGCCTGCTTGTGAGCCTGGAGAGCCAGCATGTGGATCAGAGCAGAAGGATGCACAAGACCAAAGGCTTGGAGGCACTGTGATGGGCACTGACACACAAACCCCCTACGGGAAGGCTGTGCCTGGAGCTCTGAGAAACCTGGACTCAGTCTGCTCTGCGCCCGGCATACAGCGGTGCCAAACAAGGACATGGGCTCTGGCCAGTTGGTCAGGGAGGGAAAGAGTGTTAGTTTCAGCCCTTCGTTGTCCTACAAATACTGATGAGGAATTTATTATGTGAGCCCTGAGCCAGGCCTCCTGAGTGCAGGTGATTACAACAGTGTCTCTGTTCGAGAGGTGAGAGTCCAGTGGGGGATTCAGACAAGTCAAGACATACAAATCCGCTGGGATCCAGGAAAGCTGAGAAGGGGGAGGGCAGGGGGCACCTCATCCTGAAGGTGTCAGAGTAAAGCAGGTGTTGGCCAGGTGAAGTGGAAGAGGCAGAGATGAGGAGGAGGCTGTGGATCTACCTGTCCTCTGGCACCTGGTGGAGATGGACTGGAATGGGGAAGAATGGGCCCGGGCACCAGGTCAGAGCTGTTGCCGTGATCCAGATGAGAGACATGGTGGCCTAGAGCAGTGGACAGGATGGAGATATCAGGAGGCAGAATAAAAGGCACATGACATATCAGAGTCTCCCTAGGCAAGGAGGCCCTGCTGAGGACAGTCTGTCAGGTTCTGGAGCCAGATGCACTGAGTGGAATAAGAAACCCGTACCCTGCTCTGTCCCATGCTTAGCAAGCAACCTCCAGATAATAATTTGGGGTCCCATGTTACTCTGTCTTCAGGAAGAGACTGCTGCTAGGGCTAAGGGGAGAGTTTCAGTCTCACACAGAATAATTTAATTGGCATTCTGGTGGTAGATGTTAGTTTCTGGGAGTGGGGGCAAGTGGAGTCTGCCTCCACAACAGGCCAGCCCTGGTGAGCCAACAAATTCTCCTTGTGCATGAGGCTGCAGCCCTGACAGGGAGGGGGCTGGCATAGCCCAGATCTGATGTCATCCTGGTGATGGCAGCAGGCTCCCCCAAGGATACCCTGTTAAAGCTGTGGGCTCTCTCTATATAAAATCCACAAGTCTTATGATCTGGGGTGCTGATGGCCGCATGTGCTCCATCCTACGATGGGAAACTCAAGCACATGCCACTCAAGACTGGCATTTACATCATTTAACATTTGATATGAAAAGAATCATTGAGTGGCATAAAATGTTCTCTCTGACATTATCTTTTGTTAAAAAAAACAGACCCATGGTGGTGCTGATGCCATCTTGACACTTTATTTCCTTGTCACCAAAACGGTTTTGTACATCAACTCATGCACGGCACAAATTTTCAAAGACTAATAGTTTTCTAACTTCATCTCCATGGAACAGTTGGAAAATGTCTCCAATTATGCAAGCTTTTTATAAAATGCCTCAAAAATACAGAAGGGCCTATTGTACTTTTCATAAGTGAATGCGAACTCATTTAATGATCAAAGATGAAGAGTGTCGGGATTTTTTTTTTAATTCTAATGAACGATTGCAACTTGGTTTGGCCACCTCCCTCTCCTCACCCTTCTAACTGACACATTTACATTTTAGAAAAATCAGATAAAGTGCACTCTGGAAAGATCTAAACAGAGGCATTAGGACCAAAACAAGAGACACAACAGTTGTTAAAACTGGAATCCTGCCAGGTCTCTGGTACCTCAGGGGCAGCTCAGATCACACCACTGTTCACGAGAGGAATACTGCAGGTGCTACCAGGGGCAGAAGAGAGGTATGTGAGCTAGTGCCCACAGAGTGCCACCAGAAACCAGATCCACAAAGGGAACTTCTTCATGCTATGTGAGTATGCACACATGTGTCAAATGCATGACCACTTAAAATGTACTAGTTACATTTAATGTTGAGATCATACCAGGTACGTTTCTCTCTCCTAGTTCTGAAGGAGACGTGGTCTTCTCCAAAGGAGAACCAATGAGGCCCAGGGCCTGCCCACTGCAGCCCACCAGGACTTCCCAGGTTATACCTGAGGGAGTGAGAAGCTTGGCTCTTAAAAATCATCTGCCTGTGGGCAAGTTCCTGCTCCTCAGAGAAAGGAGAAAAGGTGCCCTGCATATTCCCTTTGCAGGGGCACATGTAGTCACACTCAGATCTTGCCCCAGTGCCTCCTACCTGCAGGGCTCCCACCCTCAGCTGTGAGCAGCTACCACAACATTAGTACCCATAGGCAAGGGCTATTTAACCTCACAACCAGCCTGTGAGGGCTACTCCTGCTCTTCCTACTTTACAGACGAGGACACTGAGGCAGCTTGTCCCAGGCCTCACGGCCAGTGAGTGACAGAGCTGAATCAGAACCCATTCGCCAGGCTGTGGAGGGGCAGAAGGATCTGGAAACCTCCCCTTCAGACCACCCTTTCACCCAGACACTGGGGACCCGCTGCTACCTGCTTTGGCAAACTTGTCTGCCATCTCCTTCCGCAAGGTCTTGGTGAGGTTGAAGTAGTCATCGTCCTCATCGATGCTTTGGGTGAAGAGGGGAATGTGCTGGAAGACGATGGCGTGCTGGCACGTCTGCTGCTCCGCTGTGCTCAGCTGCTGGTCCAGCCACTGGTCCTGGGCCTGCTTCAGGGCAGGGCACTTGGAGGCGTTGTACAGAAACTGGGAGTTGAGGACGAGGAACAGGACACCCCCGACCCAGAAGCTGAAATAGTCGTCTCCCCACGTCTCCTGGAACTCTGCGACGGTCTCGGGCGTGGGGATGTTGCCCACATCGTGGTTGCCGCTGACCAGGACCAGCGGGATGTCGCTGTCCATGGTACTGAGCACCCGCTGCAGGTCCTTTGTCTGCTCCTTCCGCCAGGGCTTCCCTGCAAGAGTGAGGGTCGAGTTCGGAAACGGTTGAGGTTGTTTTGACATTCATTTGCATAAAAAAGAGGGAATAATCTGAAAATCCATTCAACTGGGCACAGAGAAACTGCAAAAGCAAATCAGCAAGTGAATTGGACACTATATTGCCCCCTGGGTTGAACTATCCTTCCCTCAGGATGACTTGTCAATGACTAAATGACATCTGACCCAACGTGCCAAATGAAGGATGGTGGAGTCATTGTACTATTAAATGTTAGTGAAACTTGGTTTCTATCTTTTGTTTAAATGAAAAATAAGTGTAAGTAGTTGAAATTGTCCTGCTCCACCTCAGTGGGTCATAATGTGCACCCCTGCGGTAGTCCCAAACTGAAGTACTGCATACTATACACATGGTCTCGCAGACTGTGTGAGCACCTTTATGGGAAAAATTCTTAGAAACTGAATGGCTTGATCCCTGGCATATGCGCATTGCTAAATGCCCCCTACACAGAGAAAAATATTTTTTCCCATTATATTCCATTAGTGATATGTGAAAGCTCAAGTGCTCAATGTCTGAATATTAAGTGTATCCTCCCCTGGCACAGGTTTCAGTATGGCGATGATTATTTAACTCAGGGGTGGGGAAACTTTGTTCTGCTGAGGGCCATTTGGATATTTATAACATTATTTGTGGGCCATACACAATTATCAACTTAAAAATTAGGCTGCTATATTTGGTCAAACATTGAATTAACTCACCCCTAATGCCTTGGCAGAAACAGACCAAATGATATCTCAGCCTTATACGGCCCACGGGCCAGATGTTTCCCACTCCAGATTTAGCTTGAGAATTGGAAAGTGTGTGGGGACCTGACTCCCTCAGATTCTTGGCTTCCACACTTGATATAATAATGCATTAAAACTTTAATAAATGGGTTCTAAAATGACCAATTCAAATCCACATCTTTTTTTTGAGCCCCTCTATGCTAATTTATTCAACAAATACGTATGAGTGCAGACTACGTACAAGGCTCTGATTTAGTTCCTAGAAGACAGCTATGAGCCAAAGATACACAAAGTCTTCCCTTCAAACTGGGGAGCCAGGTAATTTGTCAAGTACAAGACAGACGCACCCATCTGTTTCAAAAGTTGTGAACCGTTACTGAAAAAAGCAAAGTGGGGGAAGGCCATGCTTCCAGCGCCATGTTAGTCCCAACGAATATGCTTAGTATCGTGCAAAGACAGCGCGAGAAAAATGGTGAAAAGAGCTGCCCAGCTTCCCAGAGGACAACGAAAATTCACCTGGAAAAGGTTGCCATAGCGGATGAAAATTACACCCATCATTTCATTTCCATCATGAATTTGAAGGAAAGCAGAAAGTATTTATGAAGCAATTACAACGAAGAAAGACCATAAAACAGAAATGAAGGAATTCATCTAGATCCTAGTTGGTCGTAACATAGGCAGAGGTAAAGCAGGAATTGGTAGAAATAACTTGGGAAAGAAATAGAGGGAAACACAAGAACATCTCAGAAGTTATATCTACAAAAGGAATAGCAATAGCAAGATTCCCTTTACAGCCAAGTACGTGGCAGTTTCTCCAGACGTCCCCTGTGAGCATATGAAGAAGGTGCGTTCTCCAATTGTTGAATACGCAGTTCCTCATATTCCCATGCAGTCACACTTGTTCGTGGTGTGATACAGATATCCTCTGCCATTATTCTTTGTTTTCAACTGTTGATCTGCATCCATTTCTGAAAGATTTGGTTAAGTTGCCACCATTATCGGATTGATCCATTTAGAAATTCTGCTAATTTTTGTGTTCATCTACTTTTAGCTACCTTGCCTAAGAGTTGAGAATTTCCATATGTCGCTGAAATGTTTTATATTTAATCCTAATGAGGTAAGTTAGTAATAAGAAAAGGAAGACGTAGAGCCACTCTTTTGTATGCGGATATCCAGTTGTCCAACACCATTTGTTACAGAGACTATCTTTCCACGTTGAACTGTCTTGGCAACCTGGTCAGAAATCAACTGATCCTAAATATGAGAGTTTATTTGTGGGCTCTCATTTCTATTCCATGAATCTATATGTCTATCCTTATGCTAGTACTAGTGTTTTGATTACTGTAGCTTTCTAATAAGTTTAAAATCAGAAAGTGTGAATCCTCCAACTTTGTTCTTCTTTTGGCAAGGGCCCTCTGAACTTTATATGGAGTTCTGGATCAGCTAATTCAAGGTCCAACACACAAGAAGCTACAGCTTTTTAGGAAGGCTTGTCTAGATTTCTGCCACTGCAGACACACCCACCGCCTGGCTGTTCTGGGACTGGACCATGGCCCAGCAGGGTTGGCCCTTGCCCAGGTTAAAAGTAAGGTGTACTTCTGAGAGGGAGGCAATGCGAGTGTGGGAGGCTTGATGTGTTCTGAGAAGGATTCATGTTAAAAGGACTCTGTCCTCAAAAAGATTCTTTGGCCAAAGGCAGAGAGGCTGGCAGAGAGGCGATTTTATGGTTTTCAGCAGGAGGTAATAAAAACTAGATCAGCGTTGTGATACTAGAAAAGGAAAGAAAAAAGACCATGTAAATGTGTGTAAGCCTTGTCCTGCTGGTGTAAGAAAACACAGAGGTGAAAATATGTAAATGTCTGTCATTGTTTGAACCTGCCACAGTGGGTCAAGGTCGTCCATAAATTATTTCCCCCCAAAAGTGATCATCCCTCTAGTGTTTATGTTCTTCAAAGCCAACCATGGTGTTATTATAAGATGTGTATATGTATGATGATGGGATATTCAATTTAACAGAGTACTACTAGCACTTGGCACATGGAAGTGCTACATGTACATGGAAGACATTGCTCAAGAGACATTGCTGGTGCTGACAAGAGACAAAGTTCCAGGACAGTTATAAGCAGATTCACCTTTGGAACTGGAAAGTCCCCTCAGGGGAAGGAATGACCAGTTCATTTCTGTTCAGAGCTGCTGGGGGTCAGGTGCGTGAAAGGGTCTTAGAATGACTGCCTCTTTTTACTTTAAAATTCCATTTTATAATTGGAATTCTGGCACCTGAGGCTATGCTCCCAAAATCTTTGGTCTTGTACAAGATTTTAAATATAAAATGTAATGAAAAATTAATAGAAGTTTCACAGTTAAACTCCAAAGAGAGTCACTGCTCTTTCAAAGCCAAAGGCAAAATCTACAATGCCCTAGTTATCATAAGGCTAGAGCAGTGGCTGGCAAACTCATTAGTCAACAGAGCCAAATATCAACAGTACAATGATTGAAATTTCTTTTGAGAGCCAAATTTTTTAAACCTAAACTTCTTCTAATGCCAATTCTTCAAAACAGACTCGCCGAGGCCGTCGTATTTTGTGGAAGAGCTACACTCAAGGGGACAAAGAGCCGCATGTGGCTCGTGAGCCACAGTTTGCTGACCACAGGGCTAGAGGAACAGAAATTATTTGTCTTCAGCTAGGCATTTATTCAACACACCTGCTGTCCTACTGTGTGCTAGGTCTTGGCCACACCAGCAGAAGGAAGGAAGTTATCTTTGTTTCCATGGAGCTCAACGTCTAGACAGGGAACCAAACAGAGAAAAGGGAATGACCATGTTGTATTGCACAAGATGTGAAGTTATGTGACAGGAGCATCAGGCCCTGTGAAAGCATAGGGTGGGAATGGCACACACAGTCAAGAGAGCCTTCCCAGAGAAAGCAACACTCCCACCAACATAAAAAGTTTAGGGGGCCTTATGGCTTGCTGAAAAGGAAGCAAGCCTTCAGAGGCAAAGAAACAGCAGGGTGAAGCCAAGCTTAGACAGAGGACCTGGCACCGGGAGGCGGGGCAGTGCAGACTTGCAGCCAGAACACTAAAAAGCGCACACTGTAGACTCACGACTATGTTCTTGGCACTGAGGGAAGCACTTGACACAGATGGTCTCACTCCTGATAGAACCGATGCAGAATTAATAACACAAATAGGGAAACTAAGGCACAGGTGATGCCCTCATTCAAGGTCACAGAGTTTGTAAGACGTTCACTGGATTTTAATCCAGGTAGGTCTGCCAGATAAAATATAAGATGTCTAATTATATGGAATTTCAAAAGGATATTTTAATATTAGTATGCAGTATTTGTGTTCCTGTATTTTTATTTGCGACATCTGGCAACCCTAGCTAGCTAGATTCAGGTTCCACCTTGGAACCTGACTCCCAAGGTGGTGTCCTCAGTGATGAAGAGAAAAAGGCACACACACAACCTCCTGGTCAGAGCCAAGAGCAGATGCGAAGTGACCACGATGGGGAGGAGAGAGGGCACTGCAGGCAGTTCCACGAGTTTCTATGTTGAAATGCAAGACTATGATTTCAGGTCCAATCACTGAAACAGTTAGCTTGGCCACGTATTTCTTGATGTGTTACCCATCTGCTGGCAACAATCTGAAAGTGTTGCTAATGCAATTGGTTGGTCAGGGTATGAGGAAACAGATAGTGTTTATAGTGTTGGCTGGAGTGTAAAAGGTTTTATTTGTTTATTCAAATTTAAAAACCCACATACACCTCGATCCCCATGTTTTAACACCTGGAATTTTCCCCAACAATAATGTGCGGGGAGAAATGTACAAGTAACAATTTTTAGCAGCCAATTTGTAAGGGCAGAGCAGGGCTAGGAGTATGATAAGGGGAGTAAATGGAACATTTAAGAACCTCACTCTCAGGTTCGGGCAAGCGCTGGCCCGGCATTTGCACGACCCTGAGAGTGAGTGCCTCCTTAAATTATGTTCCCTGGACACCTCATTTGCTTCACACACCCCTAGTGCAGCATCATATCATAAAGGATAACCTAAGTGAACACAGATAGGAGCCTGGGTAAATAAATTAAGGTCTAGCCAATCAGTGAAATAGTATGTAACCACGTCAAAGAATGATGACGACTATCTATTAAGGGAAAAAAGCAAGATCAATATAGGCATACCTCAGAGATACTGAAGGTTTGGTCCAGACTACTGCAATAAAGCTAGTACTGCAATAAAGCGAGTGATAATCTTTTTGCTGGTGGAGGGTTTTCCCTTCAATTTGTTTTTCTTTTTTAAAAAGACAACTTCTGTAAGCACAATGAAAATGAAGTCTGGCTGTACATTGTGCATAGTTTACTACCCATTTTTCATGTGAAAAAAAAAAGGACAACTATGTACACACACTATCTTTGGTAGGATGCCTTAAAAAACTGGTTCCATGTGCTGCCTCTATGGAGAGACACTGGGTTAAGAAGGAAACATTTTCTACATTCTTTATATTCTTTTGTAACTTTTGAAAGTTGGTCTCTATTAAAAATGTAAATAAAGAACATTATGAAAATAAAATATAAGGATGAAATATGCAAATATACTTATAAATGTATCTGGGAAAGATACACAAGAACCTGGTAGTTGTCTCTGGAAGGAAAACTGGCTTCTGGTGGGTGGGTGTTGGCGGGGGGATGGGGGGGAGCAAACTGATTTACCAACTGCCTACCCATAGACAGAATTTGATTTTCCCTTTAAAATTAAAGACATATAACTACATGAATGTTAATCACACACACACACAGACATACACAGACACACACACACACATCACACTGTATGCACACACAGGCATATGTTATCAGACCAGTGTTAGAACTGAACAAAACTGGATGACCTTATATAATCATACCCAAGCCCAGACAAAGAGCCTGCATGTCTTTGCATGGCCCACGGCTTCAGGGGATTTGGTCTTGGTTTGGCAAGTGGCATCGTTTTCCTCCTCAGGGGATGGCACCTCAGAGAGAATGCTCGGGCCATGCAGGACCAGCCTTTGTTCCCTTGCAGAAGGAATCCTTTGCCCTTAGACACAGGAAGGTCGGAGTCTCTGAGTGTTCTAACTGCACCTGAAATCAGACCTGGGTGTAGCTTGGCCTCAGTCACTAGCAAGCTTTTTTCAACGAGGTGTTGCTTCCGTGTGCTCAGCCCTCTTTCCCAAGGACTCGTGTTTCAACTAAGGAACCTCTTCTCTTCCATACCTTTGATAGTAACATGCGTTTTTTATTTCATACAGGTTGCAGCTTGACACGATTAAACAAAATTACATGCTGTTAACTAGAATAAAATCCCACTTCCTGGCTCATTTATAGAGTTCATTTAAATTCTTTGGGGCATAGATTAAAAGGAGACACCAGAGTGAACCTGAGATGGCTCTTCATGAAACACTGCTGTCGTGTGTCAGAAGCAATGGTGAAACCCTTGGGAGGATGAGAAGAACTGTTGGCCATGTACTTTTCTTTGGATTTTATTGCTTATTGAGAACCCAGGTGGCTACTTCACTCCCAGGAACATGGGTATCCAGATTACCACCATTTCCTCCAGCTCAGGGCTCCATCTTTGGGAGGGAAAAGAGCCGCTCTGCCTCATGTAACGCCTGTCTCAACCACCAGAGAGGCGGCAAAACCACAGAGATGTATTGCTCCCCTGCAACTCACAAAACATCTGATAATACACATTTTGTTTTCCTCTTTGGGGGTAGTGGAGAATGTAACCTGGTTACAGAAAACATGGAACAAGAAATGAACAGCGAACCCATGGGTTTCCTTTCCTCTTAACCATCCCCACCTCTCCGCAATACCCAGCAAGGGCACGATCCCACCAGCAGACTGCTGTTAAAAACCACCCACCTGCACGGCCTTCAGAAGCTTCTCTCTTTCCTATGGAGGTTGTCTAAACAACAGATACCATGAATAGATTTCAAGTATTGTGACTCTATTTACTGTTTTAGTAAGAAGTGTTTCTTCTTTTTTTTAAAAACAAGATCAATGTAGCAACTGGACAAGGAAGAATGTTGCTTAAAGAAAATAAGAGTTCTCTGTTTCCTCGTCCCTGTAGGCATAAGAGCTCTAACTAGAATTGATGTGGATACATTCAACCACTGTCAGGAAAATTTAAATTAAAAAATAGTGGGATAGCCTCAGTAAGAGAGACACAGTCAGGATATGTAATGAGCTGCTCATTCAGGGAGATAGAGAGTGGGCTTCCAGGGTCAATACATTTAGCAGCTTAAAGAACAACAAAATCAATATGGCCCACGACTAAGCTCATTCTGAGCAGTTACTTGCAAACCCAATGATTTCTCCAGCTGAGGTGGTGAAGGGGAGGTGGATAACAGTCCGAGGTGGGTTAGAATTGCCTGTCCTAAAAATTGCTGCTGTACTTTGTCAGATGCTTTCCCATCACACAGCCTTCTGGGCCTTCCTTCTGCCGGGTGTCACAGGGACCTGGGTTCACCACCGCCCCCCAACCCATCCATCACGAGGCTGTGCAGCGACGAGCAGTCTCCAGCAGGATTTTCCTTGTGCAATGAAGATGCTCGGTAGGTGTGTGTGGATTTGGTCTAATTTGGGATCGGCTAAGTGCAGAAATCAACCTGAAGACATTAGAATACACGCAGCACACCCATGTCGATTGCTCCTTCCCTGGTTTCACAGTGGGCTATCAGCTGGGCAGCCTTAGGACCCTTCCCCCTCACTCCAGACCTTCTGACAAAAACAGAAGGTTCACACCACCCTGCCACCACCACTCCTCTTATCTTTTAAAGTCTCTTTCCCTAACTAAGCTGTGGCCCATCTTTAGGCAATTAAAGGTACAACTTGTGGCTTATTGCAAACTACATGGGTAGTAGCATCTGCCTGTTATGGACTGAACCTCCCTACCCCCACTTCATATGTTGAAATCTTAACCCCTAGAACTGTGCAGTATTTGAGCCTTTCCCGAGGAGAGTTGATCCTCTCCAACTCCCCTTTACCCAGCTCTATGGCATCGCAGAACTGCAGACCCACGTTTCTTCTCCCCAGGTTATAGCTTACTGCCTGCAGGACTGCACTTACCTCTGACTTGCCCCTTAACCCGTTCCCACACAGCCATCAGCACGAGCCATTTCAGTGACTCTAGCCAATCACACCGCTCACTTCTCTCAGCCACAATTCAAAGTTACATACACTTAATCTCTCCTTCCTATATGTGCTTCCAGCTACCCTCACATCATCCCTCTGGTGGTGCAATGGAGAGAAGGTGTTTGGCATATTATGCAGAGGACATCGTCAGAAAACCTAATCCAATTCAAAACAAGCATGTTTCCTGACTGGTCCTGAAACAGAGTGGTTTGTGTGCCAGCTGAAGTATCCCTGCCATTTTGCACGAGCAAATAGACGGCTGTCCATTACTCATCATCAGCTTCGAGAGGGCACTGGCCGGTCTGAGGGACACCTTCCACAAATGCACAAATGTTGTGTACTGGGCCTCTAGTCAATTATAAGCATGCTCCTCACTATCACTAGTAAGTGTTTCTCTCTGCCAGAGCACCAAGGTTAGCATTTCACACATTATTTCATTGTGTCAGAAGTCCTGTCACCATGATTCCATTTTGTTCTTAACTGTGTGCTGCCTCAGTTTCTCCAGGCATTGACCAATCATAGTGAATTTGCTGTATCTATTTTCAATTAATAGGAAAAAAAACCCACCAATGATGCTGAGGCAGGATAGTAAGAAGTTAGGAAAATTCCTCAGGTAGCAGAAAAGGGAAACTAACTGGGACAAGATAAGTAAACAAGGCCAAACAACTTAACCAACTAACAGCCAGCTAGTGAATCATAAGACCTATCTTCCCCAATCAGGGACACCTGAGAGGTTTATACCTCTCCTTTCTGACCACAGAATAAGCAGCTTAAATCACTCTGGTTGGGTTAGTGCCATTTGTGCCAGCCTACATCAAGCATGGGTGAAGTCAGAGAAACAAATTAAAAAAAAACACAAAACCCTGATTAGAGCCAGACAGACCTAAGATAAAAGTAAAATAGTAAAACAGAGATTAATCCAAAACTCTCCTATATGGTATGCTCATTTTGATGCATTAGCATATTAAAACACACCTGGAAAGCTGATGAATATTCTGCTGACACCCTCCTTTAAGGTTCTTGCTCCCCTTAATACAAAGAATGCCAGCACAGGCTCGCTCTAGAACATGCCCACGCCTGCTCTTGGGCATAAACTTTTTTAAAATTTCTTTATTGATTAAGGCATTACATATGTGTCCTCATCCCTCCATTAACCCCCCAAACCTTCCCCACTTATACCCTCAACTCCCTGGTGTTCATGTCCATTGGTTAGGCTCACATTCATGCATACAAGTCCTTTGGTTGATTGCTCCTCCTTACTCCCACCCTCCCCTACCTTCCCTCTGAGGTTTGAAAGTCTGATTGATGCTTCTCTGTCTCTGGATCTGTCCCTGTTCATCAATTTATATTGTTCATTATATTCCATAAATGAGTAAGATCATGTGGTATTTATCTTTCTCTGACTGGCTTATTTCACTTAGCATAATGCTCTCCAGTTCTATGCATGCTGTTGCAAATGGTAAGAATTCGTTCTATTTTACCGAAGCATAGTATTCCATTGTGTAGATGTACCACAGTTTTTTAATCCACTCATCCGCTGATGGGCACTTAGGCTGTTTCCAAATCTTACTTGTGGTGAATTGTGCTGCTATGAACATAGGGGTGCATATATTCTTTCTGATTGGTATTTCTAGTCTCTTGGGATACATTTCTAGAAGTGGGATCACTGGGTCAAATGGGAGTTCCATTTTTAGTTTTTTGAGGAAACTCCATGCTGTTCTCCACAGTGGCTGCACCAGTTTGCATTCCCACCAGCAGTGCGAAAGAGTTCTTTTTTGTCGACATCCTTGCCAATACTTGTCATTTGTTGATTTGTTGATGATAGCCCTTCTGCCACTTATTCAAAAAAAAATTAAGATACCTAGGAATAAACTTAACTAAGGAAGTAAAAGACCTATATGCAAAAAACTACAGGACACTGAAAAAGAGACAGAGGAAGACATAAACAGATAGAAGAACATACCGTGTTCATGGATTGGTAGAATCAACATCATCAAAATGTCCATACTACCCAAAGCAATCTATAGATTCAATGCACTTCCCATTAAAATACCAATGGCATATTTCACAGCCTAGAAAGAACTCTCCAAAAATTCATCTGGAATAATAAAAGACCCCAGATAGCTGCAGCAATCCTGAGAAAGAAGAATAAAGTAGGTGGGATCTCAATAGCAGATTTCAAGCTGTATTATAAAGCCACTGTTCTCAAAACAACCTGGTTCTGGCACAAGAACAGACATATAGATCAATGAACAGAATAGAGAACCCAGAAATCAACTCAAACCACCATGCCCAACTAATATTTGACAAAGGAGGCATGAACATACAGTGGAGTCAAGACAGTCTCTTCAACAAAAAGTGCTTGGAAAATTGGACAGATACATGCAAAAAAATGAAACCAGACCACCAACTTACACCATACACAAAAATAAACTCAAAATGGATACAGGACTTAAACATAAGATGGGAAACCATAAAAATACTAGAGGAATCTACAGGAAGAGAAATCTCAGACATATGCTGAAGCAATTTCTTCACTGATACTGCCCCTAGGGCAATGAAAACTGAAGAGAAAATAAACAAATGGGACTACATCAAAATAAAAAGCTTCTGCACAGCAAAGAAATCATCAACAAAACAACAAGAAAGCCCACTGCATGGGAGAACCTATTTGCCAATGTCATCACCGACAAGGGTTTAATCTCCAACATTTACAAGGAACTCATACAACTTAACAAAAGGAAGATAAATAACCCAATCAAAAAATGGGCAATGGTCCTAAATAAACACTTTTCAAAGGAGGACAGAAGGAAGGCCAAGAGACATATGAAAACCTGTTCAAAGTCACTAATTATCTGAGAGATGCAAATCAAAATGACAATGAGGTATCATCTCACACCTGTCAGAATGGGCATGAACTTTTTAACTTTCCTTCTCCTACACTCTAAGGGTCCCTAGACATGCAGCTAGGTGACGAGCAACGGCAGTGCATCCTGGGAGTGAGGCCTCAGAGCCGAGCTACACAAAGCCCGGGAGGAGGACAGCCTGGAACTGGCTGGTCAGTGGGGTCTGAGTGGAGTCTCTGACTTCCCAGTGAGCTGACAGCAGCCCACCTTGACTCACTTCTTTCCTATAATGTTTCTAGGGAGCCAAAGCAGAGCACTGCCGAGGCTCCCTCCTGTTACTTCTTACACCCTAAGTCTTTACTTTGTGCCCTGGTCCCCAGCTCTAATAAATGTGCTCTCTAATTCACCTGGGTCGTACTGTGAAATCTTTCCTGCATGAAGTCAAGAACCCACACACTACCACTGGCCCAGGCAGACCCTCATCTGGTGACAATGTCATGTGTATGGGGGCTAGGTGCCCAGGAGAGTATGAGGAACAAGGACACTGTCCTTCCCCATGAAGCTTAGAATGTGTACACAGGCTTGTGCCAGAGATGCCCTCACAGCTCCAGTCAGTGAACCACTGCCTAAGTGACCATAAAGAGCAAGTAACACTCACAGGCTTTCAACAGTGAACAACTTGACCCTGGGTTTACAAGGTACAGTAGGTATAACCAATTGTGTGTCAAATATAGGGGAGTTCTAGACTTGTTGAAATTTAGACAAATTAGTTATTCAGACAGGCATTCTAGCTAGGGGTCATAGGGGATATACAGCAGCAAAATTATTGGGCCAAATTGTCTGCCAAAGGTTTCAGGGGTCACTGAAATTGCAGGGCAAATTCTGGATAGCATTTTTTAAAGCATTCCATTCTGACAGAGTAACGTCAAGTCCTCAAATAAATAGAAGGCTTTAGAATTTCTAAGTTCATTATAATTCTGCACTTAAGAACATTATAATATGGATTTATTAATTTGAAAAGGTTTATTGCTTTGTAAATTATCCCCTTAGAGCATCCAGAAGCATTAAGAAGGAAACACACTACAATTATAAAATTTTTTAACCTCTTAGAATGGTGTCTATTTTACAGATTATTGTGTGCAAAAGTTTATTCAGAAATGGGCTGCTAGGAATGCAACCAGAGTTTGTCACAGCAACAGTTTAACTGGTTGTTAGATCTCAGGCTGACTCGCAACTAGTTACTCCCTCCCACAGGCAAATGCCCTGATTCAGCCCCTAAGAGGCGCAATCAAGCTTCTCTCCCCGCTGCAGTGTTTATTTGCCCAGCAAAAACGGAGATTTATGATTGTTTCCAAATTTTGTAACCTATTATCCTTTCAAAACTGCATAGGAACCTAACCACCATTTATACCCACATTTAACAATGTTCACAAGGGAATTTAATATACTGGAGAGAGATATAATGTAAAGCAATGTGTACTAACTGCATATGATTAGAGGGTCAGTAAAGGTATAATTTTGTGGTTATCCATACTTAGAATTTGGATTTAAAAAAACCATTATTTGTTACTTCAATAGAATTAAAATGTACTATATTAGTGGCTTTAGGATAATATATCTCTAATACATGAAGGAGTAGGGGAGATAAAAATAAATGGTTTGCTGATTATATTTTTGAGATCCCAAAGAAAGAGTGATGTGACCCAAGGTCACTGCTGGAGTTTGACCAAATAAAGCAAATAACCCTTCTGAGTTACTCAGAAGCTCACTATATAGGAAGAATAAACATGCTGGCAGCTGGCAGTCATGGAATCCTTACCATGTGCTAAGCACCTGCACTACTGTATCCTGACAAGCCTGTTATTGTTCTACAACATGCAACCTGGTTGGCTGTCCAGGTGACTTGGGCCTTTCCTCATGGCACTATTATTCTAATGAGTGAAATCCACATGGAACGAAATACACTAATCTTGCTGTTTCTGTGATGCAGGCACGATGGGCAAGGAGAAGTTAAATAGAGGACAAAGAGTCAGCTCTCCAGGGAAGGCCCCGAATGGTGAACAGATGGGTTCTGCAGAGTTTGGGACCTCAGAGCATCCCAGGCACTGAGTGTGCCTGTCATCTCGGCTGCCAACATAGTCATCACCACTGTGAGCAGAAAAAGTGTCTGGGGCTCCTCCTTACCAGCCCTGCCCACCCCCCCCCACCCCCCCCAACCCCGCCTGTTGCCTTCTCTGCAAAGGAAGGAGGCCCCAGAGGGAATCTAGGTGATGGGTAGGGTCAACACACACACCATTGACTTTGGGGAACATGACCTGACTTCCATCCAATTCAGGACTCTATATGTTCCAGCCTGCCTCCTAATCCCAAACCAAATGGGTGTAGAGGTCCCAGGAGTGAGGGGGACACCTGGAACACAGACTTGGGATATAACAAGGTTAAGTGATGGGATATTCACATATGCCTAGACCTGAACATTATTTGATCATCATGAAAATCCCAAATGCAATAGGATACTGAGGGTTTTGCAAACTCGGGAGGGTAGGGGGTAGAAATTAAGGTAAAGAATTCCACAAACTATACTTTCAGTCTGCGTTCTGTATCAATTCTGACTTGGATTAAAATTGTCTTGTCATTTTATTGACAATATAGAATGTAGAAAACAATGGATAGCTGAGAAAGGCTGAGAGCAATAAAATCTTGTTTTTATAAAATCATTAAGCAGAAGTAACTCAGAGAAAACATAGGGTAAGAATGTTTGGTGAGACAGAGCTAAAAGCCACTTTAAAATCATAATAGAGGCTTCCAATTAAAAATAGTGTACTGAAAACTCTTAGCTCTGTTCCTTCCACAAATCTTACTGCAAAGATAGTGAACTCTCAAGGACAAAGATAATGGGAAAGAAAAAAACCACAGAAATATGAAAATTAGTAAATGGACAAGTGGGAATGGGCTTAGCCAACTTAGAAAGTTAAGTATTCAGGTAGTAGTGAGAAAGTCAATAAGCAACTAGCGTGGTAGAACCACTTTTGAAAACTGTGTGGAAGTATTTCCCAAAGTTAAATCTAAATCTACCCAGCAACCCAGCAATTCCACTCCCAGGTCCGTAACTAAAGAAATGAGTGTGCAGCTCGGCTAAAATACATGACATGAATATCATAGCAACTTTATTCATAGTCCCAATGTAGAAATGACCCAGAAATCCATCACTAATGGAATGAGTAGATAAGTTGTGACATAATCATTAGGTGGATGCAACAATAATGAAGAACATCCTGGGCACTAAGTGTGCCTGTCATCTCGGCTGCCAACATAGTTGTCAGTGAGCAGAAAAGGTGTCTAGGACTCCTCATTACCAGCCCTGCCCTGCCTGTCACCTTCTCTGCAAAGGAGGGAGGGCCCAAGGGAACCTAGAGGATGGGTAGGGTCAACACACACCACTGACTCTTTGGGGAACATGACCTGACTTCCAATTCAGGACTCTAGATGTTCCAGCCTGCCTCCTAGTCCCAAACCAAAGGGTGTAGAGGTTATTGCTGCTGCATGCAATAGCGTGGGTGACGGTCAGACAGAATGCACAGGGAAAGAAGACTGAAGAGTACCTGCTGTATGACTCATTTTTATGAAATTAAAGAACAGGCAAACCCAACTGAGTGCATGAAGGTTACTATCACAGAAGAGGCAGGAGGGAGCCCTCTGGTGTGTATATATCTTGATCCGAGTAGTGATTAAGGGTGGGTTTACACCAAGCTCTTCATTTCAGATTACTTGTATTTTACTTTATAGTAAACCTCAATTTCAAAAAAGTAAAGAAAACAATTTTTAAAATATCTGCTTTGTATCGCAGATGCCCTAAAGGCCCAGGAATTTGAGGTAACCTTGGAAATGGGGGTAAAAGACTTAAAACAGAGAGATGGCATGAAATTCCATGAAGCTGGACCACTGTCCTCTTCACTTAGGCAGAATGCAGTTTCGGTTTTTGTAACAAGTAAACAGGGGATTCTGAGAGAGAGAGCCACCAGGTAGAGGGAGGGATGAGCACCACAGTGAAGACAGAAGGATCAAGATGAAAGGCTTTATCCTGATTTTGTGAACACCGCCTTGTTCTTCCGTTTGCATCCTAGAGCGCTCCCAATGAAAGCAGCCAGGCAGAGCCCTCCAGCCACAGGCAGGAAGAGTCTCCTCTGGGACATCTGAGAATCAAAATGACCTAAAGACACCAGGGAACAGGGGAGCCTCACCACTATGGTGCAAGTCTCCCACACAGCATCCAATCAGCTTTGCAGTGCTGCATTCCTTTTTCACTGCCCTCAAGCTGAAGCAGCTAACTGGTATCATTAGATAGCTGAGGAAAGTCCAATATGAAAGCATGCCAAAATAATCAAAATGTGAGAAGACAGAGACTACGTGGGGAGAAGAGGGAAAACTACCACTAATATTCTCAAAGAAGACACTGCACTCATCAAACAATTACAAGATGCTACTTTTAAAAGGATTAATGACCAAAAAAAGTTCTTGGAAATTAAAACTATGGTAGAGGAAATGAAAATCCGGTAGACACTTAAAAGATAAACTTGGGAAATATCTCAGAAAGTAGAATAAGCAAGGTAATGGGAAAAAGGATATAATAGTTGAGGACCAGTATAGAAGTCAAATATCTGGAGAATATGAGTACCAGAAAATACAGAAAAACTCACATGGGAGAATCACCAATGAAATGATTAAAAAATATTTGATGGCCATGACTTTCTTTACTAAATGGATTAAGCAGATTCACACCATGTTTCATCACTGCTAATTCAGAACCCTGGATACAAACATAAGATACTACAGGCTTCTGGTCTTATAAAAGGATCAAGAACCAGAATGAAACTGAGCATCCTAATACCCTACTAACAAGCAAAAGCAATACATGCAAAAAGACAGATAGGAGAGAGAAGCCAAGATGGCGGCATAGGTAAACACCTAAACTGCTGCCTCGCACAACAATTTCAAAACTGCAACTAAAAGACAAAACGTTTATTACCCAGAACCACAGGAAAGCTAGCCGAGTGAAAGCTCTGCAACTAGAAGGAAAGAGAAAAGAGCACTGAGACGTGCACAAGCGCTGAAAAGCTGAGGTACGGAGGCACGCGAACCAGGCTGGCGGCGGGCGACTTTGGGCACTGCTTTTTTCAGTCTGAAGGGAAACAAGCTCCTGATTACTCTGAACTCCAGTTTTTGGAGAAACGCTGGATTATCTATCATCGGGTGGGAAAGTATGGGTGGCTCCCTTGCAGAGGAGCACACAGCAATCACTGTTCATTGCGCGGGGGCGTGGGACGTGGGCACTTGGAAACATGGAGATTCAGAGAGAGCGAACTGGCAGCCATCGCTGTTTGCCACACCCGAGTCTAGTGACTCCTTGAGACCCCGCCCTGCGCAATCTGCAAACCCTCCCGAGCTGTTGCAAAATGGCATCCTATCTAATAAAAGAGTAATATGCAAATTAACCGTACCTTTGCTACACCCACCAGTCACGCCAACCAGCCAATCAGGAGCTGGGGCGGAGCCAATGAGTGAGCACTCCGCCCGGGCTGGGGAGTGGGGCCGAGGCGGCCCAGGCCATGGAGGGTGGGGCCGAGGCAACCCAGGCCACAGGGGGTGGGGCCAAGGAGGCGTGGGCTGAGGAGGGTGGGGGCTAGGCAGCATGGGCCACCAGGGGCAGGCCGAGAGGGGGGGAGCAGGGTCAAGTCAGCTAGTGCACACTAGCCAGGAAGAAGGCCTGGGCTGGGGGTTTGGGGCCAAGGCCCTACTTGCCAGGAGCGAGCTGGCTGGGGCGAAGGCCCGGGCTTGGGGGGGGGGGGGGGCGGGGCTGGGACAGAGCCAGCCATCAGCCCCACTGCAGGGCAATGGTTGGGCATGCTGGCGGTAAGTGGTAAGTAGGACATCCCCTGAGGGTTCCCAGTACGTGTGAGGGGGCAGGTTGGGCTGTCCCTGAATGCACGAATTTCATGCACCAGGACCCTAGTCCTATCTAATAAAAGTAATATGCAAATTGACCATACCTTCGTCTCACCCACAAGCCACGCTCATCAGCCAATCAGAAGCAGATTATGCAAATAAACCCCAACCAAGATGGCTGCCACCACTGAGAGCAGGAGGAAGGCTTGGGTTTCCCCAGCAACAGAGGAAGCCAAGTTTTCCGCCTGCCTAGGCCTCCACTCAATGTTACAAAGTTTCAATTATAAAAGATACAGAAATGGCGGCAGCCACTGAGCTGGAGAGAACAGAGGCTTGGGTTTCCCTGACAACGGAGGAAGCCAAGTTTTCAGCCTGCTGTTGCCAGCTTAGGCCTCCATTCTAGGCTACAATGTTTGAACAGAAATGGCTGCTGCCCCGGAGCGAGCAGAAGGCTTGACTCTGCTCCAGGCTACAAAGTTTCAATTGTAGACAAAGATTAATCCCAGATCCCAGGGCATCCACTTGGGTTGCTGGGAGGCATGGCTGGCCTGCAAACCTCCACAGGCCCCTTGCCCAGGCTGCCCCTCACCCCAAGGGAACCCCCAACCTGATCTGGGACACTCTTCAGGGCAAACTAGCTGGCTCCCACCCATGCAACAGGCCTCTATCCTATCTAATAAAAGAGTAATTTGCAGATTGACCATTACCTCAACACACAAGATGGCTGCCTCCATGTGGTCAAAGATCCTGGCCCAATGTGGACACAAGATGGCCACCACAAGATGGCCAGCAGGGGAGGGCCATTGGCGGTTCCAAGCCCTGCAAGGGAGGGCAGTTGTGGGTGATCAGGCCAGCAGGAGAGGGCAGTTGGGAGGGACCAGGCCTGCAAGGGAGGGCAGTTGGGGGCAATCAAGCCTGCAGGGGAGGGCAGTTAGGGGTGACCAGGCCAGCAGAGGAGGGAAGTTGGGGGCAAAGAGGTTGGCAGGGGAGCAGTTAGACATCAATTAGGCTGTCAGGGTAGTGGTTAGCAGGTAATCAGGCTGGCAGGCAAACTCGGTTAGGGGCAATCACGGAGGCAGGCAGGTGAGCAATTTGGAGCCTGAAGTCCTGGATTGTAAGAAGGATGTCCAATTGCCCGTTTAGGCCCGATCCTACTAGGATCAGGCCTAGATGGGCAGTCGGACATCCCTCAAGGGTCCCAGATTGGAGAGGGTGCAGGCTGGGCTAAGGGACATCCCCCACCCTCTGTGCACGAATTTCGTGCACCGGGCCTCTAGTTTTCATATAAATGGCCTGCCTATCGCAGCTTAATCTAACAAACTGCAGCTCTGGTCAGACAGCTCCAAAACCCCCAAATCCCAAGCAAAGAGAAGAAAACTGTAGTCTTGCTGTAGTTCCTGCTTGGTTGCCTCAGACAGTAGCTGACCTGCACCCCATTGGAGATCCAGAAGCTAGTGTATTGAGAGGTCAGTGTGAGACGACACCAGAATTAAACTACTCATATCTATAAGTGACACATTCAAGAGGCAGACTCGGTGAACACCAAAGCCCCACTGAAGCAAGTCCTGCCCCATAGACATGTCTTCAGTACAGCAGTTCTTCCATTTCATCAACACAGGGAAGCAGCAAAATGTAGAGACAAAGAAACATGTCACGAATGAAAGAAATGGAGGAAAGAAGACTACTGGACATAGAATTCAGGACCACATTTATAAGGTTACTCAAGAATCTTCTAAAAACTGCCAAGAAACTTGATGAGACCTTCAAGGATCTTAATGAGAATGCCAGGAAAATGGAAAAGAACCACTCAGAAATTAAGCATAAATGAAATAAAGAATATACAGAAATTCAATGGTAGATGAAAGGACCCCAAGAATCAAACCAAAGATCTGAAATATGAGGAGACAAAAAACACCAAAACCAGAAAAACAAAAAGAAAAAGGAATCCAAAAATATATAGTGTAAGAAGCGTCTCGGACAACTTTAAGCGTACCAATATACGAATTATTGGGGTGCCAGAAGAAAAGAGAGAGCAAAATATTGAAAACCTATTTGAAGAAATAATGACAGAAAAGTTTCCCTACTTGGTGAAAGAAACAGACGTATAACTCCAGGAAGTGCAGAGAACCCCAAACAAGAGGAATCCAAGAGGACCAAACCAAGACACATCATAATTAAAATGCCAAGGGCAAAAGACAAAGAGAGAATCTTGAAAGCAGCAAGAGAAAAACCACTGGTTACCTACAAGGGAGTACCTATATGACTGTCAGCTGATTTCTCAACAGAAACTATGCAGGCCAGATGGGAGTGGCAAGAAATATTCAAAGTGATGAACAGCAAGAACACACAACCAAGATTATGCTACCCAGCAAGGCTATCATTCAGAATTGAAGGTCAGATAAAGAGCTTCAGAGACAAGAAAAAGCTAAAGGAGTTCATCACCATCAAACCAGGATTATATGAAATGCTGAAAGGTATTCTTTAAGAAGAGGAAAAAGAAGAAAAAGGTAAAGATAAAAACTATGAACAATAAAATGACAACAAATACATACCTATCAATAAGTGAATTTAAAAATCAAGTGAATGAAAAATGTGATTAACAGAATGGACTGATGAGTATAATAGAATCAGGGACATAAAAAGGGAGTGGACTGACAATTTTCAGGGGAAAAAGAGTGAGAGAGGTGCGGGAAGAGATTGGACAAAAATCTTACACCTATGGATGAAGTCAGTGGCGGGAGGTCATGGCATGGGGTGGGGTGAGGGATAGGGTGGAGGGGAGCTATGGGGGTGGGAGCGGAACACCTGTAATAATCTGAACAATAAAGATTTATTTTAAAAAATTAAAAAACAAGCAAAGGCAAGGAAGCAAATCTTACAAAATGCCAAGAGAAAAATTTTCTAAGAGAAAAATTACTCCTTACCTAACATTCTACACTCAAATTACCAAACAATCAATTTAATGTCAGGGTCAAATGAAGATATTTTCAAATGTAAATCTTCCTCAGAATCTACCAGATAATGAGACACATCTTAATTTTTCAAAATAACAATAAAATATGTTTTGAAAAATTAAGAACTAATTTAAAAAAGCAAAGCTTTAAATTATCATACTATTTTTGTTTGGTATAAAAGAGCAATTCCATAACCTATATAAATGATTATGCAATAGTTTTTGTAATTTTAAAAAATCACTTTGCTGTCCACATGTGAGCCAAGTCTTGAGAGTAAGATAACAAACATCTGGAGGAGGAGCAGGAGGTCAGGAAAGGGAAGGGAGAGGAGCTGGAGGGAACAGTTTCTCGCAAGAGGAACAGAATGTGTGAGAACAGTATGTGAAAGGGACACATCCCCTGAGGGACTGAAAAGCAGCCAGTATGGTTAGAAGCCAGAGTGGTCAGGGGAGAGTGAAAGGCCTCGGCAGGCAGGCCTGATCTGGAGAGCCTGTGGCCCACCATGGGAACGTGTCTGAATTCTGAGAACAGCCCCTGAAAGTTTTAAGCAGCGATGGTCATGTGAAGGGCAAAGGTTTCAAGTAATCTCTGTCTGCAATGTTTATATTGCCCACACTATTTTTAAAGAATGAAAAGTTAGAAGATGGTCTAAGGGCTTACTTAGCCCTGCCTTACCAAAGGATTCTATTATTTGCGTGAGGCTGTAGAGGCCAGAGGGGCCTCCTAAGCCATGAGAAGAAAAGAGACACGGGAGGGCAAGGAAGGGGTTTTAGGTCACGAGGACGGTGGCCAGATATGGAACAGTAAGTAGAAGGGGCCAGATGGAGGGAACACATGAGTAATTTTCTATTTTCTTGGTATTCACCCTCTCAGTGTCAGGGGGCATGACACATACTTGCAAGACTAAAGGATCTGGTTATTTTTTAAAATAAAAAAGTCACTAGCATCTAGTTCTATAAAGGAAAAGTTATCATGACAATAAGCATGATGCTTGTCAATGATAATTTGTTTGATGCAGGTAGAGGACCTGCTAAGATAATCAGAATTGGATTATTCTTCCCTTAGAAATGTTAGCAATTCAAGGCTCACATCATAACATCCATGAGATATTCTAAATGTCCATCAATAACAGATGGCATGTTGTTGTTTTTTGTGGGGGGGTGGGATGGCTTTGGTGGGTAGGTTTTTCTTTAAGCCATGAATATGAAATGGCACTCTTCTATCATAAATAATTTTCTATGGAGGAGGAATGAGGATGGCTGAGTAGGAGACATGTCTTTGAACTGCTGTCCTGATAAATCTGGACTTGACGTCAGCACCTAGTGCTTGCTGGGCAGGAGGAAATCACAACATAGAAGATGAGCCAGGGGATCAGGAAGCAATCATGGTGAACCATACAATTAGAAAGATGATGGACATTTAGAAAGAGAAAAAAGAATGCTGGAGTAAAGGAGAGCTTGGCAGAGAGGGGAGTGTAGATAGCTTGGTAAGTGCACAAAACATTTACAAAGTCTTCTTAAGAGGCTGATGCTGAAGCATATCTATCAAGAAAATGTTTCCAAAGGAAATATTTTTACTTCAGGTGTGATGTCATTTTAGTGAGCATTTCACAATTGGAAGGGTGGTGTGTTGTTAATGAAGGGATACCATGCAGCCATTCATAACGATCCTTGTAATAACAAGGATGCTTGTTTATGTTACATGAAGAATTGCAACACACAGAACTACAAATAATTTATGAACTCAGCTATGCCAAAAATGTTCTTGTTTTTTAAGATTAGTAAGGAAATATGCCCAAAATGTTACTAGTTATTACCTCTGGGTGGTATAGAACTGATTTTTCTTATTCTTCTTCCCATTTTTTTTCAATTAAGCATATATTACTTTTATAACCACAAAAAAACCCACACATATTATTTAAAAAAAAAACACCATGGTGCAGAAATAAAATCTCTCTGAATATTTTAGTTCACAAATGTATAGCTGTAAGCTGTTGACATGAATATAGATGATCAATGTTTCATTTATTCTCAAACAAGAATGAATGCTGCGATTGTCAGAAATAATAAATGGCAAAAGCTCCTGGCAAAGTACTCTACCTACTTAAACAGGAAAAGATCATGCAAATTATTGAGAGTGCTAAGATTATGGCCTAACTGCTAGGTAAATGCTTATTAAGAAGCCTACATACAGGGCCCTGGACTAAAAATTATCACCTTGCTCATAAAATGAATGTCATCTTTTTAGAGCCCAAATACAGTTGCAATATTATTAGCAAACTGTTTTTGCCAACATGTTAAGGGAGAAGCTCAATTCTGGCAAGCTAAAATTACTGTCCCTGGCGGAAACATGTCAAATGTGGCAGCTTCCACAGATCAGCCATGGTTGTTCCGGGAGACAGTGACACTTTAGGGAAAGCAGGAGGCTACAGAGGGAGGGGTTCTGAGTCTGAGTCCTGGTTCTGCCCCTTACATAGCTGCACAACCTTAGGCAAGTCATTGACTCTCCCTGAGACTCCGCTTCTTATCCCCAAATAAGTATGATGTCTAAATTGCCAGGACTGTCATGAGAATAGGCAAGTGTGTGTATGTATAGAGTGACTAGCAGAGAGCCTGGCTCAAACCAGACAATTAATGATGAACAAATAATCAAAAAAGGTGAACTCTCCTCCTTTTTGGTATTGTCTACAGATACCAAAGTACTTGTTCAGTACACGCTAGAGGAACATGGTGACGACTGGTGGGCCAGCCCCACTCCCACTCCTCCCTTTCCAGCTCCAGTATAGGCTGGAAACGCTACACATGGTTCCCCAGACGCCTTTCTATCTTACAGTGACACGAGCAGAAATTGGCTCAGGGAATTCCCAGGAAACTTCTGCTATCTTGCAAAGGGGATTGGATGTCACTGGTATTGCCTCCCAATCTTCCTTCTTCTCTTAAAGATGGAGGAGCCTTGTTACTATGAAAGAAAAATAAGCTCCACTTTATTTAAGTTACTTTTTGTCTAAACCTGCAAATACATTACAGACTAATACATTCTGAAAGAATACAAACCATTAATATAATTAGGTCTAGTCCTGGCTCTCATGAGGACAATAAAAAGGGCTCACAAAGAAATGTAAAATTATAATGTACTATTTAGTGTTATGAAGAAGGGGTACTTGACATTCTCTCCTTCATATGTCAAGGGTTTTGAGCCAGGGTGTAGTGTGTGTGTGTGTGTGTGTGTGTGTGTGTGTGTGTGTGTAAGGGAGAGGAAGAGGGGGAGGGAGAGAGGGAGGGGGAGAAGAAGAGAGGGAGGAGAAGGGGGAGAGGGGGGAGAGGGGGAGAGAGGTTGAGAATACATATTTGTGGTCAGGAAAGCTTCTTGAGAGGTCATGGTGATACTGGGGAAGGAGGGGGATTAGTGGGGAGGGAATTCTCAGCAGAGTGAATGGCAGGTGCAAGGCCCTGCGGCAGAACTAAAGGGTGTGAAGTGTGAGATCTTGAACATGACAGCAGCTGCTTCACAGAGGGCATGAAGAAGTATAATACAAGATCAGACATGGGAGGTGGACAGGGGCAGACCTCTTTCAACCTTATACTTATTTTAAGTATTTAATTGTCTTTCCCCTCTAAGAGCAAGGGAAAGCAACCTAAGTGAGTTTGGCAAAGAGGTGATGTTTTCATTTTGGATTCTGGTGGTAATTTATCTCTCTGTGGGTGTGGTGTGGTACATGTGAGAGAGATTGAGGATACATATCTGTGGCCAGCATGGCCAATCAGATAGCCAACATCCACTCTCCCTTCTTCCTTACCATTAGAAACCAGATTTTGTTTGGGGCAGCCATGTGCTATGCCCAGCTAAAGGACTATGATTGGTCCAAGCCAATAAGCACATTCTTCTTCCCTTCTTCCCCAAGACTCCCTGGAGTCCAGGAATGGTCATGTAACCTGGATCTGACTATGGACCTCAGAAGTCTAGGTGGTGTAGAGGTGGAGTGGGGTGGGGGTGAAGGTGTATATATAGGGCACAATCTTAGGGAAGTGTTTGCTTTCCTGATCAAAGGGGCCCCATGTGGTCAACATAGCCATCCTGAGAGCACAAGGCAGCCAACAGGAAGATGAAAGCCGGTATGCTAGGAATGATGATGCTGGGGTCAGGAAGACCCCAGGTCCCCGAGGGCACTTCTGGGAAAAGAACTGAGGACCCCTATTTGCTTAAGCTGCCGATGCATGGGCGGCCTGTTAGTTGCAGCCACACACTTTTCTAAGTGACGTGTGGTCTTTTCTCATCTGGCCAAAGGAGAAGAGGCTGTGGATCCGCAACTGTTCGCCGCGCCTGGTAAGGAGTGCGCTCAGCAGCTCTAAGGAGCCGGCATTGCTCCTCGGTAACACGCCCATTCAAACCCAGAACTGCCTGACACAGCAATAGAATGAGAACCAATTATGAAAAATATGACTATAACTTCAGGCCAACTAGCTGGATAGTACTTACAAATGGAGTGGGCAGGACACTAGATGAGGTAAATCATCAGAAGAGCTGTTCTGCCTCATAAATGGCACCAGGGACACTCAGAATGGTTTTATATCAGACTTTTAAAAAATGGCTAAAAAATGAATCCTCCTTCGATGCTTTTCTATAGAATAAGTGAACTGAGATGAACCTGTTTATGGAGAGCTGAGGAGAATCACATGTGAGCACAAGATGGGGCAGTCATTACAAGTGATAAAGGGACTCCATTCACTGGGGTGTGATTTAAGGTATTCTAAACTCAATTCAGAGTTTTTGAAATGGGCATGATTATTGCTTCCCTTCATCAAGGGAAGAAATTGGTTGGACACTATTGATCTGTTCACACAAGCCACCAGAAAAAATCACTATGGAAAAGCAGGTTGGATATATGAATTTCTACAGGACAAGAGAGACTAAATGCCCAAATAGGACACCTGTTGGAATTCTGTGAGCAGGTTCAGTTAACTATGCTGCAACTTAAAATTTCTAGTATGCAATGCCAGTCACTGTATGTGTGCTTACCTCCTACCTACGGTCAAAGTGACAGTATTTAAAATGTGACAAAATAGAGACATTCTTATAAACACACGAATAGAGAAATATGTAAAAATGAGCATACTACTTTAGGAAGAATATTTTAAATAACTGCAGACAAGCCTTGACTTTTAATAAATCATTTATCTAGTGATGAGCTACTACCTAAAGAAATATTACATGAATAAGGCAGCTGGCTGAAGATCTGGCCTGCTGCGTCAGAAATCAGACAGTGACGTGTCCATCAGTTCGAGCTGCTATGGCCCAGTGCCACAGGCTGGCTGGCTTATAAACAACAGAAATTGTCCCTCAGCTCTGGAGACTGCAAGTCTGAGATCAGGGGCCAGCAGGGGGGAGTTCTGGTGAGGCTCCTTCTCAAGCTGCAGAGGGTTGTCTCCTCGCTGTGTCCTCCCCGAATGGACAGAAGTGAGAGCTCTCTGGGGTCCTTTTCATAAGGACACTAATCCCAATCATGAGAGCTCACCCCTATGATCTAACCACCTGCCAAATAACCCCACCTCCTGATACCATCACATGGGGGTTAATGATTTCAACACTAAAATTCGGGGGGAACACAAATGTTCAGTCCGTAACATGACACAAAGGCAGAAATGCTAAGTGTATTAAATAACCCTGGGGTTTTAAATTCTCAGCAAGATTAGGAAGATCAAAAAGTCCTAACTAAGAATATCAAAGGAACTATAAATAGTCCAATATGATTTTAAAAAGTCGTGACAGCCAATCTTAGGTAGATATGGGTAAATTTATTTCATGATTTGCAAAAACGTAAAATATGCCTGCCTGGATATGTAACTTTCCTACAAATGACTACTGTACTTTACCTATTCCTTTCTTACGGTTATTAATGACCATTCATTAAGTGATAAAGAGTGTGTGCCGGGCAGTGTATACAACACCTGAAAGGAAGGGCACTTAGATGTTTTTATGAAGAAACCAACCTTTAGGAATAGTTAGAAATATTGCTAATATCTACATCTCAGGACTATTTTGGTATCCTCAGGGATAGAATAGCATGCTGGGGTCTCCAAGACCGCCCCCTGGTTTGATGACTCACTGGGAGGACTCATAGGACCCAGCACATGTTACTCCTGGTGTGATTTATCCCAGCAAACAACACAGACCAGGATCAGCAAAGGGTCGGGTGCACGGGACAAAGTGTGCAGAAAAGCAGGTGCCAGCTCCCAAGAGTCCCTCCCAGTGGAGGCTCACAGGATGTGCTCCATTCCTCAGCAAGGAGTTGTCCACCAGGGAACTCACCAGAGACTTCTTACTGGGGGCTGGTGAGGAAGGCAGCCTCTGCCTGGCACAGACAGACTACTCATTAATTGGTGCTAGGGAAGCTGGTAATCCCAATAGCAACATAAAATAAAATAGGGCCCCTATTGCTACCATACACAAAAGTCAGTTCCAAACAGATTAAAGATATAAGTATAAAAGACCGTTTAAGCTTTTAGAAGAAAACAGAATATCTTCACAACCTCGGGGTAAAGAATGATTTCCTAAACAGAAAATGCACTGAGCATAAAAAAAAAACAACCTTAAAACTACATTAAAACTTAAAACTCCTGCTCATCAAAAACAAAATAATTTTAAAAAGGAAAAGATAGTTAAATCTAAGAAAAATTAGCAACAACCAATATAAGCTGACAAAAGAGTAATTCGTAAAATATATAAAAATTATTCTAAATATCTAGAAGAAGCATCTATATCTCAATGGAAAATAACAGGCCGAGATGAAGACAATTCAGAGAGGAGGCCGTCCACACGGTCACATGTGAAAAGATGACTCCACAGGTGAAAAGATGTTCTTTGGATTGTCTGTCACATGCCCTTAATGCCTAACTGAAATGCACACAGGCGGCTTCTACAGTACGTTCATGTTTTATTTCATAAGCTGGCTGTGCATTAATGTTATTAATCTTTAGCCCGTTTCTCGTGTTCTTTATGTTTTTCAGTTTTTTAAAATGCTGAAACATTTAAAACTTTAAAAATATGTAGCTTAATACCTAATTCTCAGTAAGATTTTGAAGACTCATTGGTAAGATGTATGAGAAATGCCTATGGTAGGCAACTCAATAAATAAACTGAGCTGGAAATAGTAAGAAAACTTCCTAGAGTCACCAAGCTAATAGAAAGTAGTAGACCACAACTCAAACCCAGTTTTTTCTGCCCTCCAGGGCCAAGCAGTTTCCAATACACCCTAAATTAACAAGGAGATAAAGACAAGTTTGCGTTGAAGATAAAGGCTTCTTATAATAAACTAGTCTTAGTTTGTAAAAGCAAACACAATAGTAATAGATAAGAGGTTCAAGCACTATTAAAATAAAAGGGCTTCACTTTTCTTTAAGAAAATCTATTAAAAGAACATCATAGATTGTAACTGAAGTTTGATTAAAAGCATCCTTTGGGTCTTAAAAAGCCTATCTGATGTCAGTTTATAACATAAACGTGTTCCAGTTGCAATGAGCTGCTAGGCTGGATAAGAAACGCTCATGTTATCTATGACTCTATCACATAAATAGGGCAGCTTTGCTTCATGCTGCCTTCTGTTCAACCACAGTTATCTTCAGATTGGTGGGGAGAAATCAACTTGTGTCTGTGTTAAGTAGATCAAATATATTAAACTCTGAAAATCAGTTACTTGAGGAGGGCTATCCTGGCAGGCATAACTGTCTGTCCATCCATTTGCCCGCCCGCCCATCCGTCCATCCGTCCGTCCGTCCATTCACCCACCCATCTATCCACCCATCTATCCACCCATCCATCCATATAAAAGCCTAATCGACTGAACAAGTTGACGGGTTGCTATGACATGCATTGACCACCAGGAGGCAGATGCTCAACACAGGAGCTGCTCCCTGGTGGTCAGTGTGCTCCCACAGCCAACCTCCCACAGCGATGGCCCTGATTGGGGGGCCAACTGGCCAACCTCCCGGCAGACCCTCCTATTGGACCCAATCAGACTGGGTGAAATTATCCCGATCACCCTGATCGCTGGCCAGGTCGTGGAATTTGTGCACCGGGCCTCTAGTAATTAATAGAGTCTATATATAATGATATGAAAAAGTATATGTGTGTGTGTGTGTGTGTGTATCTGCCTATGTGTCAATACCAACTCCAAATTCTCTTGCCTTGCAGAGTTACAAGCTGAAGACAGACAGCAAAATGAAATTAAAGCAAATTCAACTAATCTGCACCCTTACAAATCTATACAGTGTTAGTTAAAATTTTTTATTATTCTATTTATGTATCAGCTACCAATAATATTTCTTTGCAAAATTTCTGAATTTTTAAAAAACTTTATGGACTGAATGTTTATGCTCCTATCCCCAATTCATATGCTGAAATCCTAACCCCCAATCTGGTGGCATAGAGAAGAACTAGTTCTAGGGTAATTTGGTCATAAGGGTGGGGCCCTCATCAATGGAATAGGGGTTAGGGGAGGCTGGGGGAAGGTCAATTGGGAAAATAAAGGAGATATATATACTAATATATGTAATACTTTAAACAATAAAAAGATATTTTTAAAAATTGCAGGTGAGAGGCATATTGAAGACTCAGAACAACAGTGCCCTCTCTAGGGCATGAGACGGCTAAAGTCAGATCAAACGATGTCTGATGGGTGTCTTTTGGCACTGGAATTGCATCATTTCTATGGGACTATCATTGTGACCTGCATGCATTAATCACTGAAATTCTCTCGGTGGTCCTCCCGCAAGCATTTTAATATATAATTTTATATAACTATTAGAGTCCTGGTGCATGAAATTCTTACACTGAGAGGGGAGGTGTCTCTCTGCCCAGCCTGTACCCTCTCCAATCTGGGATCCCTTGGGGGATGTCTGACTGCCGTTTAGACCCATTCTCTGTGGTATCAGATCTTAAAAGGCATTTGGACATCCCTCTCACAATCCAGGACTGCTGTCTCCCAACTGCTCACCTGCTTGCCAGCCTGATTACCCCTAACCTCTTCTGCCTGCCAGCCTGATTAACCCCCCCAACCACTCCCCTGCTGGCCCGATCATCCCCAACTGCCTTCCCCCACCATCCTCATGGCCCCCAACAGCCCTCCCTGGCCAGCTTCATGGCCTCCAACTGCCCTACCTGGCTGGTGTCCTGGTATAATTAGCATATTGCCCTTTTATTAGTATAGAAGACTAGCTGTGATGTTAGATCATTTTGCAATAAAGACTCTTGAGAAGGCTCATGTCCATGTAATAAAGTATATTCGCTCTCTGTTGCTTCATCATATGAAAACAGCTAGACACATCCAACAAATGTGAAAGGTAATGTTTGGACAGAGTGATGGAAAAGCAGGTTAAGTGGCATGTTTGAAATTTACCCTGGGGAGCTCTATAAGGCAACTCAAAGAAGCATGCGTGTCCACGGGGTAGGCAAATAAGAAAGCATGCTGTGCACAAGGCCTGTGACTATGAGCACAGCTGTGGTTTTAAATAAGAGCCCCACCCAGAAAGTCATGAGGGCAAATGCTACAAATTAGTGATTTTCGAGAGAGCTGCCTCCCATATGGGCAGTTCTATGCAAAGTGCTTGGGAAAGTAGTAGCAGAGATGTACTTACTTAACAACAGTTAGTGATTCTCTTGAAAAATGCTGGAAAAACCAATGGAAAAATAACTCAGACAAAACAAGCAATTGAAGGGTAGTTAGGGAAGTTTAAGGAACAACTTTAACCCCTGAGATTAAAATTATACATTTTGCCCTAACTGGTTTGGCTCAATGGATAGAACGACGGCCTGTAGACTGAAGGATCCCAGGTTCAATTCTGGTCAAAGGCATGTACCTTGGTTGCAGGCACATTCCCAGTAGGGTGCATGAGGATGCAGCTGATTGGTGGTTCTCTCTCATCGATGTTCCTAACTCTCTATCCCTCTCCCCTCCTCTCTGTAAAATAATCAATGATATATATATATTTTTAAATTATACACTTCAACTATGATGCTGCCCAAATATATCCCCAATGGACTATTTTAAGTGCTGAACAGTTATATTAAACTCGTGGCCTAGTGCACAAAATTCGCGTACATTAAAAGGAAATTAATTACAGGAAATATTTTAATATTGTTATTTGCCCTTTCTCTATAATAGAAGTGTCAGAGATGAAAGAAAATTAGTAAAATATATATGAAAATTTTCCTCCTGTCAGAGTCTGGGCATGCTGTAGGACCCAGGTTCAAGTCCCTGCCCACTCGCATGTGCCTCAAAATCATGTGAGACCCACATCTGGCTGGCCCCACCCCCATCAAGCCCCGCCAGGTCTCCTGACCTGGTGCTGGATGGAGTGCGCAGCCTCAGGTACTCCAGCGCACCCTCAGGTCCTCCGACCTGGTGCCGGGGCAGAAGGCGTGACCTGAGGTCCCCCAGCCTGGGACAGGGGATGCGACCCGAGATCCCCTAACCTGGCCCTGGGACGTGCCTTGAGGTCCCCTGTCAAACCCCACTGGGCGGGGGGCACGGCCTCAGGTCCCCGCCCCAGCGCCTTGCAGCCTCAGGGCCCCACTAATTGCTCCTATGGCTTGTTATAGGAACCCTGCCTCTGCTGTGGATATAGCCATCTCGTATTATAGGAACCTCGCCTCTGCTGTGGGTGTAGCCATCTTGTGATGGCGTGAGGGTCAACTTGCATATTACCTCTTTATTATATAGGATACATGCATCAGCCACTTTCCATGTCTGACTTCTAAAATGTTTAGTTACAATGCCCTGAAAAATGTTTATCTTCCCAAACTACAGTCTGGGTGTAGAAGAAGCCTATTATAGCATATTGAGAGTTGCTGAGAAACCAAGATGGCGGCATGGCTAAACACCTAAACTGCTACCTCGCACAACAATTTCAAGACTACAACTAAAAGACCAAACAGACATCATCTAGAACCATGGGAAAGCTGGCTGAGTGGAAATTCTACAACTAGAAGGAAAGAGAAAAGCACACTGAGACTCAGAGGAGCTGAAAAAGGCTGAGGTACGAAGACGTGCGCATGGAGTGAATAGGCGGCTGAGTGCCTGGCTGGCTTTCTCTAGTGGAAGGGAGATGGAAGCTCCTAACTGCATTGAACCCCAGTTCCGGGCGAGTCCCTGGGAACCCAGACTCCTATGAGGGGAATCTGAACTGTCAGGAAAAGAGAAAAGCACGCAAAACTCAGGGGAGTCACGAAAGGCAGAGGACTGACTGCTAAGTGTGCCACTGGCTTTCTCTAGCAGGAGGGGGATGGCAACTCCTGACTGTGCTGAACTCCAGTTCCAGGCAAGAATCTGGGAATCCAGATTCACTGAGGGAGAAACTGGACTGTCTGGCAATGGGTGAAACTCGAGGGCAGCTTTTTCTGAGAGGTGCTTGCAGCACTTACCAAGGGACACTGAGACCCAGGGACCTCATCGGGCAGAGCTGACGGGAAGCCAAGGCTGTCTGCTCAGCCCTGAGACTCCGCCTCATCCAAGCTGAGCACAGAGGCTTTTGCAATTTTGCAAGCCTTGTCTCATAAAGCTGTCTCCAGCACAGAAGTTCTCCCAGCGTAGACACAGCTGATCCTCACAGCCAACTGGCCTCAAGGTCAATTCCTCCCAGTGATACCAACAATAATCAATGCTTAAGTACAACAAGACTGTGCACACAGCCCACAAACGGGTGCACCAAGAGTGTTCAACTCAGGTAACTGGGGAGGCTGAGCCACTGGACCCTACAGGACACCTAGCACACAAAACCACTCTATCAACTTAGGGAAGCAGCCAAAATGTGTAGACAAAGAAACAGATCACAAATGAAAGAAGCAATTGACTGGATATAGAGTTCAAAACCACTGTTATAAGGTTTTCAAAAATTTTCTAGAAAAGGCCAATAAATTTAGTAAGACCCTTGGGGATTTGAAAAATAACCAACTAGAAATTAAATGTATACTGATTTAAATAAAAAAATATTATACAGGGACCCAATAGGAGACTAGAGGAACTCAAGAATCAAGTCAAAGATTTGAAATACAAAGAAGCAAAAAATACTTAGTCAGAAAAGCAAAAAGAAAAAATAATCCAAAAATATGAAGATAGTGTAAGGAGCCTCTGGGACAACTTCAAGTGTACCAACATCAGAATTATGGGGGTGCCAGAAGAAGAGAGAGAGCAAGATACTGAAAACCTATTTGAAGAAATAATGACTGAAAACTTCCCCCACCTGGTGAAAGAAATAAGACTTACAAGTCCAGGAAGCACACAGAACCCCAAACAAAAGGAATCCAAAGAGGACCACACCAAGACACATCACAAATACCAAGAACAAAAGCCAAAGAGAGAATATTAAAAGCAGCAAGAGAAAAACAGTTAATTACCTACAAGGGAGCACCTAAGATTGTCAGCTGATTTCTCAACAGAAACTATGCAGGCGAGACGGGAGTGGCAAGAAATATTCAAGGTGATGAATAGCAAGAACCTACAACCAAGATTACTCTACCCAGCAAAGCTATCATTCAGAATTGAAGGGCAAATAAAGAGCTTCATAGATAAGATAAAGCTAAAGAAGTTCATAAACACCAAACCATATTATATGAAATGCTAAAAGGTATTTTTTAAGAAGAGGAAGAAGAAGAAAAGGGTAAAGATAAAAATTATAAACAACAAATACATATCTGCCCTAACCTGTCTGGCTCAGTGGATAGAGCGTTGGCCTGTGAACTGAAGGGTCCCAGATTTAATTCTGGTCAAGGGCATGTACCTTGGTTGCAGGCACATCTTCAGTAGGAGGTGTGCAGGAGGCAACTGATAGATGTTTCTTTCTCATTGATGTTTCTAACTCTCTATCCCTCTCCCTCTCTGTAAAAAAATCAATAAAATATATTTTTAAAAAACCAAATACATATCTATCAATAAGTAGATCTAAAAATCAAGTGAATAAAAATCTAATAAATAGAATAAACTGGTGAATATAATAGAATCAGGGGCATAGAAAGGGAGTGGACTGACCATTCTCTGGAAAGGGGTATAGGGGGTGGGAGAAGAGACTGGATAATAATAGTACACCTATGAATGAGGACAGTGGCGGGGGGGTGGGTAAGGGCAGAGAGTGGGTTGGGAACCGGGTGGAGGGGAGCTTTGGGGGGGAAAAAAGAGGAACAATTGTACTAATCTGAACAACAAAGATGTATTAAATTTTTAAAAAGAGAGAGTGGCCAACCATCTCAGTTGCCCATAACAATGTGGTTTCGAGAATTTTTGGTACTGAAACTGAGACAGTCCCCAGCAAACCAGACTGGCTGGCTGCTCTCGTTCTTAGTAATATGAGCTCCACAGTATAACTACAAACATTACCACCGCTGCTGAGAGCTCCATAGAATGCAGTCTGCCCACAGGGTTTGCCAAGCTAAATTGTACAGGAGGTGCTTAATAAACTTGAAAATAAAAACCCATAAATAAGACCCAGAGATATAATGTTCATCATGGTGACTGTAGCTACTAATACTGTATTAAACATTTAAAAGTACTACGTGAATAGATCTTAAAAGTTCCCATCACAAGCAAAAAAATTTGTAACTATGTATGGTGACAGATGTCAACTACACTGGCTGTGCTGATCACTCATGATATATACAAGTGTTGGATCATTACTGTACAGCTGAAACCAACATGTTATGTCAATTATAGCTCCATAAAAAAAAGGTTCTGATTAAAAAATAAAAACATTTTTTTAAAAACCTATATGACTGAATGCCTGTCTGGTCTCCCTTTGAGCTCTTAGTATGTTACAGACAGAGCCTCAGACACAGGCGCTGACACCCTCCAGGGGTCCAGGCAGCAGAGGTGGCACGAGTGAATAACAGTTTGCATCCAGGCAGGCTCCACTGCTTCAGGATGACCTACTAAACCAGTCCTAATGCAACTTTCCAAACAGCATAACAAGTCCTCCTAGCATGCTGTCCGATGGCAGATTCCAATGCTGGGTACTTATTTACAGGAGATGATGGTATGTCAGAGCATTTGGCTGAAAAGACCATGTTTCCAAATCAATTTGGTAGGTAGCTAAGGCTGCTCTAAATCAGAGCAAAATATATGGCAATGAAAGGCAGGAGAGGAACTAGTCATTTAGGTCAGTGGTTGGCAAACTCATTAGTCAACAGAGCCATATATCAACAGTACAATGATTGAAATTTCTTTTGAGAGCCAAATTTTTTAAACTTAAACTTTTTCTAACACCACTTCCTCAAAATAGACTCGCCCAGGCCATGATATTTTGTGGAAAAGCTACACTCAAGGGGCCAAAGAGCCACATGTGGCTCGCGAGCCGCAGTTTGCTGACCACTGATTTAGGCAAATCGTGTAATCAAACATCCATTTCTCATCATAGGGCTCTTGGCTGTTGCTGATTTTTTGTGCAAGTTTTTGGAGTATTTTAAATAGGAGCTGGAAAGTCAAAGAAAGAAAAAACACACACAACCCTCCTCCCCCTTTGTTCCTCATAATTCCTGTTTCCTACAGGAAAGAGACAGTACTACTATTGTGGTCTAGTGTGGTGTCACCTGATAAATGGAAACAAGCCAGGCCATCACTCCACTCCACCAGCACCAAGGTCTGCCACAGGCCCTGTAATTTATGATCCCGTTTAATCCTTCAAACATCCCAGGAATATGGATATCACCCCCTCCCCTGACTTCCAGATAAGGAGGTTGAGGTCCTTGCCCAGGGTCAAACACATCCTAAATGACAGTTTTAAAGTTGGGTCTGCTTGCCTCAAAAGCTTATATGAGCACCTATGCTTTGGGACCTACTATGTGTCAGGTACTGTGGTAGCTCTGGGATATTAATGGATAAATAGCAGAGAATGTGTCTTGAAGAGGTTCACAACTTGGGAGAAAATATAAGAAGCAATGCCATTAACAATTATTTCAATTACAGAGGGCCTATCAGATGCCAGATATCATGCAAAATGTTTCCCAATCCATATTTCAGTTAATCCTCCCACTATCTATTGATATAGCTATTATTTCTCATGTTTTATAGGCCCTGAGGCTTGGAGAAGCAAATCAACTACAATACACCAAAGTCACGAGGTTAATTAGTGACATCTTCTGATTCCAACACCCAGACTATTTAACTAGACTGACAAATGCAGCCCACACTCAGTGCCACATTAATGAAGTAGATAAACAGCTCAGTTTACAAGTAGAAGGAATCACTAAAAACTGGTACTTTTGAAGAAGTTTTCAAGAATACAGTAAATGGTGATGAATCCCAAAGGAAGACATGGTGACCGATGACCATGACAACAGCAACAACTTGAATGGTGATGGGGAGGGAAGATGGTTCAGCCAACATTTCTTCAATGATTATTTTGTGCCAGTCCTTTCACATTCATTACCTTACCCCCTCCCATAACAAGCCTCTGAGGTAGGTACCATTATTAGCTTCATTACATAGAGGAGTAGCTGAAAGTCACATGGTCATACAGGATGGAGCTGGAACTCAAACCCCTGCAGAAAAGACGGATGCTATGGCTGTGCCCCTTTGCTAATATAGTGGAAGAAACATGAGGAAACATACTCTACCTCCCAACGGGAAGAACCTCAAAGTCATGTTTCAGGGTGAGGAGAACAAAGGGAGCATATGACCGACCAAACCAGTCCTAATGCAACTTTTCCAAAGAGTATAACAAGTCCTCCTAGCATGCTGTCAGATGATGGCAGATTCCAACACCGGGTACTTACTTACAGGAGATGATGTGTGTCAGAGCATTTGGCTGGAAAAAAAACACAAAACTTTCCAAATCAATTTGGTAGATAGCTAGGGCTGCTCTAAATCAGAGCAAAATATATGGCAAGGAAAGGTAGAAGAGAAACTAGTCATTTAAACAAATTGTGTAATCAAGCTAAGAAAGAATATGACCATCCTGTCCAAAATCTTAGCATCAATGTCTTAAACCATGGCCATTTTGTTAGAATACCACAGGGGTGATAAGCCAAGCACATGACACAGTGAAGGTGGGTCAGGTGGACAATGGAAGGGACAATGTGAGGAGGGGCCCTCCTGTAGGTAGAAAGCTCCATCAGGAGGCAGCTGGCCTGCGTGTCTAGGGCTAATAAGGCTACAGGGAGGGTAGGCAGAGCGTGGCAGGGTGAGTTGGAAAGGAAAGATGGCTCAAGAATGAATCCAGAAAGTTCTCATCATTATGACTGAGGGAGTAAGAATATATCACCAAACAAAAAGAAATCTCCAAAAAGGGACTGAATTTGGTTTTCACGTAATGAAACTGAGGGGCTAGTGGAACAACCAGGCAGATGTGCCTAGGGAGAAGCACAGAGTGAAATCTGGGAGACAGCTAGAAAAAGTGGTGTGGAAGCTTTCTTCAGTCAGATTCTTTGTTGCAAACAACTGACTCTGGCCAGATTAAGAAAGAAGCATATTAAAAGATTGCACGTAGCTGTGAGTTTTACAGAAAGCTGGGAAATCAGGTTTTGAGGCTGAAGGGACAGAAGCCGTACCTCAAATCACATGCAAAAATGCTTCCAGGGAGAAACACTGGTGTAGGCACAAATCACGCCACTCCCAGCCTGCCCACTGTCACTGCTGATGGCGATGCGGGATGCTGCAGTGGATGTAGCTGTGAACTCCCTCACCAGGATGAATCCTGCCTTCTCAGTGTTAACAGCTGAAGATTTAAAATCTGCTTCAGGTGTGCCTGCCTGGTTAAGACTGCGTCACATGCCCGAGTCCAGCTGCAAGGGAAGCTGGAAAGAACATCAGGGCATCTAGCTTCCAACAGGTAGTTTCTGTCTCCCTCCAAGACACATATGGGAGGGAAATGGAGTTCAAAGGTACTGGAAGGTCAAGAATAATAAATGTCCTTGCAATATCTGTTCTCTTCTAAATAACTACTTGTTGATTTTACATGTCTCAGAATGAAGAGAGTTTAAGATGGCCATGTTAAGATTTTGAACAAGATGGTCACATTTATTTCTTAGTGGAGTAGAAGCTGCTATTCCAATGGAGTTGATTTTTCATGCTGTGGGGGAGCCAATGGTCCCGGGATCAGCTGTCAGCAGGATGAGAAAAAGAAAAGCAAATCTGTCTTCTGTTCTTAAGTGCAGCAAATTTCCTGCAGCATGTGGCAAGTGTGGGACTCTGGGACCATTTTTAATTTACTGATAAGTGAAATTTTAAAATGTGACATCTTTGAGTACTGCTGCCCTGGTCTATTAAACAAAGAGAAACAATTCCCATGCCAATATCACCCAATTAACTTAACCTGATAATGCTGATGGAGTCCAGGGCTGTCAGCATGGCCTAGATTGCAACTGAACAGCACCTGTTTCCACTTACAGAAACATGGCCTCACCTTTTTACAAAGACAGAGACAGACCATTTTGTCTTTTGTAGATTTGTACCCGAAAGCACACCTGGGCCGGCTGTCATCAAATTCTAGTAGGGAACCTTGTCCTTTTACTTCAGCACCGTCTCCCTACTTTCTATGCAGGTGTGGGCGTCGCAGGGCACGAGTGAGGGACTCGCTCTGGCAGGAAGTACTCTCCGAGGGTCCATAAAGGAGTCCTGATGGTGGTGACCGCACAACTCCATGGATTTACTGAAAATCCTTAATTGGACACTGTATGTAAGTGAATTAAACAGGGTGAGGCAAAAGGGGTCTGCATTGTTTGTATGGAAAATAATATAGTAACTGATAAATAATAATACAAGAATAAATGATTTCACATATTCAGAACTGTACACCTACTTGGACTACTCTGTATGATATGGGAATTACATATCAGTAAAGCTTTTTTTGAAAAACAGCTAGTAAATGTAATTTTAGTTATTGGATGGTACTAAATGCAAGACAGTGTTCTAAGCATTTTTAAAAAGTTTTATGAGGAGCCTATAAATAGATACCATTATTACCTGCGTTTTACAGATAAGAAAGCTCAGCTACAAAGAGATGAGCTAACATGCCCAAGGTGACAGGGATCCAGGATTTCAATGTAAGCAATCTGACTTCACAGCAATGTTCTTAACAGCAATACACGTACAGAGGTGCAGACTCAGACAGGGGCCTGATGGCACTCGTCAGGACAGAACACAGGACACACATAAATGTCCACCAATCGGGTACAGTCCGAACACATTCCAGTATCCTGTCCACTGAAAAGAGGGAGGACCTGTGCATGTGCTGCTATGGAGAGACAACAGAAATAACGTAACCAGCTGACGTGTCTTTCTTGCTCCCATCTGGGCTTTTTACAAAACACTATATGTACATAGCGTGACAATTTTTTGTCATCTTTCATGAAAAACTAAGAACTGGTTTTCTCGGAGAAGTAGGCCAGTGGTGGCAGAAAGTCTCACTTTTTCTCTGAATACCTTCTGTTTGATTTGACTTGGTTTTCCAAATTCTGAGCACAGCAATTCTGCTACTCCAATTTCAGGGAAGCCCTCCCTAACCCACCTGACCAGATCAGGGCCCCACACTGCATCTCCTCATCTCACCACTCTCCACACTGGGGCCACTTGCTCCCAGTGTCACTCACAAAGACCGCCATTTCATTCCATTCACATGGCTTTTTCTTGCCTCCTCTCTCTCAACAACCTCTAAGTTGCCTGAAGACAGGCACTAAGCTGGTTTCTTACTAAGCAGGGCCAGGCACATAAGCAGCACCTCCACAATGAATTGCTATTATCCATAGACAAACAAATGAGTAAATGGATTAAGGTCAAATTACCTGACTTCAACTGCCACAGCCCAGGGCACAAGCAGTGATTGTGAGAAGGCTAACCCCTATTTTGTAAAACCTGTTTGGAATTATCTGCTGGCCTCTTATTCTAAAAAAAATAACTTTGCTTTCTAGCCTGCTTTAGCCTGCTTGAATAATGAGGAAGATAAACTTAACTGTCTGACCTTGTAGGCCAGAGACTAGATATGGCCATACTCTCAATGCCATGCCAGGTGCATTTTTTAATTGGATAGAACTGTGTTGTTTTCAAGGCCAGCAGTGAGATAACTACTAAGCACACATTGGGCTGGCTCTTTAATAAAAAGGGAAGTTCTGCTTGTAGCTTTGCTTAGAATTGGAACTCATTTTCTCTAAGCCCACCAGTGAATCAAGTGTGACTACAAACTCTCAGAGCATTGCTTGATTTATTCCGGTTCACCCTGGCTGGTATGGCTCAGTTGATCATTGGCCTGTGTACCAAAAGGTTGCTGGTTAGATTCCTAGCCTGGGTACATGCCAGGGTTTCAGGTTCAATCTCCACTAGGGGGCATGCAGAAGGCAGCTGATGGATGTTTCTCACATCAATGCTTTCCTCTTCCTCTCCCTTCCTCTCTCTCTAAAAATCAATTAAAAACACACACACACATATCCTCGGGTGAGGATTTAAAAAAACACATCTACTTAAAAACACATACACATTTACTTTAAAAAGAACATTCACTTTCATCTACTTCCATAGAATTTATGGAACCATAGTCCTTTCCATTTCAAACCCTTTCCATTATCTTTTCCTAATTAACTGAGGTATGTAAATTCATTGATCTGAAACCTTGCAAGCATAAACATTTACTCACGTAGTGATCCGGTACCACATTGCTAAATGATCAAGCTTAATCAGGTTCTACAGGTTTTTAAATTACACACGTTATTAGACAAGATCCATTTAATTCTGCATCTACCTGCTACAGATTATTACATTGGCTGCTCCCAGACATTAAGAGCAACTCACTGTTGAATCTGTACTATGAGCAAACTTAGGATACAATTAATAAGCTGTTTGACATGACAGGGCTCTGGTATGATACAAAATATACTTTAATATGCTTGGGGGGAAAAGATTAAGGAAGGTATATTATCCAAGTGAAATTTCTAAAGATTGCTACCTTACATATCAGTATAAAATTTCTTCACAAGAATATTTATGGATTATGACAGCAGTATCTCACCCAAATAATTGTATTAAGAAAGAAAGGAGTAGCAAACTTTTTATAAAATCCCAATAATATATATTAAAAAGAACCTACCAATAGTTCCACTAAACTATTTAGGAACTGGAGAGAACAACACTGAATTCCTAACATGCAGCGAGTTTCTACTTTCTGGCGATTGCACAATGGGTGTCCTCAGCTGTCTGGGCATTTAAATGTGCTCCGTTTTCCAACCTCATTGTTTTTTTCATTTCACATTCTGATCACTTGACCAATTACTTGATAATTAAACTCCTTTGGGATCATGCTCCTTTTTAGCATTTCATTTGTTGCAGAAAATAGGACCATCAAAGAGGTGAAATGTTCCAATTCTAGAAAATGAGTATTCGCAGAAAAAACAATGAGAGGAGAGATGTAAATATTCCCATCAGCTAAGCATAAGCTGGAAAGACAGTGGTTTTATCTACACCCTATCTGTTTGCCAGGGGATCTGCAAGCTTCCACAGGAAGCGGGGAGGGTGGAAGTGGGCTCCAGAGCTATTCTGCTCTGAAGGCTGGCCCAGCATTTCTAAGCAGACCATCACAGATTCTCTATCAATGTCCTCTACAGTTCGGTCTGTTCCGAGGGAAAGCATCCTTAGATGGGAGTTGAAAACAAGAGCACAGAGATCATCAGTGATTTTTGTTCCTTGGCTCTCATCCTTCTTTTGAGTCACAAAGCCCTTAAAAGATATGATGAAAGCTATAGACCTTTTCCCCACCCCTCCCCAAAGCATCTATGCAAATACACTGGATTTTGCCCAGTTTTATGGGTCCCCCTGGCCGGATGAAGCCTATTCATGGTCCTGGAAGCCAGGTTAAGAAACCCGCATCTAGAATTCCTCAGTTTGATATTATATTTCTTAGCAGGAAATTCTCATAAGATTTTTCTTTTAAATCTAAGATTTTCTATGAAAATCTGTGTCTCTCTTAGATATGGGTATGATTTTGTTTCTTTGACAACTCTCTTCTCTCCCTGGCTAAACATGCATCTTAGCAACCACAATGGCCCTGTGTGCTTCTGTCTCCCTCGCTCTGGTCTTGATTTCCTATATGAACCTATATTTTCTTTGGTCCTGATTAGTTGATTCTTATATTTTTTTAAAATTTCTTTATTGACTAAGGTATTACATATGTGTGCTCATGACCCATTACCCCTTCCAATCCCCTTCACCCCCCCTCACCACTTATGCCCTCACCCCCCTGGTGTCCGTGTCCATTGATTAGGCTTATATGCATGCATAAAAGTCCTTTGGTTGATCTCTTCCCCTTATTCCCGCCCTCCCCTACCATCCCTCTGAGGTTTGACAGTCAATGCTTTTCTGTCTCTGGATCTGCTTTTATTCATCAGTTTATGGTGTTCATTGCATTCCATAAATGACTGAGTACATGTGATACTTATCTTTCATTGACTGACTTATTTCACTTAGCATAATGTTCTCCAGTTCCATCCATGCTCAGTTTGAAGCAGACACCTTTTTCTTCTTCTTAAAGAATACCTTTCAGCATTTCATATAATACTGGTTTGGTGTTGATGAACTCCTTTAGCTTCTTATCTGTGAAGCTCTTTATCTGACCTTCAATTCTGAATGATAGCTTTGCTGGGTAGAGTAATCTTGGTTGCAGGTTCTTGCTTTTATCACTTTGAAAATTTCTTGCCACTCCCAGCTGGCCTGCATAGTTTCTGTTGAGAAGTCAGCTGACAAGCGTATGGGTGCTCCCTTGTAGGTAATTAGGTGTTTTTCTCTTGCTGCTTTTAATATTCTTTGTCCTCTGCTCTTGGCATTTTAATTATGATGTGTCTTGGTGTGGTCCTCTTTGGATTCCTTTTGTTTGGGGTTCTGTGCACTTCCTGGACTTGTAAGTCTATTTCTTTCACCAGGTGGAGGAAGTTTTCAGTCATTATTTCTTCAAATATGTTTTCCGTATCTTGCTCTCTCTCTTCTTCTGGCACCCCCAAAATTTTTATGTTGGTATGCTTGAAGTTGTCCCAGAGGCTTCTTACACTATCCTCAAATTTTTGAATTCTTTTTTCTTTTTTCTTTTTTGGTTGAGTGTTTTTGGCCTCCTGGTATTTCAAATCTTTGACTTGACTCTTGCATTCCTCTAGTCTGTTATTGGGTTTCTGTAAAATATTTTTTATTTCAGTCAGTGTAGGTTTAGTTTCTAGTTGGTCCTTTTTCATATCCACGAGGGTCTCGCTCATCTCCTCGAGGTTCTCGCTGAGCTTATCGGCTTTTTCTAGGAGCCTCTTGAAATACCTTATCACTGTGGTTTTAAACTCTATATCCAGTCGTTTGTTTTCCTCCATTTCTTTTGTTTGCAATCTTTTTCTTTCTCTCCCCATTTTCACTGCTTCCCTGAGTTGGTTGGGTAGCTTTGTGTGCTAGGTGTCTTGACCTCCTCTGTTACCTGAAGTGTACACTCTTGGTGCACTCCTTTGTGGACTGTGTATACAGCCTTGTTGCAGATAAGTCTTGTTTGTTGTTGGTATCACTGGGTGGAATTGACCTCCAGGCCAATTGACTGTGAGGATTAGCTGTGTCTACTCTAGGAGACAGCCTTCAACCTCTGGACTTGCAAACTTGCCCAAGTCTCTGGGCTTGGTTTGGATGGGGCAGAGTTTCTGGATGGGGCGGAGTTTCAGGGTGGAGTCGACAGCCTTGGCTTCTAGTCAGTCTCGGCCCATGAGATCACCGGGTCCTAGAGTCTGCAGGCAATCGCAGCAGGCACCTCTGTGAGAAAGGTGCCCTCACGTTTTGCCTGCCACCAGAACATCCAGTCTCCAGTGGATCCGGAATCTCAGATTTTCGCCTGGCACCTGGGTTCAGTGCAATTGGAACTCCTTTTTCTTTCCACCGGATGCCAGCCACACAGTCAACAGAATGCCCTCACTGTGAGTACCAGTGCCCACCTCCAGAGTTCCGCCTCTGGCCGGAGCTCCCCTCTCCTTACAGACGTAGCCAGCGACCCGTTTGTCCTCTCTGCTCGCACTAAAACAAACGCCTACAGAGGTCCGCCTCTGGCTCTTCCCGGGGATTCTGCCCGCAATACAGGTTCTCCCCGTAAGGGTCTGGTTCCCCCGGGTTTTGAGTGCAAATCGAACTGGGTTCAGCGCAGCCTGGGGTTTTTGTCTCCTTTCCGCCAGAGCACCCCTGCCAGGCTCAGACACCCTGTCCTCTCGTGCATGCAAGTTTCCACCTTACTTGGGATTTGCAGAGGCTCTGATTATCCGTGTGCACTTCTCTGTCCCTCCAGTTTCAGATCTTCCAGTCAGCCAGCCTTCCTGTGGTTCTGGACAGTGTCCGTTCTGTCCTTCAGTTCTATTCTCGTAATTGTTGTGTCGGGCAAAAGCCTAGGTGTTTACCTATGCCACCATCTTGGTTTCCGATTCTTATATTTTTCCACTGTGTGTTTCTGTTCATTTTAAGCCTTCTCAAATGCCCCCATGGAACAAAAACATAACACAAGGATCCCTCAATTTTCAGTTTTTGATCCAAACACTAGAAACTAAAGAGAAAAAATTGGGAAGGTGTTGTTTTTCTTAATCAAAAGACAACTGTTAATTACCTTCTGTTATTCAGCTCCAGTCATTTATTTTCATTAAATAATCAAAAGTCCACATTTAGCTAGCTACAATTAAGAAGCATTTAGACTTTAATTAAAAGTAGACTTTCTACATTTAAGTTTATACTTTGGTCAATTATAATATTCACATATTGACTATGAAGAGGTAGCTCCGACAAGTCAAATAAGAGTGTCCATATGTACACACGGAAAGGGTTCTTACCCTGGGGCCATGGGGATCTGTGAATCCGGATGGGAAAAATCTGCATTTTCACTAACCTCTAGCTCAGGGGTGGGGAACCTTTTTTCTGCCAAGGGCCATTTGGATACTTACAACATAATTCACAGGCCATATAAAATTATCAACTTAAAAATAAGCCTGCTATATTTGGTCAAACATTTAATTTACTCACCCCTAATGCCTTGGCAGGGCCAGGCCAAATGATTTCGTGGGTCTTATACAGCCAACAGGCCGGACATTCCCCAGTCCTGCCTAGCTAAGAATTTCCTTCTACTATGACTTGGGCAGAAAAACACAGTGGTATTAACGCTCCTGTGACTTTGTTGCCAGCAGAAAGCACAAGGATTTTTCCTGTCCTGTTATAGCTATTGTAGTATCTCAAAATATTGTTTAAGCTCATCACCACTTTGGAATTATCTCAGTTAGGAGCCCCACCTTCAGATTGTGTTATATAACAGATCAATAAAGAAGCATGTATATCACTGTATCGAATGATTTTAAAAATATTTTGATAACTGTATTCCAATATAATTGGTTTCCTTTGAAATCCCATGCATTTTATTTTAAGCATTTAAAAACATTCTGAGAGGTAGTCCAAAGGCATTACCAATCTGCCAAGGGGTCCAAGCAACCCCACTGGGAACAGAGGTGACAGCCAGCAGTGAGTGCAGCCCCTCAGCCATAACACCATGTGGCAAATGCTGGCGGGCAGGGAGAATGAACACTGACGCCAACTGCACCGTTTCTCATGGCACACCTAATCACAAACAACTTTTCAAGTAATGATCCAAGCTCTCTAATTAGCAATATTAGGTAAATGAGCTCAAACCACTTTCAATCAGCCTCAGCAGAAGGGAGGTAGTGTCGCTGATTGCCTGGCTGCTTTAACAGCGCTTATAATGGGTGTGGAGGAGCAGTGGAGCCACAGGTCTGGCTGATTGCTCCTGGTAACACACTCAGCATTCGCCTGCACAATCTGCAGAAAGAGCCCAAGTGAGCAGCCCCCACCCATTCCAGGTGTGTCACTTTCTGGTACTCACATAACCCCCTTTTAAGTTTCTGTATATTAAACTGTACACCAAATTGTCTTTAATTTTGCATTTCTTTGAGTCTAGAATAGGCACTTAAAAATAAAAACTCAAGGCTAATTATACAGCTGAGGAAATGAACCTGAGCTAACTAAGCTTCTTTTAACAACAACAAATCCTACTGTAATAGGGACAAAAGGTTTCTGTTCAATGGAAACTTCCTGAGTACCTACAGTGTGGTAGGCAGGCAGGCCCTTATCACTTACATGATAGGGACTGAGGCACAAAAGACACAACATGGAAGGCAAGGGCCGGTTAGCCTCCAGAGATGACCTCCGGGAAACTTAATGCAAGTGCCAGAGCAGATCCCAAACCCAGCCAATCCTTTTGACTTCAAGCCTGAGGAGAAACTGGTCTGGGGCAGGAGAAGAATGTCTGAAGGCACCATGGTTTCCATTAGCTCCCACACAAGGAGATTAGCGTGCCTACTTCTGGCTAGGAGAGATTAACGAATTCTGATATTCCAATCCATGGACTGCAATACCGTTATTGGAAGCCTGACATAACCCTCTCTATATCAATATAAAAAGATGGAAGGGGAAAAGTCACGGGACAATGGGCACAAAACGATGACACTGACATAAGACAAGTTGCTCACACACATACCTTTAACCATGGTGACCTTAAGAAGGACTTGGGGTGGAAGGTGAGCATGGGCTTTACAGTTTATTCTAAATAACAGATTTGAAATCTTTACAAAGAGAATCTAGTCACATATTACTTGTATAATTTAAAAATCTAATAAAATAACAATAAAACAGATCTATTGCCACCTGAGTTTAAATCCTACCAAAGATTAGAATGAAAATAATTTCATGTTTTCATGTGTCCATATTCCTTATTTCTGGATCAAACGTGGATTTTTGTCTGTTTTATTCACTGATGTAGTACAAAGTGAGCATTCAATAAAGATTTGTTAAAAATGAATTATTGATTTAATCCAGAACTTTGTGATGAGTGCCTACCAGGGCTAGCTAGCTCTCTTAGGTCCTGGGAAACATGAAATTATTTGACATGCATTCACTGAATATCTTTCGTGTGCCCACAGTGTTGGGTACTACATGAAAATGCACACTGATACAGATATATACACCCACTGCCCTTTAGAATTTAGAATTAAGCTTGGGGAAGGTGAACTTGCAGAGGGTTGGAGGAATGAGATAAGGCCTTTTGTTCACCAGAGCCTTAATCCTTCCTTTTGGTTTTCGAAAATTATGACTTTGAAGCTTTGCTTATCTTAGTCTGCCTTGTACCAGAATTATGTTCATGCGTTTGTGCCTGCCTAGTTGAGGAAAATGAATACCAACCTTCCTGATCTGTGTGAACAATGAAAGGACAAATGGCTTATTCTTTGCCTGAAGCCTAGGATAGAATGCTCGGTCACTTTATTCCCCAATTCTGTCCACTCCTCATAGAATTAGAAATTTCCAAGTGGAGAAGGCATCTTAATGGTCATTTCACCAGCCCAGACTACTCTTATATGGACCTTGGCCCAGCTATTCACATCTAATTGAAGGTGAGGGGCTACCCAACTAGAAGGAATGGGTCTTTTCAGAAAACCAGAATGCCATTTTCAGTAATTCCCATAGCATCTCCCAATCCTAACCACCGCTCAATTGACTCCTTTTCTCTCCATCCTTTGCAGCCATACCTGCAGAAGCCCAGTCCTCCTCTGTCTGGGAGCTAAGACTTTCCCCCTAAGTGGATTATTTTGTACTTATCTACAACAATCACCTCTGTGCACACATCCTCTTTTCTTTTTCTCTGTCTTTTGTTTGTTTGTTTGTTTTTGTTAATCCTGATGCAGGGACATTTTTTTCCCATTGATTTTTAGAGTGGAAAGGAGTTGAAGAGAGATAGAAACATTGATGTAAGAGGACACATTGACTGGTTGCCTCCCACGCAAGCCAGACCAGTCCTGGGATCAAGCCTGCAATCGATGGACATGCCCCTGACTGGAATTTGAACCCAAGACCATTCAGTCTGCAGGTTGATGTTCTATCCACTGAGCTAAATCAGCCAGGGCCATTCCTTCTCTTTCCAATGTTTCAGAATCATTTCTAAATGCAATTCCATTTTCCACTTTGGTACCAACAGAAATAGTTCCAAAAAGCCTATATAATCAAAAAGATGATATGCAAATTAACCCTCACATCCTCACAAGATGGCTGCCTATGACTAGGCCAGCAGGGGGGTTAATTAAGGATGATCAAATGACGAAAGAGGAGGCTGCATGGGGTGACACGGCAGGAGAGTTAGTAAGAAACAACCAAACGACTGAACAGCAGGCTGTGTGGGATGACCAGGCTGGCAGGAGGGGGCATTTAGGGGTGACCAGGCCCGCAGTAGGGGCAGTTAGGGGTGACAAGCCAGTAGTGGGGGAGCAGCTAGGGGCAACAAGGCCAGCAGGGAGGGGCAGTTGGGGGTGATCTGACTAGCAGTGAGGGGCAATTAAGGGCAACAGGCAGGCAGGCAGGCAGGTGAGCGATTAGGAGCCAGTGGTCCAGGATTGTGAGAATGTCCCGGATTGGAGAGGATGAGGAAACGCACCCCCCGTCCCTCCACCCCACATACACACAAACAAATTTCGTGCACTGGGCCTCTAGTTCAAATATAAGATGCCCTGGGTCATTTTAACTTTGAAACTAAAATGGATTCTGTGTTAACACAGAAGTTAACTTGGGAAACAACATTAAATCAGAGGGAGGATAAAGACTTCTGCTTCTAGTTTTCTTAATCTATAAATCCAAAGAGTTCAATACTAAAAATCCATATATTCTTATCCAAAACGGTCTGTGCCAAATAGCATTTGAAATTTGAAGTTTTTCAAACTTTAAAATACCAATACTAGGCATAGGGCAAATAACAAACAACACCTGAAGCTGGATCTTGATTATTATTTCCCTAGCAAATATATGAACATAGGAATATTCTTACTAAGTAGGATAAATAGAAACTAAAAATAGTCTCATGCCAGTACAGGTCAGTTTTGCTGCCAACTGAATTGAGTTTCAAAATTACAATAAACCTCTTAGTTTTTAGAGCTTTCTGAATTTAGGAATGGCAGGTAAGGGATTATGGATGTATATATTACCCAACGCAAAGAACCAGGTCTAAGTCTCCTGATCATTCTGCGTAAAAATCCTTTTAAAGCAAAAAATGTTTGTTGTCTCCAATATTTTCATCAAGTTCTGTTTAGGAAACTCTGAATGGCAGAAGTCACCCTGATTTGGTTAATTCAAACTGGTTACAAAGCAAAACAAAACCTACAAACTTAAAGCATTTCCCTTTGAAAGCTGAGCATGGTAAAACTAAAATACTGATAGCTTCCTTGCTAAACACCATTATCTTTAACAGTTGAAGGGACTTTTCCAAATCACTTGCAAACACACAAAAATTGTACATAACACATTTGTTGGCAGAGAAATGGCACCAGGTGTTAGACCAGTGGAGTCAGACCAGACCTTGGTTCAGCCACCTCAGTACTTGAGTGCTAACTAAGAAAGAATTCATAGCCAAGTCTCAAACTACAGGAGAAAGTTTATTGAGAAAGTCACAAAGTTAGAAGTGAGTCTTAGAGGAAAAGGGCTCAGGAAACAAGTTACAGAGGCAAAGACGGACCCTTGGAGCTTAGGAGAGGCAAGGAAAATGCGCCTGGAGGAACAGGGTGGGGGAAAGGCTCAGGCATAAGAGCCTCACCTCTTGAGGATATTTATCTGGAGGCCTCAGGGGAGGACCCCAATAGATATGCATCAGCTTTCCAGCTGTGTCTGCTCTGGGCCTTGGTCTCTACTGACTGGTCAGTGCCAGGGCAGAGGGTCATTAGTCAGTGCAGCTGGTCCTAAGGTCAGCCAAGGTGTCACTTATCTGGTTTTGCTGTTTTGGGGGCCTGGAGCTGAAACTTGAACTGAGGCCTAGATGTATTTGATGCATGGCAAAAGCTCATTGTCCTGGGGACTTAATGTTTAAGGACTGTTCACCAGCCCCCTTGTTCGTTCCCCCCTCAAAGGGGGTCTAACACATGACTAGCAACATGCTAGGGGAGGAAAGGTCAGGGGAGGGTCCAAACCCCATGACCAACAATATGCTAGGGGAGGAGAGGTTACCCTAGCACAGTGGTCGGCAAACTGGCTCGCGAGCCACGGTTTGCCGCTCTGTTCACTAATGAGCTTGCCGACCACTGACCTAGACTCTCGATTCCAATAATTAGAGGCTGTTGTCATTCCTTGTGATTAAGCACCTATCCTAGTGGTCAGCAAATTCATTAGTCAACAGAGCGGCAAACAGTGCCTCGCGAGCCTCATGTGGCTTGCGAGCTGCAGTTTGCCGACCACTGCCCTAGCACATCACTGGTCCTTGTTTTTCCAGTTTTGCCCATTGCTAAGCACCCAGAGCTTTCTGACCTGGTAACCTTCTGCACCTGGCCTATGGTCTTTGCTACGCTCTTATTGTCTATGGTAACTGCCTACCACACACTGAGAAGCAACAACAACAAAAAAAGGAAGGGCCATTTGGCCCTGTGCATTTTAATCTAGTAGTTGCTTCTCAAACTCGACTGTCCATAAGATTCACCTGCAGATCTGTTGCACTGCTGACTGTCTCACTGGACCTGGGCAGGTATTTTCACTCAAGCTCCTGGCTGCTCTCTCGGGACTACCCTTCTTGTAGGTGGCTGCTAGGAGAAATTCATGAAGTTTGGAAATACATGGACTTGAGTTAGATCCTGACCCCACCACTGACATGCTGAGTGATCCTGGGATAAGTACTTAACTGCTCTGAGCCAGTTACCACCATCAGTAAAAAATGAAAACAAAGTGACACCTCCTTTTCATGGCTATAATGAGTAGGAGAGCTAACAACAGTTCCTGGCAGATAACAGACTTTGGAGTCCATCCTAGGCCATCTCTGGCAGGCTACATAATGGGCCCCCAAAGATGTCCACATCCTATCCCCAGAATCTGAATACGTTATCTTACATGGCAGGAGGGGAATTTGCAGATGTGATAAATTAAGGATCTTGAGATGGAGAGATTATCCTAGGATATCTGAATGGGCCAACGTATTCATAACGGTTTTTATCAAATTCAGTAGGAGTAATAGAAATAAGAAAGAATCAAAGGTCAGAGAAAAGATGCTCTTTCTGGCTTTGAAGATGAGGGAAAGAGCCTAGTGGGCAGTCTCTAAAGCAGAAACGTTTAGAAGGAAGGCTTCTCTGAAGATCCATGTGAGACTTCTGACTTCCAGCAGTTTAAGAGGATAAATTTGTGTTGTTTTCACAGTCACTAAGTTTGTGGTAACCTGTCACAGCAGTCATAGGAAACTAACACACCATCTAGGAATAATGCTAATGCAGGCTTGCTTCACATCACATACTAAAGAAGTTTCTGAGGCTGAGTCACCATCTGAAAGGAAGTCAGGTAACAGGTGAACATGTGGAGGTCAACACACAAAGAATTCTTCCAGGAGGCTTTACATCAATTTCCACATTTTCTGTTTTAACTGGTTATGGCAATTTTTAATAAACGGGGCTGGACATGTGTGTTAACAAGAAACTATACTAACTGCAGAAAGGAATCTCTTGCACTGTAATTATATCATCTTATTCCCACTTGTCACCTTCCCAAATAACTGCTGAAATCTAACAAGGCTCTTGGGGACAGTATCAGTGGGTCGATGCCTTAACATCAGGAGACCAAAGAAAGTAACCCTGGGCTTAAGAGAAAAGGACTGAAGGACTGAAAATCAATGGTCTCAATATTTGTACAAATCTTCATTAGCTATTTATAACGTGGCTTCTCCCATAGAAAAGCTTTATGAGAATAAAAAAATACCAGGATAACAAAAAAGATGCCTGCAGAATGAAACATGTTTTGCTCTGCATTCTTCAGCTCCATCAGCTCCTCTTAGCATCTCTGGTTTTGCATCTCCCGTACCAGACTGAGCTCCGTGGAAGGATCTGGGTATCCAACTATCACATGCACAGCATCTAGCACTGTTACTGGCACTTAGTGTGCACACAATAAAATTTGAGGATGAATAAATATTATGACAGATACTTGCAATGAAAAAGCATATTATGGCTTTCGTTAGGAAAAGAATTACCCATAAAGTTCTTTTTCTCCAGTTTGAACCTAAAGCTACTTGGCCCAAGATATTACTTATGTGGAATTAAAAGTATGCTTTCTGATTTTATTTGCCTATTAATATATGCATTTGATAATTAACTATGTGCTAAGCAGTCAAAGCAAATAATTACTTTTTTAGTGTCTGCCCCTGAATAAAAACTAAATGAGGAAGCCACTAATTGCATATTTAAAAATGATAACTAGTTTTAAAACATTCTGTTTAATCTCAGAACACAACACTCAAACAGTCACAGTCCTTTCCTTGGCTCAGTTACAACCCCACAGAACAGCCCAAATCTTCAGAACAGATATAAATTGCTTGGGTTGCACTGAATATAAAATATACATTCAAAGCAGTTCACATTTACAAGGTCTTGTGACCCAACAGTAGGGCTGATCATAAAAACTATACCTTTCCATTTACGGGGCTTCCTCACAACCAGAGGGTCCCCAATCACCAATACCAACCTCATTCTCAAGCTCCTTTAGACCACAAGATTCCCTAAAGCGGCAGCAGTAACCCATTGCAAGGGGCATCAATTTGATACAGGACTCATTGCTCTAGGGAGCAAGGCAGACAGGAAGGCAAGAAGAGCAGCCACACACCAGCCTGCAGAATCCTTAACCCTGCCTACGCCACTGAGGGTCTCTCCTGCCTCACAATAGGCAGGAGCTGCTTGGGAAGGGTTCTGCTTGGCTCACCACAGCAGAACACTGATTTTCCCACAACAACAGATACCTAAATCCTAACCCAGACTTACAACTCACTCTATATAAGATACAGGCCTTCCTTACATTCCTTCCCCCACTAATCATTTGTCACCAGATGGCCACATACCTCAAGAACATAACAGTCGGAGAAGCCAAGATGGCGGCACAGGTAATCATCTAAACTGCTGCCTTGCACAATTTCAAAACTGCAACTAAAAGACAAAGCGTCATTCACCCAGAACCACGGGAAAGTTGGCCGAGTGGAAGTTCTGCAACTAGAAGGAAAGAGAAAAGAGCATTGAGACGTGCACAAGTGCTGAAAAGCTGAGGTATGAATCAGGCTGGCAACAGGCGACTTTGGGTGCTGCTTTTTTCAACCCAAAGGGAAACAAGCTCCTGATTACTCTGAACTCCAGTTTCTAGGGAGACGCTGGTGACCAAGACTCCTACGGGGAGGAGATGGATTATCTGCCATTGGGTCAGAAAGTGAGGGTAGCTCCCTTGCAGAGGTGCGCACAGCAATCATTGTTCACTGCGTGGGGGTTCGGGGACTTGGAAACACGGAGATGCCCAGGGCTGACTGGGAGCCATCACTGTTTGCCACGCCCTAGCCTAGTGACTCCCTGAGGCCCACCTGTAGCATTTGCATATAAATGGCCTGTCTTATTACCGCTTAATCTAACAAACTACAACTCTGGTCAGATAGCTCCAAAACCTCCAAACCCCAAGCAAAGAGAAGAAAACTGTAGTCTTGCTGTACCTCCTGCTGGATCATCTCAGACAGTAGCTGACCTGCACCCCAATGGAGATCCAGAAGATAATGTATCTAGAGGTCAGTGTGAGACACCACCAGAATTCAACTACTCACATCTATAAGTGACACATTCAAGAGACAGACTCGGTGAGCACCAAAGCCCCACTAAAGCAAATCCTGCCCCATAGACATGTCTTCAGTACAGCAGTTCTTCCACTCCATCAACACAGGGAAGCAGCAAAATGTGGAGACAAAGAAACATGTCATGAATGAAAGAAATGGAGAAAAGCAGAGTACTGGACATAGAGTTCAGGATCACATTTATAAGGTTACTCAAGAATCTTCTAAAAACTGCCAAGAAACTTGATGAGATCTTCAAGGACCTTAATAAGAATGTCAAGAAAATGGAAAAGGTCCAGTCAGAAATTATGCATACACTGTCTGAAAAAAAAACATACAGAAATTCAATGATAGATCAAAGGATCCTAAGAATCAAACCAAAGGTCTGAAATATGAGGAGACAAAAACAAACAAACAAACAAAAAAAAACACCCAACCAAAAAAACAAAAAGAAAAAAGAATCCAAAAATATGAAGATAGTGTAAGGAGCCTCTGGGACATCTTTAAGCATACCAAAATCCAAATTATTAAGGTACCAGAAGAAGAAAGAGAGCAAAATATTGAAAATCTATTAGAAGAAATAATGACAGAAAAGTTTCCCTACCTTGTGAAAGAAATAGACTTACAAGTCCAGGAAACACAGAGAACCCCAAACAATAGGAACCCAAACAGGACCACACCAAGACAGCATAATTAAAATGCCAAGAGCAAAAGACAAAGAGAGAATCTTGAAAGCAGCAAGAGAAAAACAGTTGGTTACCTACAATGGAGTACCCATACAACTGTCAGCTGATTTCTCAACAGAAACTATGCAGGCCAGATGGGAGTGGCAAGAAATATTCAAAGTGATGAACAGCAAGAACCTACAACCAAGATTACCCAACAGAGCTATCATTCAGAATTGAAGGTCAGATAAAGTGCTTTGCAGATAAGAAAAAGCTAAAGGAGTTCATCACCACCAAACCAATATTATATGAAATGCTGAAAGGTATTCTTTAAGAAGAGGAAGAAGAAAAAGGTAAAAATAAAAATTATGAACAACAAATACACATCTATCAACAAATGATCTAAAAATCAAGTGAATTAAAAATCTGATGAGCAGGATAAACTGGTGAATATAACAGAATCATGGGCATAGAGAAGGAATGGACTGACAATTCTTGGGGAGAAAAGGGGTGTGGGAGGTGCAGCAAGAGACTGGACAAAAAATCATACACCTATGGGAGAGGAGAGTGTGGGGAAGGTAAGGGCAGAGGGTGGGATGGGTACTGGGTGGAGGGGAACTATAGGGGGAAGAAGGGGGGAACAATGTAATTAATAAACTGAACAATAAAGATTAAAATATAAAATAAATAAATAAAAATGAAGTGAATGAAAAATCTGATGAACAGAATGAACTGATGAATATAATAGAATCAGGGACATAGAAAAGGAGTGGACTAATAATTCTCAGGGGGCAGAGGGTGTGAGGGATGCGGGAAGAGACTGAACAAAAATCTTACACCTATGGATGAAAACAGTGGCGGGAGGCAAGGGCATGGGATGGGGTAGGGGATCGGGTGGAGGGGAGCTATGGCGGGGGGTGAGGAACACCTGTAATCATCTGAACAATCAAGATTTATTTTTTAAAGAAAGAACATAACAATCAATGTTCTACTTGCTCTCAGACCTCTCCTCAGCATGCCCTCATTTCCCACTCGCCAGGCCAGAGCACAGGGTCCCAGTCAAGATTGGAAGGCTGACTTCACACACACACACACACACACACACACACACACACACACACACACACACCCTAAGGCATTTCAAATATCTACTAACCTTTGTAGGCACTTTCTCGGGGTCGATAGAGGCCTTTCCTGCTACCTCAGAAAAGGCTACTGAGACAATTAAGGCCTTCACTAAATATCTTGGCCTGTCCATCTCCCTACAGTCAAGTAATGGTCCGGCCTTCATCTCTAAAGTCACCCAAGGGGTTGCCACTACACTAGAGATCTGCCAAAGTCCGCATATCCCTTACCATCCTTAATCCTCTGGCAAGGTTGAGAATATTAATTCAATCCTCAAACAACACCTCACTAAGTCTTCAGGTCCGAGAAACCTGGATCACCCTACTCACTTAGCCTTCATTCGCATTCGATCAGCCCCTCCCCCCCCCCCCCCCCCCCCCCCACCGAATCCCCACATTCCTCAGCCCTTTCAAGTCATGTATGGCAGACCCTTCCTACTCTGAAACTTCCCAACTGCTTCTAGCCCAATGGTTCCTAACCTTTTTAGGTCATATTCCACCTAAGCATCTCTAAAATCCTGAGGCTCCCCCCTGTGAATATAACTCTTATTATTCAAAAAGGGCTATTAACTTGGTCTAAACAAGCTTCCAAAGAACATGGCATCCATGAAAGAAAAATATAAAAGAACTAGAGGACAGTTGAAGTACTGAGGAAAAAATCACTAAGAAACTATTAAAAAATAATAATATGAAATGATATAAAAAATAGCAAATAAAGTTTCGAAATATATAAGAGAACTGACATGCATAAATATGTCACAATATATATTTATATGCTGTACATGAGGCCCCCAGAACCATAAAAAATGCAAAAAATTCACTGTTAATAACTCATTCTCAAATTGCCACCCTTAAAAATCAAAATGCCCCCCTGTGGGGTGTGTGCCCCATGTTGGGAACCTCTGCTCTAGCCCTTTGGGAGTGCAGGAAAGGGGTCAACCTAAACAGAACTGGGAGGTATCAACCTCACTTGTCACATCCTTCAGCAGCATGCCAGCCAGTTCTCCTCAGGCCTACCACTGACTCTCCCCTTGATCCGGGAGACTGGGTATTTCTCTAGGCATCCTACAGCATGGGGACACTAAAGCCCGAATGGACATGCCCACACCAGGCACTCCTGACCACACCCAACAGCGGCCAAGCTACGAGGCTTATGCATCCTGGGTCTACTCCTCCAAGTTGAAGTGAACCCCTGCACCACAGACTGCACCACCAATCAGCTTGTAGCTGAGTGTCAGTCTTGGACTGACTGGCCTCAAATTGACAAAAATTTCTGAGGAACTGTAAGCCCATTACCCTTACCCTACTCCTCTATGAGCCAGGTTCCCCCCATTGCTTATTCAAACCAGTTCACATTTATGAGGTCTTCTAACCAACAGTAGGGCTGATCATAAAAACCGTATCTTTCAATTTACTGTCCTGTTTGTGCTGGTCCCTGTCTTTTGGCCCCTGCCCTGGCCAGGCCCCTCTCTACTGCAAAACACTTACCCTTTCCAGCCCCTTATGGGGGCAAACTTGGTTGGAACTTTGTCTGGGAAAATGAGAACAACAAGGTCAGTCACCTCTTCACCAGTGAGAACACTTTCTGCTTAGAAAATCAGGGAATCTTCTTTCTGTGTGACACCAATAAGTGTCTCCCAGCCAACTGGACTGGAACCTGCACCCTAATCTATCCTGCCCCAAAATAGACATTGCCCCTAATAATCAGTCCTTTAAGTTTCCTCTCACTGCTTAAGCTCAGTCCTACTCTCTTTCTGGTGACATTATTACTGAATACATTAACATAATTCAGAACAAGTAGTAAACATCTACAAGAACATGTTATATAATTCCAGCGAGTCCCATAATACTCTATTTTTAAAGAAAAGAAACCAGACTGTCAAACCTCAGAAGGAAGGCAGGGGAGGATGGGGGGTAAGAGATCAATCAAAGTACTTGTATGCATGTATATAAGCATAACCAATGGACATGGATAGTAGGGGGGGAGGGGGGAGATATGTGCTAGGGGGTAGAAGTAGCCAGAGAGAGGTCAATGGGGGGAAAAGGAAGCATATGTAATATTTTAAACAATAAATAACTTAAATATTTTTTAAAAAAGAAAAGAAACGAGACAGAAAAATGTTAAATTCAGAATTGATTTTCAAGGGTCCAATAAAAACAGAAATTTGCTCACTTTGTGGTCCAGCGTGAGTTCTCAAGCTGATGCTACAGTGCTTATTGATTCCAAAAACCCAGATAACTGCAAATCAGACCATTTGGAAGTAGTATTAATCTGTCTGATCAACCAACACCTTACCTTGGTTTACGTCAAGTCTTGCTATGACTTCTAAACCTTTTAGAAACTGAATACTCTGTGGTCACTTTAGCACTGTACAAGCTCAGCACCTAGGTACCCTTAGCCAAGAGTGACCAAGTGGTAAGACACAGGCAACTAAGATTTTACCTCTCTATAGAACAAAACTCACCACCTTCCTGTGAATGTGTTTCTGTACCAAGCTGCTAAGATGTTCATCAGCTGATTGGAAGTACAGAGTCAGTCATCTGCCACTGTACTATACAGCCCCACACTGTTGAGGTCTTAAATTCTTGCTGCCATCAATAGCTCTTTGTTCAGAAACTGAGGCCTTAAGAGGGTAGGAGTGTATCAGGAGCAGATGTGGACATTGCATCAGGAGCAGATGTGGAGCTGAAGTCCCAGTCGCCTGAGCCCGAGTGTTCAGGTCTTTCTCCATCAGTTTTTTCTTCCTCTTCTCCATCCGACCACCTTTGTAGAGGCCCAATCGCAGGACAAGCTTGTTATCTAGAGATTACATCACTGGATTCTACTTGCTGGGAATGGATGATGTAGGCATGTGCACACTGATAAGTTTGTGTAAAATGGTAGTAAACAGAGGGAAAGTCTGAGGGTTCTCCCTGCTGAATACACTGCCGGGAGAGTAATTCTGGGCAGCCCCTTTTCCATTCTCTTATCTTCCTTCTGGGATTGTTTTGCAGAGGTAGGGTGGAAGACAAGTGAGCCTTGATGAGGAGAAATTAGTGCACTTTGGCTTACTGCAAAGGAACCTTGGCGTCTAAAGGTGTTAGACATCATTGCAGAAGTCTTGGTTTACAAGTTAACATCAGATGAAAACAAACACCTACAGCCACTGCAGTGTTGTCTGCAATAGTCCTTAGTCATTGCTATTCCACTAGCAGAGACCAGGACCTAGATAAGAATGGCCATGGATGCCTGCTCTGCCTCCCTGAGGGGCAGGGGCAGTTTCCACTTGCTTATACTTGCTCATTGGGCTATCAGAGAAGGATATTAGGGTAGGGGAAGAAAAAGAATAAAGTGAGTTCTAGAAGGCATCTATTATTTTCACATTCCCAGCTTCATACTGTTCCTTAGGGGACCCATCCTGTTCTTCAGACCACGTGGCTGCAGCGGAGTGGACCCTACACCCTGTCTTCAGTGGGCCACACGAGCTGGTTGGGTGTTGGTCTGGGGCTTTGACTATACCACCAAGAATAAGGTACTTTCTTTCTGTTGTGGCTTCTATAAGAAGAACATAAATCTACATCCTCAGGGACCACTACCTAGAGAAAGCCTACATGCAAATGAAGTCAAGCCAGAGGAAAACAGGGCTGAGCAATGGAGACTCCAAGTTCCAGGACAACCTCTGAGTCTCTGGAGCCAGCCATACCTGAAACCCATATCTACCTGACACTGATAGTGCCATTAGATAATACCTTAAAAACAATCAATCCAGTTTAAGTTAGATTTTTGTCTCTTGAAACTAAAAAAGCACTAATAAATACAGGATAAATAAAATTGGTAGAAGAGACTATTACATTTATGGATATAGTTATCTGGAACCAGTTCAAGTTTGTCCCCTGGAAATAAAGCAAGGTGACACATGGGGATCTATTCCATTCTTCATAGTAAGCTCAGATCATCAGAACTGCAGCTCTGCCTAATTACTGTGATTAAGCTCACCAAATTCTAAATATAAAATAAGTGTTCATTTTTCTGATGTTTGATGATACTGCAACAGTCATGAAGAGAAGAAATGAGCCATTACCGAATAAAGGCAGCTTTTAAGAGAAATCATTTTTTTTTCTGACCAAATCCAGTTATAACTTGGCAAAGGAGAAAAGGTGACAGCAACAACCTGGGTCTTACCTGGCATGGCATGGATGAGGTCCCCACACAGAACAAAGAATCTGGGCTTGGGGTTCAGCTTGTTGATGGCCTGAATGGCTTGCTCAGTTAGACGAATCTCCTGCTCCCACTCATCTCCACCATAGTCACAGTCTCCAATGGACCAGGCCTTCATCAATCCAAATTGTGGATCTGCACCCTGGATGAAGTAGAATGGGCCTTTCCATTCCCTTTCCTGTTCTTTAAAAAAAAGAGAGAGAGAGAGAAAGAAGAAATATTATTAAGGCTGCCAGGGAAAGCATCCAGGTTACTGTGCAAGTAGATATGATATTTTTCTTAAATTAAGTAGGTCATTTTAATAAGCTGCTGTTCAAACATATCATTTTCCTGTCATAGTCTAGAGGATGTTGATTTATACTAATTACGCCTGGGACCTGGAGTTTCCCAAAGGCCAGGACAAACCACGTGGGCCTCATAGCCATGCAACAAGCTATTTGTTTAAAAGCTGGCTGGCCAAAATGGGGCTCAGAGGCACAACAGCCCACTATAGAGGGGATATTAATGTTCAATAATAGGTTTTTAATTAGAATTTTAAAAACCCAATTGAAAGCTGCCAGAAGCATTATATTTAAATTACGAGGTGAAGTACTCTCAAATCTTTTAGCCAGGCTTAATGGCACTATTTGCACTGTTTCAGGGGATGTGACAGAATTTCAATTTTAAAACTTGGAGCTCAGAAGCTCTGGCTATCTGGTGGGATATGCCGTGCCAGAAATAAAATGTTGAAATGAGTTAGTTGATGTGAAAAAAAAAAAAATCAATGCTAACATTTCAAAGGCAGCATGATGTGGGCATAAGTGAGGTGTGATGTTTGGAGGAGGCAGGGAAGGGGAGGGAAGAGAAGGGATTCTTGGAAAGGGAGCTAGGTCACATGCTCTGAAATGATCAGTCTTGCCTTCCTATTGGTTCTGCTGGCCCAAAGCTTCACCAGCCACAGGTATATACCCTTTTCTGCCAAAGAAGCACAGCCAGTGCCTGCTTCTTCAGAGCTGAAAAGACCGTTCAAGGAAGGGCATGGAAGCTCTGTGGACTGTAAACCTTTTTTTTGGCCACAAGGTCCTTTCTTCAACCAAAACTTCAGGTGGCAGACCAATTCTGTAAACACGGAGCTGTCCCTGTCCAACCGGGATCTGGGGGTGGCAAGTCTGAAGCCCCCTGATCTGCAGCCCTGGCGTTTACCCTCCAAGGGAACTGAAGCCCAGACCAGTGACCTGCCTTGCCCAATGACCCAGCAGCAATCAGTGACACGGATAAATCTTAAAACTGTTTTCTTTTTAAAAATAAATTAATGAATGTTCCATGTTAATTGAGTAAGTGGCATTTCTTTTGGAAGTCACAAAAATGTTATAATTTCCAAAACTCCTTGGAATAATCTCACTTCTCCATGATCAGTAAGCACTTAACGAGAGCCTAGTTTCCCAGGCTCCATTCAGGGTGCTGACCATACAGGGATGGACCGACAGGTGGGGTCTCTGCTCTCATGGGCTTAGTTCTCTTGTGGGAGATAGACAAGGATATAAGCAGAGATTTGAGCCAGAAAGTGCCAAGGACTATGTGAGGATGAAGAAGGAAGCGATGGCTAATTTAAATTGGATGGAGAGGAAAGGCATCTCTGAGATGGAGTCCTTTAAGCTGAGATCTGTACAGCAACAAGGAACCAGTTGTAAGTAACCTTTTAAAATACTCCCACCCACCATACTTAGCTTACTGTCATCTTAAAATGGATCTCTGGCTTTAGGCTCTCCTTCCTTCTTTATTTCTTTATCAGAACTTAAAGACAGCCATGCAAATAAACATAACCACCTGTACATACTTTATAGAACAAAGTGTATATGCATGGTAATCCACCAGTTCTTGAACTACAGCTCAGAGTGTTACAGCAGCTGCTTGGTGAATCACAGCCAACCTGAGCTCAATCTGAACAAAGACTGAAGGAAACCCTGGTTTATGCATCTCCCTGCTAAGGACAGCAAGCAACCCTACAAGATAATGGATTCAACTCATTCACTGAGCCCTTACTATGTGTCACAAAGGCCCCAAAGACCCCTGTGTCTTGTGCAGTTCCTCCTCTTCAGTGTGGGCTGGACCTGGTGACTTTCTCCTAATAAACAGAATACGGTGAGAGATGTCTATCCCTTCAAGAAGTAGGCTAAACCAAGATATAGAAATAACCTAAATGCCCTACCTACAGATGAATGGATAAAGGAAATGAAAATGTGGTATATACATCTTAGTACACAGAGTGAAGTATTATTCAGTCTTAAAAAAAAGAAGATCCTAATATGGCTGGACATGGAAGACACTATGCTAAGTGAAATAAGGCAGTCACAGAAAGATAAATATTGTTTGATCTCATTTATATGTAGATTCTAAAATAGCAGAGCTCATAGAAGTAGAGAGTAGAATGATGGCTACCAGGGACTAAAGGTATGGGAAATGGGGAGGTGATGGTCAAAGAGTACGAAGTTTATTTATGCATGATAGGAAGTTCTGGAGATCTATACAGCATAGCGCCTATAGCTAACAATGGTGTGTTATACTTAAAATCTTCTCAGAAGATAGACCTTATGATAAGTGTTCCCGTTATACGCACACATAATAATGATAACAATCACAAGAGTAAGATATTTATTCATCCCCAAACTAAGTGAATTTACACATCAGATATATACAGCTTTTTCCATGTCAACTGTACCTCAATAAAGTGGTTTAAAAAAGATAGATTAGCTCACTCTTTCTCACTCTCTCTTCTGGAGCCCTCCTCTGAAGGAAGAAGCTGCCATGATGTGAACAGCCCAATGGAGAGGCCAACATGGCAAGGAACTGAGGCAGATCTCTGGCCCACAGCCTGTGAAGGCCCTCCATGCAACAATCCAACAACCACATGAGTGAACTTGGAAGAAGAGCCCCCCTAGTCAAGCTTCCAGCTTGCTGAGACCACAACCCCAGCCAACACCCTGACTGAACCCTGTGGAAGGCCCGAGGCAAGCTACATTTAGATCCTGGACAGGAACTGTGAGGTAACTATATGAGTTGTTTGAACCTGCCAACTTTCAGGGTAATTTATTACACAGTAGTAGGTACCTATGGGTCAGGCATTAAAACTACAGGGTCAGGAAGGAGCTTGTGTCTGAAAGTTAATTCTGTAAAAAGATAACTTTGAGAACCGCTTTACAGCAGTGGTTCTCAACCTCTGGGTCATGACCCAGAGGTTGAGAGCCGCTAGTAGGTCACCTAAGACCATGGGAAAGCACAGATATTTACATTACGATTCATAACAGTAACAAAATTACAGTAATGAAGTAGCAACGGAAATAATTTTATGATTGGGAGTCACCACAACATGAGGAACTGTATTAAAGGGTCGTGACATTAGAAAGGTTGAGAACCACTACCTTATACTTTTAAATTAAAAAAAAAATCACAACAGCCAATACAACAATAGCTGTCTGGTATGAATACATCATACCTATTTTTTTCATCAGATTAGCAAAAAGAGTAGAGTATATTTTTTGGTGTGCTGCAGAATTTTAGTTTATGTGTGCCAGGAAATGAAAAAGGCTGAAAATTGATAGTCATCGCCTTAAAAGGTATTAAAATAAAAATTTCATTATTACTTGTTTATTTACTGAAATCTTAGTTAGAATCTCAATTTCATGATGATAATGTACAAAATAAATATATTTGACCTAAAATGTATGACAGCTCACATTTCACTATTCCATTTACCTTATGTACTTAATAAAGAATATTTGTTGACTCAGCTCTGCATTTTCAAAAGCACCTGGATTCTCTTAAGATTCCTGCTACAGACGCTGGTGGTCTTTGGTCTCATCTTAACTTTAATAAAAGCTGAATTAAAGACATTTGAGGCCTGTAATCCTTAGTTGTAAAAGAAAGAATCTTTTGTATACATTTATACTTCCCCCAACCCCTTAGAAGGGCAAATTTTTACATTATGAGAATAAATTAACATTTGCATTAAATTATTTCATAACTCAAAGTCCAGAGTTACCCCCAGAGCAGGGCATAGGTATTAGTTAGTTGACATCTCCGAGCGCCTGAGGAGAGCTTGTGATGTTTTCCCTTCAGGGCAGAGCAAGTGTCTGCCCCCTGGAGGAGCCCAGAAGCTCTCTTCAGACTCCATGAAGCATGGTCTGGCACCTTCCTAAAGCCCCCTGATACACCATGAGCAGTAGAGAAGATACTTTATAAAGATCCAGTATCGGGGAGAGAGTTGTTTGTTTTTTCCTAGTTAACTTAAATATGAGACTGCCTGGTTAAAGAGTAATGAATGACCATCCCAATTAAGCAGAATTCCCTGGAAATGGAGGCTAAGGCAGAGAGAAAGGCAAGAGTGACAGAGTGACAGTGAAGCAGGCTGCACTGGGGCCCAGAGAGGGGGACTGGGCCGGCACCTCAATCCTCAAGGTGTGGCCAAGGAACCACCAGCAGCATCACAACCTGGGAGTTAGTGTGTGGTAAAGGCAGAATCTTGAGCCTACCCCAGAGTTAGAATCTGCATTTTAACAAGTCCCAGTTGAATGAATGCAAATCCAAATGTGAGAAGCATTGGCCTGCAATTAATTAAGGAACTGTTTTAACATGTTCATAAGACACAGAAGCAAATTGAATGTTGTTTCCCTAAGTTGAGATAATGACTTGAAGGACTTCCTTGTTGTTTAGTGGCAATGTTTTTATGGTTTTTGCATTGTTTTGTATATGTTCCTATTCATTTTTAGGTCCCTGTCTGTGCCCAGTTCAGGTATTCGGTCCTAAATATTTCTTAGTATTATTCATCGCTATCTAATCACCCCCCTTTAAACTGCTTGCACTACTGAGCTAAGTGAGCGCATTCATGGCAGCCCATCCTGGAAGACTAAAGGCTTACCCTTACAGAAGCCTACCTTTTTCCAATGAAGAACTTGAAACTGTGAATGATGGAAGGGTTCCCAAAGTTACTTTAACCAACCCTCTCATTTAACCAGTGGGGGATACTGAGGCCCAGCTAGGGATCTTAGTCATGGATCACGTTCAAGGTCACACAGTTAGTAAGTAGCAGCTTTCACTGCTCAGAATCTCAGTGCAGCCAGGCCAGGCCAGTCTGAAGAGGAGACAGCCACAAAGAAGATGGAACGTGCCTGAGCTGTCCTGAAGTTGTCCGCCTCCACAAGGACACTTTTGTCTCCAAAAAGTCTCCTTTGGAATGGAACATTTTAGTAAATAAGACTGGACACAGAGATAATGCTGGCAAGGCCGCGAACAATTCCCGGGTATGCTGTGATGCTCACAGTTCCTGCCAACAGCACAGGGTTGATCGGGGGGAGTACAGGTTGGGGCCCACACGTTCATCTTCTGTGGGATGCTAACTGGTGATTTCTCCAGAGATTACAGACTCCAAATCTTTGGATATGATCTGGCTAGCAGATGTGTTCCATTTGGCTAATACAGGTTTTATAAAATTTCAAATTTGTTGCCAAGATTTTTTAAAAATATGTTTTTGACTTTTTTTTTAAGGAAGAGAGAAACATTTGATCGGCTGCTTCCTGCACATCCCCTACTGGGGGGTCAAGCCCACAACCTGGGCATGTGCTCTGATAGGGAATCGAACTGGGGACCTCTTGGTTCATGGACTGATGCTCAACCACTGAGCACCACTGGCCATGCTGTTGTTGCCAACATATTTAATCATGAGTTTCACATATACACCAGGCCTTGTGATTTCTCATGGAAAATGGCCATATCAGGCCCCATTGGAGTGTGCCAATGTCTGGCTGGGGCTGAGCAGTGGCTGACCCTCTAAAGAGGCTGCATGCCTCAAATTCACCATAGTCCACAACTAGCCCAATTCACCACCGAACCCCTGTAGATAGCTGTAATGACAAGCCATTTATCTACGGTAACCCTTCCATTTTGCTCAGTGGTGTGGAAGAGGAAACCAAGCAAGGTCAAGAGTAAAGAACTTGATGGAGATCAACAAGGAGCAGAACCAAGCCTAGTATGCTCCAGAGCCCCACTTCAGGGCAGGTGATCACAGAGGGGAAATTACAGAGAGCTATCCACCTAGGAATACTAAAGTCTGTCCAAATTACAAGCCAGAAAAACAAGCTCTGAGTTGCCATCCTAAATTACCATAATTTTTATTACTATTGCCTATATCAAATAGTTAACATAGCCTAAATCAAAATTTAAAATTATTTTTCAAAGAAAAAGTTGGTCTTAGAAAGAACTTTGATTCATCCATTGTATAGAGAACAACAAAATTTGGCCACCTACTGATAGAGATTGTCATAGTAACCATCGTTCAGAATTAAGGGATTAAAAATAAAAACAGTGAATTTTGGGTGGCATTACACTATGGATAGGAAAGGCTTCTGAGTCTTCTTTAAGCATGATCAAGTACAAAGCAATTGCATACAGAGAAATATCTTAAACACCTTTAAAAATTCACACAATGCCTTATCACTAATCTTTCCTATGAGACTATTTATGTGCCAATATCCTGTCTGAAAGATAATCAAATTATAATCACTCTTCGAATTTGCACTTTTAATATCATGAATTAACTATTTTCTCAATTTGTCTCTGCCAATATATTTCCTCTCATTTTTATTATATCTTTTGGGCATATTTGTCAATTGTTAATAAAAGCTGACTTTTTAATATATACCAAGAATTAGAAATTTCATTGATCCTTTCGCTATTACCAGTTAATCAATGACTAACTATAATAAATGTACTCCCCAAAGCAAATGAATCACTGCTTTCATCACCCAACTAGGAAAAGGCCTATGGGAGTTAGTCCTGTCATTAATACCTAATACTATAATAACTTATGCTTTGCTAAAGTTATGCTAAACCTGTTACTTTACGGGCAACTTCAAATACTTCAAGGTGAATGCAATGATAATTTAATTTTTATAAAGAAAAGCCTCATTTTCTACATCTAGTTTGCCTTTTAGAAGACAGACTTAAAATAATAAGATACTGGTTAGGAAGTTTAATTAGCAGGCAGTCTGGTTAACAAGGTTGCTGTTGTTACAATATCACAATTTTGCACTGTAAAAATCTTTCAAAATTCAATGTTTTGGTTCCTATTAACTAATCTGACTCAAAATAATACATGAATTGAGACTACAGGGACCACACTTCTCCATTTGACTAGAAGCCACAGAATTAACAAGGAAGTAGAGTAGAAACCAGTTTTTTGTTTTTTCTGGACATGTCCAAGCTCCCAACTTGTCCATTTAGCACTTTAAAGTCAACATTCCCACAAGCAAATTTATCATCTTTCCTTCAAGACTGGCTCCTTCTCCTGATAGCCCAGATTTTGACACCATGGTCTCCAGTCCACCAAGCTGCTGGTGGGCTCTGTTGACCCAGTATCTGGCCTTGCGGTGTTAAGGCAGCAGGATGTCCTAGGGCAAGGGAGGGTTGAGTAAATGTCATAAACAGCTAAAGGGGGTTTCGGTTGTTGTGCCTGGTCTAAGCATGACGAACCACGTCCTTCTCCTCTATCCTCCTCCCCACTCTGAGTCTGGCTATCACAGCCACAGGTCCTATTCCTTAAGACCTTACAGAATAGAGGGGAGATGGCAACAAACAGGTCAATAACTAACATAATCACATATGTGCTCCATATGACCACAGAAATAATCAGGTGATCACAGGCAGAGCGAATGGTGGGCACAAGAGCTCTGGTTGGATGGGGCAGCTAGGAAACAGGGAAGCTGAGGTCTGAAGAATGAGAAAGCCAGGCATGGGGGAAGCTGTGGGGATAATCTCCAGGAAGATGGCAAGCATGTAGCCAGACCCTGAGACCAGGGCAAATGGTAACATAAGGTGGGATAAATCATACCAGGACATGAGGGCTTGGGGAAGGGCTTAACACCTCTGGATCACTTTGGGCCTCCATATCCTGAAGCCCTAACTTGGTCCCAGTGTAGCCCAGACTCTGAGGCTTGAGTGCCAGGTTCAGATCCTATTTCCATCCTATACCAACTACGATAAGTGACATGATGCAGTTCCCTCAACCTCTGTGCCGCAGTCTTCTTATCTGTAACGTGAAGAATTGATGAGTTCGTGCATATAAAGCATTTGGACCTGGCACACAATAAGCAGTCAAGCTTCTGTTTCCAAGACTATTACTCATAGGAACTCCTACCCTTGTCTGAGCCAAGAAGAGCTATCAAACCTTACCCATTTCTTTGTTCTCCATAGTTCCAAGTGGGGTTCAGAGAATATCTGATGATGGAGCTACATACATAAGTATACATGATGGGGCAAAAGTAGGTTTACAGTGGTGAGTATGTGAAATGCAGAATTTATACTTGCATTTTTATATTATTTTCCATAAAAACAACTGTAAACCTACTCTTGCCCCACCCTGTTTACACACACACACACACACACACACACACACACACACACCCTTTGGCCTTCACATCTTTTCCTTCACATATTGTGGATATTGTTTTGCTTATAAAACGGCAAAGACGGGTAGCCTGCAGGCTTTCTAGCTAAAGAACAAACGCCAACAAAACACAATTTTTGCAGTTTCTCACAGCAGCAATCTGCACAGTGAATCACTACCTAAATGTCTTTGGCAATATCCTTCATCTTCTCTGGGGACTAATCTTATTTGAATGGTAAACAAAACAAAAAACAATAGCAAAACAATCCTTCACCACTTTGGGACTCTTTCTGGTTTGACAACCCTAATGTCCCAACTGTAAAACTGCCAGAACTCATTGCAACAGTTAATAGTGTCTTTCAATCATGGTTGCCTGGGCTGGGAGGGCGGTAGGGGGAGACCACTAAGGGGTGTGGAGTTCCTTCTGGAGTAGTGGAAGTGTTTTAATACTGACTGGGGTGATGGTTCCACAACTCTCTGAACAGAATAAAAGCCATCGAATGATTCGTTTTAAAAGGGCAAACTGTATGATATGTGAAGCTGTTAAAGAAAACGAATACCCTTCAGGACACCCTCCTCCTTAAAAATTACTAACTGTAACACCAACATCATAAGAGTCTCCAAATCGTATTTCCTAAGTACCAAGTGAATTTACCCAACTTCTCTTCTCTTGGCCTAAATGCATCCAAAAGGTAGTCAGTCTCTAGGATACACAAAAGCTCCTGAGTGATGGACTGGCTGCCACTCTTGCCATTTGGGAAGGAAGGATCTGCCAACATCTTATCTGCAGCCTTTCAGGGATGTCAGAAAGCAGATGGGCCAGGACAACCTGGCCAGACACTTTCGGCATCACTGGCTTTGGCCAAAGCTGATCTAGACAACAGCTAGCGGGGGAAGAAAAGACATTTCCCAAAACTCGAGCACTTTTCAGAAGCAGATCTCCACTTGGGGTTTGCCTGACTTGGGTGGATGTTGGCTATGATTTTTTTCCCACCATTCCCCATGTTCCCAAAGCTGCTAGCCCAGGCGGTGCATCAGGGAGAATTGGAAGAAGGCACTCTCCCTGGGCAGAGGCAGGAGACAGCCTTGCAGGCACAAGGCTGGGCAAGCAGAGCCCCTGGACTTAAGGGAAGACAATTCTTCCTGGGGTCAGGTGCAGCTCTGTGGGAGGGCACACCCCTGATTACAAGAACATCCTCCAGAAGATGTCTTTGAGTAATTCACAAATTGCAGAGCCCCAGGGTGGTTTGCAAGGGTCCTATTAATTAGTTCAATATGCTGGTTTCTATTTTGTTTTGTCCGGAGAATTCATGGTATGTTCAAGCAATGGGTTAGGTGGATACACACATGTGACCCAGAGTTAGTGTATTCACTCTTTCATACTCAGTTGTTTTTTCATATAACAAATGGCCACTGAGTGTCCTAGTCCAGGCTTCCTGCCCTCCAGGAATTTATGGTCTAGAGACAAGAAAAGACATCAAGGTCACTAGAATAAACACACAACTCTAAGGAAAAGAACGAGTGATGGTGAATGATAGGGACCTCATTTAGAATGGGAGAATCAGCACAGGTTTCTTTTAAAGTTTGACCTGAAGAAGGAGAAAGCACACAGAGCAAAAGAGAGGATCAGAAAAAGCCATGTAAAGGGATGATGGACCCAATTTTTGTTTCAAAGAGATGACTCTGAATGTTGCACAGAGAATGGATTGGAGGGGCAAGTGTGGACGCCAATGGCTGACGGAATTGTCCAGGTGAGAGAGGGGTGGTTGGGGGTATGCTGGGAGGAGCTGAGAGGAAGGTGGACAAAACCAAGGTGAGCTCTGGAGGTTGGAGAGACAGGACTGTGCAGGGCTGGGACATGGAGAGGAGGACAGAAGCTGAGATCAGGAATGACTCCAAGGCTTCTGGTGGAAGAGGTGAGTGGGGAACACTGGAAAGGCGCAGGTTAAGAAGGAGAAGGAAGATGAAGAGCTCTGTTCTGCTCCAGTGTGTTCAGGTGACAAAGCCAAAGGCTGGGAGCCAGAAAAGCTGCTGCATTCTTTCTGGTCCTCCCACTTAGCAGCCTGAAACCTGAAATCAGCCAAGTGCCATAGTGCCCTCATGCAGATGAAGCCAACACATACATCAACAAGACTGCACCTTAACACAGACCTAGCCACTACTCTGCCTTCATTTTACAGATGTGGACTACGTTTCTTTCTTTTTCTTTCAAACAAAGCTACCTCAGAGGTTCAGGCATTCTTCCACTCAACAAATATTTCCCGAGTGTCTGACTGCTCATCAGACTTGGTTCTGAGAGTTGGCCGGCAGTTCTGGGGCTCCTGGGGTCTCCAGTTGTCTGGCACCGGGTTATTGCGCCTTCGTCATTGGAGGGTTTGGCAAAGTTAAAAATCATATGTTGCACAAATAAAAAGTTGCCGTTTCGCCCTCTCTGTGAAAAAGATGCTTTCAGAACCACCACGACCTGAACGATGGGAAGGGTTTTCCGACACTCCCATGCCCTCTATAAAGGCACAGACAGTCCCTAGGGCAAGCTGAGCCCTCCAAGCTCTATGCCCCTCTGCCCCTGCCCGTCAAGAAGTTTGCTCAGTGTCCATCAGGAGTTGTCCCCAAATCTGTTTATCCCAGTACTTTAATTATAGTTATAAATCAAAGAAATAGGAATGGGAAAAGGGCTGTGTCTAATAAAACCAAGAAGGGTCCTTTGGGAAGACTTAATAAAGGCAAGCTGGTGAAAATAAAATACTATTGAATCAGGTGTTAAATAGACAAGTGTAAAAGATTTGAAGAAAAATAAAGTACAAACCTAGAAGCATTCTTCACTCCGAGTGCTCTCCAAGTGATTTTTTACTGACTACTCCACTGGAAAGAACCCAAACTGGAAAAGATTCCTTGTGGGTGTTTATTCGAGAAAAGGCTACAGGGCGGTCCCATCTACACACCCACACGCCAAGGCACATCCTTGGCTCCCCCTCAAAGATTGATCGGTAAGTGAATGTATATTGATAGTTTACGTTAAAATGAAATGTGAAAAGAATGTGTGGTATTTTTATGATTGCCCTCTTGAACTAAGTTTTCCTACGCATTGGCTAAATAAATACCAGATGTCTATTGTAGTTTTAAGAAACTACCTTACATAAAAATGAACTCACTATGGACCTAGGCCTACATGTAAGAGCTTAAACTACAATATTCTTAAGAAAACACAGGAGCATGATTTGGAGTTAGGCAAAAATTTCTTACATGTGACATCAAAAGCACAAGTTATATTAAGAAAAAAATGATAATACGGCCTGTATCAGAATTTAAAAATTTGGTGCTGCAAATGATATTGTGAGAAATGGCTCACCTGTCCAAATTTCAGATGACGGACCAGGAAACAGAAGCATAGTGAAAATGAGACTTTTAAGAACACTCTGGGGCGGGGGAGTGGGGGGCACTGTATAAGATCACACATAGGGCAAGGAACGTAGCCTATTTATTTAGATCCTCCTCTAGTTCCTTATGGGCTGACTACTATTTGGTCACTATTTCCTAATAGATGGTCTAGGTCTTGCTGTCTCCCATTGGGTTATTTTTAAAAATGGGCTGGAGCCTTTTCTAGTCTCCACCTCCCTTTGTCTAGGGGAATATTCCTAGGATATGTAAGATGTGTACTATCAGCCACAAGTACAGCTCTCATCCTCTCTCCCATCCTGCTCATCAGACTTGGTTCTGAGAGTGGCCGGCAGTTCTGGGGCTCCTGGGGAAATTCAATAGCCCCCTGGCCACATGCTGTTTCTTTCCTATTTAGATAAATCAGAGGCATGTTTCTTACAAATTCCCCCCTGTCTTTCTTACGCTGATTCTATCTTCATTAGCTGTTCTAAGACCTGTTGGCTTTCTTAGAGGAAGGGAAAAGAAGAATTACTGGCTTCAGAGCAGATGGAGTATAAAAAGCACATCTCAAGGTTGGCCCATCCACTTCTCCTCTAGCTGGCCCATTGTCTTTGTTCTGATCATGTCTGTCTAACTGCCTACCACATCCCCTTAAAGATCTTGATTCTGAATTCTTTCAGGGAAAGGGGGTGTCGGCAAAAATTACTGCTTCCATACTGAGTGTAGGTCTGATCAAATAATTGAATGGATACCTGCTCCCGTGGAAACTGACCTTTAGGCCACTCCACAATGGACATTCTACTTACTTAGACCACATTCCACTTGCTAAGACCATTACCTCTCCCCTCTGGAATCTCCCAGAATCTGGACCTACAAAGAGAATTCTCTGCCCAGAAAAAGCCCACCTAGAGTCCTTTAAAAACCTCTGACTCTGTCTTTGAGTAGTGGCGCAATTTGGGGGCTCAGCCCATCTGGGTACCCAGATGACCTATCCTATCTAATAAAAGAGTAAGATGCAAATGTGACCATACCTTGGCTCCTGATTGGCTATGCTACCAGCCAATCAGGAGCAGGGGCGGGGCCAAGTGGCGAGAGCGCCGGCCCCAGGAGTGGAGATGAAATGGTGATGGAGGTGAGCGCCCAGCCCCCAGGCACTGTGAGTGGAAGTGGCAGCGAGCGCCCAGCCCCTGGGGCCGGGTGGTCACACACAGCCGGGGTTGAGCTGAGCAGGGTGATGGTTGGGTGCCCAAGGCCTAAAGCCTCACTAGAGGCTTTAGGCCTTGGGCAGGCTGGGGGTGAGCCATCAGTTGGACATCCCGGGAGGGCTCCCAGTATGTGAGAGGGGGCAGGTTGGGTTGAGGGACCACCCACCCCCAGTGCAATGGTGGCACTGGGGGCCGTGGGGGTGGTGATCACAGCCACACACCTGGCCCCAAACCTGGCAGTGGCAGTGCTGGGGGCTGGGATCGCAGTCACAATCCCGGCCCCAAGCCCAGCCAAGGTGGTGCTTGGGGCTGTGGGGGTGGTGATGACAGCCACAAACCAGCCCCAAGCCCAGCCAAGGTTGTGCTGAGGGCCGCAATGACAGGCACAAACCCGGCCCCAAGCCCAGCCAAGGTGGTGCTTGGGGCTGCAGGGGTGGCAATCGCAGCCACAAGCCCGGCCCCAAGCCAGGACATGGCGGCTCTGGGGTCTGGGGGGTCCCGATCACAGCCACAAACCCGGCCCCCCCAAGCCCGGCCATGGCAGCACTGGGGGCCGTGGGGGTCGCAATTTTTATATATGAGGATGTTTATTCAAATGTGCATAGACTCTTGCTCTTTTTCTACTTTCTGGCTATTATGAATAAAGTCCCTATGAACATGTATCCTTACTAATAAAAGCCTAAGTGATGGTCATGCTGTGATGCCCTCACACCCTCACAAGATGGCTGCACACACAGCAGGCACATGCAGGTGGCAGGGCTTGGTTTGATGCTGTGTGCATAACCTGGAACCTGACTGGTAGTCCCGCCTCCTCCTGGCTATGTGGAGCTGGGAGGAGGTGGGTCCCCTGGCTCTAAGAGCGAGGCCTGCTTGGGGATCCGGTGAGGCCTGCCTGGGGTCCCCCTGCTCTACAAGCAAGGCCTGCCTGGGTGTCCAGCATGGCCTGCCTGGGAGTCCCCTGGCTCTACATGGCAAGGCCTGTGTAGGGGTCCCTCAGCTCCACATAGCAAGGCCTGTCTGGGGGGGGGGGGGGGGCGGCGGGGCGGGGTCCTTTGGCTCCGCATGGAGAGGCTTGCTTGGGGGTCCTAGATGTTCTGCCTCCCAGATCCATGTGGCGCAGAGCAGGATCCTCGGCTCCAGCCTGCCTTTTTGGGGCAATTCATCAAGGAGTCCCAAAGGGATGGGCGGGGCTCCTGTATTGTGACAGGGTACAGGCCAGACTGGGGGACCCATCCCCCCACCGGGTGCACAAATTTTGTGCACCAGGCCTCTAGTCTACATATATAAAAGCCTAAGTGACCACTGCAACCAAAACAACTGAATGGATGACCAAACAGGCTGCATGGAGCGGCCAGGCTGGTAGAGGGGTTAGTGAGGGACGACCAAATGACTGAGCTGCAGGCTGCATGGGGCGACCAGGCTGGCAGGGAGAGCAGTTGGGTGTGACCAGGATGGCGGGGGGGGGGGGGTTAGTTGGGGGTGACCAGGCAGGCAGGCAAGTGAGCAGTTAGGAGCCAGTAGTCCCGGATTGTGACAGGGATCCCAGATTGGAGAAGGTGCAGGCTGGGCTGAGGGGACAACCCCCCCCCCCTGCCGGGTACACGAATTTTGTGCACCGGGCCTCTAGTTAATTTATAATCCCTTACCACTTTGGCCTCTTGATTCCTCCTTCAGTGAGCCTAAAATTGCTTAGACCACATTCCACTTGCTAAGACCATTACCTCTCTCCTCCAGAGTTTCCCAGAACCAGGACCTGCACAAGAATTCTCCACCCAGAAAAAGCCCAAAATGGCCTCATGCATTCCTCCTTCAGCAACTCTAACACTGAGGAGGGGCGAAGGTTTCTCTCAGAGTCAAGAGATCTTTGCTCTCTGTCAGAGGGACCATGAGGCCTAGGCATGGAAGGCGGTGGGCTTGCAACTTGGGGAAGACAAACTATGTTATAATACTGAGCAAAAATTGTAACTGCAAGAATCACAACAGCCGAGACCGGTTTGGCTCAGTGGATAGAGCGTTGGACTGCGGACTGCGGCGTCCTGGGTTCGATTCCGGCAAGGGCATGTACCTTGGCTGCGGGCACATCCCCAGTAGGGGGCGTGCAAGAGGCAGCTGATCGATGTCTCTCTCTCATTGATGTTTCTGACTTTCTATCCCTCTCCCTTCCTCTCTGTAAAAAATCAATAAAGTATATTTAAAAAAAAAAAAAGAATCACAACAAATGGTCTGGTAGAAGGAAAAAACATTTCAGTTCTAATAATTCCCTATTGAAATATAGTTTTTTTATTGATAAAGGTTCATGTGTGCTTTTAGTATAAAATTTTCCTTCATAAAGAGAAAACAAATCCTGAGGCACTACAGGGCCCTATTGGAATGATCTAAAGTGAATTCTAAATTAAAAAAAAAAAAGTTTCTTAAAATTCAAACCCTAGGAAGGCTGTCAAACCCATCTACCAAAAGATTATATATTATCTGAAGTGACAAGAGTGTATTAAACACAGACATAAGCTAGTAAAACTTCAGTTCCCATCACTAAGACCACCTTTTTTAAAGTAATTAAGTACCTGGTTAAAATATCACAAAATATAATTATTCCATTAATTTCTAGAACTTTTACTTCCTAGGCAAATACAGACAAAAAAATATTTTTCTTTTTAACAAAAATCTTTTTCCCTAGAAAAGGTCTAAACACATTCTGTATTAGCCTACTTTAGATTCACCTCCCTATAATTTCCTTTTAAGATTTCTCTTCACAATCCTTCTATAATTTTCACAAAAATCTTTTGTTTAACTTTAGAACAACTTAATTTCCTAATTATTTCAATATCTCCATACTTCATGCCTTCTATTAGCAAAACCATATAATTTCTTTCCAATTAGCTAGAATTTTAATTCTTAGACCTTAAATTTTAGGGGGCAAGTTAAGTATTTAGCATGTCTCAGATTAATAATACATTCACATTTTAAGGATATTTTTCAAATAAAATACAAGACATATTCAATTAACAGATTCAAATCTATCCTCTAGATTCTCCATACGGAAGCAAACTGTTTTGTTACAGAATTCACCAGGCGACTGAAAAACACACAGGAGTACTTGGAAGTTCAGGATAAACCCATTTATTTTCAGATGTTTCACATGGACTCAGGGGTCAGTTCTCCAAATCCTGAGTAAGCCAATAAGCAGGAAGCTTCCTCTTTATACATCTTCGGTGTCTTTGTTTTCTATCTGTTTCCTAGCTACCAGGCTTTTGTGGTGGGCTTCCACAGCCCCTCCTGAGTCAGTCAGAAGGGGAAGTTAGATTGTACCTAAATGCCTGGTCTGGGTGGTGTCAGTGACCTCCCCTGTAGCTAAGCTCTTACAGTCTTTGTTTAAGGCCCCTTTGTAAATGGGGAGTAATTAGGAAAACAGGTCTTGCTAGACCAGACTGTGGAGAAAGGGGCAGTGACTTATTCACAGGCTATCAAGAATGTACATTAGGTTCCTGGCACAGATTCAGATCGCTAGGCCTCCAAAGGATGTCTTATTTTCCCCATCAGTTTCAGTAGCCTGTTATTTCAAAATACCTAGGTATTTAAAATATATGTATTTTTTCACTATTCAACCCAGCAAACTCCAAAGTTTTAAGTTACCAAAAACTTTGGAAAACTCTGAAAAAGGTTTATCATATAACCTTTACTTTTGTTATATTTACAACTTTGAGATTTAAAAGCCAATTATTATTATCCCAGGCATTTTCTTGGCAAATTTTGTAATAAGAATAACTCACCAGCCTTCAGTGGCTTTAATGTGAAAGTACTATTTTACTTTATTTTTCTTTATAAAACAGGAGTGCCCCCCTTCACTGCTAGAGGTTACTTCTACAGATCTGTTCCTCCCAGTGTTATGGGCAAAAACAGAATGGGGACTAGTTATGGTTAGGGGAAATATTAATCATGCTCTGCTAACCATGATTGCCCTTTCTGGTCAGAGAAAGGACATACCCACCTGGCTGAGAGTCCTAGGCCTCCAAGACCTGGGAGTTAACCTTGGAATGTGGTCCATTCTCATTCAAAAACTGCCCAATGTCTTGGAAGCATTAACCTTGTTGCCCAAACAATGGAGTCTCAACTCAGCCTGTATAGTTTACTTTCCCATGTTTGTAATCCCTACTTCCCCAGTTAATCTTTGTCCCTATATTCATAAACCAGGGAAGAATAAACTAAAGTCCACAAAAGATAAAAAGCTAAAATTACATTACAGACACACTGACAGAAATCTCACTAGCTAACAGTTTCTGGTGGCTGATGCCCTGAGAGGGAGAGCAGGAAGAGTCCCTAAGATTAAGAATTCTTGGCAGGTGCTAAAACATTCCTGCTCTCTCTGTCACAAAGACAATCCAAAGAATGGCAGAAGATACATTAGCAAACCAAATATTTGACAAGGATCTTATATCCAGAATATATAAAGAAGGCTTACAACTCAATAAAAACGAAAATAACCTTACTAAAAACTAGGCAAAGGATCTGAACAGACAGTTCTGCAAAGATTGCAAATGGCCAATAAACCCATGAAAGATATTCAAATCATTAGCCAATAGGAAAATGCACATCAAAATCACAATGAGATTCCACTTGTCACACCCATTTGGCTGATTACAATAAAAAAGGCACACATTGATATGTTAGAATTTTTTTAAACCACAGTATTTTTAAATATATTTTTTATTGATTTCAGAGAGGAAGAGAGGAGATAGAAACATCACTGAGAGAAAATCATTGATTAGCTGTCTCCTGCACACCCCTCACAGGAGATCGAGCTTGAAACCTGGGCATGTTGCCCTTGAATGGAATCGAACCCAGGATCCCTCAGTCCCCAGGCCTCGACACTCTACCCACTGAGCCAAACCAGCTAGAGCAAAACCCACAGTATTTTCAATCCCATTAAGACTTGCATAAATAGGTCTGTTTTGAGAAAAGTTCTTAGGTGAAACAGGAAAAAAATGAAGTTTGTTTTTAACAGGTACTCTGTTTATTCTTTGCATGTGAGAGGGTTTTCGAGGGGACCAAGAAATATTCAGGATTAAATACGATTCGGTTCCTTCCAATCAGCTACTGAGGTTTCAATGTCCAGGGAAGTAACGAATCTTTTTAACAAAACTCTGTTCTCTAAGGGGGAGGAAATATCCTGGCAGTAAAGTGACCTGGTGAAATAGGAATTCTGGGGGTGAAATAGGACAGATTTCGAAATTTTGGAAATTAAGCGGACCATGGAGGAAGCACAGGGCTGCAGAGCAGCAGAAGGTATATTTCTATAGAATGGCGGGAGCTGGAAAGCTGCAACAGATACACTTCTATAGAATGAGGGAGCTGGGAACAGCAGAAGGTCTATATTTACAAAATAAAGAGAAGGAAGCTCTTCATCCAGATGGAGAAAAAGAAAACCCAAAAGGAACAGAAAAGCAGTAAGGTTGCGGGGGTGGAGGGTGAGAACTTCACATGTCCAATGTGAGGTTTAACCTTTGAGCCTAGGAGTTACTATAGTAACCAGTCCAAGAGAATAGTGACCAGAGGGGATATCAAGGCACCAGGCTCTATAGTCTTTATAAGCCATAGGGAAGAGGAACTAAATGGGACCCTTTTCCCCCCTCCTCATGTGGGAGTCCATTCTGTGGGACTCTTTCCCTCTCCACACATGGGAGTCTGTACTTGTTCTTCAATAAATCTCCACCTTTGCTATACAACTTTCTGCCCATGGATTCATTCTTTGATTCGGCGGACAAAGAATCTGGGTTCCCATCCAAAAGTTCCCTATCACTGGGAAACCAGGTTAGGACTGGGAAACAATTAAATATTGACAATTTTTAAAACATATTTTATCTTGATATTTCTCACTTTGAGATTTTCTTCAAAACATATGTGGTAAACTTCTCAAAAAGACAGTGATTTACTAGGAAAAAGTGGTCTTAATGAGGATGTGTCAAGGAAATATAATTAGCAATTTGCCTGATTAAAATGAATATTTGAACATGCCTGAGGAATGTGAGCCTTATCAGGTGTAACATGTAGCATTTACTTTTTGTAAACATCTGTTGGCAGAGCCTAGCAGATGATGTTAACAGGAAACGGATGACTGAAGCCAAGCTTCACCTGTAATACTGTGGGAAGAAATGCCTGGGAATATTGTTATTTATATAAATCACATGGGGGGCGGGAGAGGGGGCAGGGGATAGTCTTAGAGTACTAGGTGTACCGGTTAATAATGAGAATTTTTTTCAATAGATGAGAATTACACATATGTTGATATATATGTGATTTGATATGTATGCTATTTTGTTGTATTGACAACAAGCTTCAAAACTTCAAATGTCAAATTTGCTGAAGGTGTTAACATCATAGATATTTTTATACTTAAAAATGTTGTATTTCATGGCCAAAAAAAAAAGAACATTTGTGGGAAGTTTTAATTCATTATTTTGAAGAAAAGTGCTGCTAAATACTTCAAGAAGCTTATGGTGAACATGCTCTTTCTCAAGATACTTGTGAACACTGGTTTAAACACTTTGAAAGTGATGATTTCTACGTGAAAGACGAAGAACATCCAGATCAACCGAAAAAGTTTGAAGACCAACAATTACAAACATTATTTGATGAAGATGGATGTCAAACTCAAAAACAACTTGCAGAAAGATTAAATGTTGCTCAGCAAACAATTTCCTATCATTTACAAGCAATGGGAAAGATTTTAAAGGAAGGAAAATGGGTGCCACATCAACTGAACAAAGACAAATGGAAAACCAAAAAGTCATCAGTAAAATGTTGCTTCAACAGCATGAAAGAAAGTCTTTTTTGCATCGAATTGTGACTGGCGATGAAAAGTGGATTTATTTTGAGAATACCAAATGCACAAAATCATGGGTTGATCCAGGTCAACCATCAACGTCGACTGAAAGGCCAAATCACTTCAGAGAAAAGACAATGCTCTGCGTTGTGGGAACAGAAAGGTGTGGTATAGTATGAGCTTCTAAAACCAGGTGAAACCGTTAATACTGATCACTACTGACAAATAATCAATCTGAACCACGCTTTGATTGTGAAATGACCAGAATGTGCCAGCAGACACGGCAAAGTAATTTTGCTTCATGATGACGTACCATCACACACTTCAAAACAAGTTAAAGACACGTTAAAAGATCTTGCCTGAGAAGTATTAACCAATCCTGTGTATTCACCAGTCCTTGCTCCTTCAGATGACCACTTGTTCCAATCAATGGCACAAGCACTTTCTGAACAGCACATCAAAACATATGAAGAAATGGAAAACTGGGTCTCCGAATGGTTTGCCTCAAACAAAACAAGAAAAATTCTATTGGGGCGGTATCCACAAATTACCTGAAAGATGGGAGAAATGTGTAGCTAGTGATGGACATTACTGTGAATAAAGCACTTCTGATGTCTCTCTTAAAATTACCATGTTTTCTTTGATTACAAAATCTGGCATTATTAACCAGTATACCTAGTAAAGTACTTGCTAGAGGCGGAATATCTGTGTCCCCCTCCCTCGAATTCGTAGGTTGAAACCTAACCCCCAATGTGATGGTATCTGGTAGTGGGGGCCTTTGGGAGGAGATTGGGTCTTGATGGCTTAGTAATGGGGTTAGTTCCCTCACAAAAGATACCCTCAGAGAGTTCCCTCGAACCTTCCATCACAGAGAGAAAACAGCCCTCTATGAACTATAAGAGGGTTCTCACCAGACACTGAATCTGCAGGTGCCTAGATCTTGGGACTTCCAGCATCCAGAACGGTGAGCTATAATTACTGCTGTTTATAAACCGCTCAGTTTATAGTGTTTTGTTACAGCAGCTCAAACAGACGAAGACAGTGCTCTTTCATTCACTTGCCAGACTTCACTTTAGAAACCAACTGTTTAACTGCTAATTCTAGAAGGGGCTCCTGGTAGAGAGAGTAATCAGGGATATGATGTTAGTACTGTTGCTTGAGTTAATTGCAAGTTTTTGATGGGAAAAGCCAGGTCTTTCTCTTTCTTTTCCAGGCCTGCCCTTGGGGCAACTCTACTAGTTCAAGGTTCTACCTTCTAGCACAAGCATGTCAAACTTGCAGCCCACAGGCTGAATAAAACCCACAATGAATATTTTTGTGACCCAGCCTATAAAACGGTATGTAAAAAACATTTTAATAAAAATTTTGTAATTTTTACAATACTCTGTTATACATAATCCTATCTAATAAAAGAGTAATACGCAAATTGACCATACCTCTGATCAAGCCACGCCCACCAGCCAATCAGGAGCAAATAAACCCCAACCAAGATGGCTGTGGCCACTGAGAACAGGAGGGAGGTTTGGAGGAAATGGAGGAAGCCAAGCTTTCCATCTGCCATTGCCGGCCTAGGCCTCCACTCAATGCTACAAAGTTTCAATTATAGAAGATATATTCCAACAGAAATGGTGGCAGCCACGGAGCTGGAGAAAGCAGAGGCTAGGGTTGCTTGGGTGATGGAGGAAGCCAAGCTTCTGTAGCCTTAACGCCTAGGCCTCCACTCTAGGATACAAAGTTTCAATTATAGAATTTAAATAAACCCAAATAGAAATGGCTGTCGCCACGGAGCGAGAAGGCTTGGCTCCACTGTAGGCTACAAAGTTTCAATTGTCGAACATAAATTAATCCCAGATCCCAGGGCTTCTAATTGGGTCACTAGGGGGCATGGCTGACCTGCAAACCACAACAGGCCCCTCTCCCAGGCTGCCCCACACTACCAAGGGAACCCCCACCCTGATCCAGGACACTCTTTTAGGGCAAACCAGCTGGCCCCCACCCATGCACCAGGCCTCTATCCTATCTAATTAAAGAATAATTTGCAGATTGACAATCACTCCAACACACAAGAGGGCTGCCCCATGTGATCCAAGATCCTACCCCCATGTGGACACAAGATGGCCACTACGAGATGGCCAGCAGCGGAGTGCCCTTGAGAGGTTCCAGGCCTGCAAGGGAGAGCAGTTGTGGGTGATCAGGCCTGCAGGGGAGGGCAGTTAGGGGTGACCAGGCTGGCAGAGGAGGGAAGTTGGGGGCAAACAGGCTGGCAAGGGAGCAATTAGACATCAATCAGGCTGGCAGGGTAGTGGTTAGGGGCAATCAGGGAGGCAGGCAGATGAGCAGTTTGGAACCAGCAGTTCTGGATTGTGAGAAGGATGTCCGATGGGCACGCGGACATTCCTCAAGGGGTCCCAGATTGGAGAGGGTGCAGGCTGGGCTAAGGGACATTCCCTGCCTCCTGTGCACAAATTTTGTGCACCGGGCCTCTAGTTATTAATAATGAACAACATTCACTTGAAGCATCCATCTTATATAAAATTTTGCTTCATTTTAACCCTGGTATTTGGCTTCCATAAATGTTTGCTTGCTTAAATAATAAGGAAAATAAGACTACTCCTACTTCGGAGAGGCCATTAAACATTCCTTGGATGAAATTATCAGTGCTGACACCAGGTCAAGCCTTTGGTTGAGTTCTCAACGCCCTAGCATAGGAGTTCTTTAAGAACTTGCAAAGGGGGCTGGAAACACCCCATATTTGGGAGACAAAGAAGGTAAAGACATATAAATAGGGAAAGTTCCTCCATGTTGGGGCTCAGAATTTGAGAGACATTTTCCTCTGGACCCGCGCGTAATAAATATAACTCCACCTCTCTAAGTATTGCTTGGTTCTTCTCTGGTTTTCTATAACACGCTAATGGCTGATTAGTATAATTGTGTTGCATTCATTTCCCTTATGTGCCTTGCGGGCAGGCGCATAATTTCTCTCCACTAATAGTAGCAACAAATATTTTAGCAGCCTTGATTGCCAAGTCATTAGTCTTGGACTGACTTGTTTGATGTGCGCAATAGGAAATATTTCGCTTTCGGAAAACGAGAAAAACAGGTTTATTTGTGCTATGCTTATTAATTTGTGCAGTTTTTCAGTGTCTGCTAAGTTAATGTTCAAGAAAAAATATTTTTCCCAGTACCTTAATTCCTCCTGAAAGGGATTCATTTCCTATCCTTTTTTAAATTGCTGCCCAAGATTCAAAGAATTAGTTTGTAAGTTTATTTGGGATAATTGTATAATATGCTGTTGTCAAATATCAAATATTATAATGACATTGTAGAATAGTATCATGTAAGGATTTTATCTGAGCATTCTATATTGGCCCCTCTTGCCCTTTTGCCAAGAGGGACCCTCTTCTTACTATCCAAATACACACAGCTGATACCTGAGCTTTCAGTTCAAGCTGTGGCTGAAGCCTCTGGGCAGCTGGCACCATGGATCTGTCTCTCGACCAATGGTGTGAGCTGGGCCTTCTCTGGAGAAGAAACCTGGGTCCTCCGAGATATGTGATTGGTACCGGGACCCCGCCAGCAGGCGAGGGGACCCCAAGGCAGGTGCTGGACGTGGAGGCCACGGGGGCATAGACTACAAAGGAGACAGAACTGAACCTCACATCACCCTGTTTGGCCCTGGAGGATGGCTGATTAGCCAGACACGGGTAAGATTCCTCAGGGAAGGAACAACCTAAGACAGGCACAGTCGCAGAGGGGCCAACAGGAGAGAGGTAAAAGGTCAACAGAGGTGGGGCACAGACCCTCACCCACAAACCTTGCAGGGGCTTGAATTCTCACCCCTCCTGAGGGAGGTCTCCTACCCCCACAGCTGCTTTGCCTCCCACAACAACTCAGACCAGGACCCAGGTGGCAGACAGAGACTCAGCCAGCAATAGCTGCTCTATATCTAAATTCAATTTATTACCAGGAATGCTGAGGACCTACTAAAAAATGCAAATACTCTTTTCCACAAGTATTTACAGGGTAAACTAAGATTTCTGCGTGAGTATTAAAATTGACAGTAAAATAGTAATCAAGTTTTCAGATTAATTTAAATTGGCCAAGTGAAATAAGTGAATACTCAAGAAAATTTAAGTGTACTGGACAAAAAGCTTTTCCTAAAACATTAACTAAAATATCTATTAGTAGTTCATCTCACTGTAAAATTGCCTAACATCCAAAGAACCCAAAGCAGTCATATTTGTGTGCAAAAATTAAAATTTAAAATTACCAAGTCTGCAATATAAAATTTCCAAAAGCCCCCATTAATCAAAAAAGGGGGGACAGTGGAGAAATATCATGTAAGGAAAAATATCCTGTAAGTAAAATACACCTAGAAAATTCTTACTCCAGAAAAGTAAATTCCATTTGTAAAACCAACTGCAGGACACCCATGAAAAAACACACGTGGTGTCAAAATAAGCCAAAGGAAAATCATTTAGGCAAAAATTAAAAAGAATCCCAAGTCTATTTTGCAGAGAGGATCCCTTTATTAACCTTTGGTTGAGAATGTGTTTGTGTGTTTACAGAGAACAATTCCAAGACCATGTGGGTTCCTGTGACAGTGAGGAACTGACGGGTCTGTTCCAGCCACGATGATAGTCTAGAGATGGGGGACACTGACGACACCTTGTCATGCTAGCAGTCGGCAGCTGTGCGTGGCTGCAGGCAGCCCAGGACCATACCAGAGAGGATGGATCTTGCATTGCCACCATGTGTCCACCATCTGGATACTATTGCTGACATGTACACATGAAGAACTATTTGACATTGAAACTGGGACTCAGAACAGTTGGACATTGAAACTGACACTCAAACATTTTTTTTGTTCTTATACGTTTGTTTCTATTATGCACAGGCAAGATATTTTTGAAGAAATGAAACAGGGGAGAGTGATTGATATAGAGGCAGGGTGGCCTTGAACAGGCTATCAAGCTACAGGGGGAAGGCTGGAGTGGATGGAAGGCATGCTGGGGGAGATCTACAGAAGGACTTGTTCGCATGCATATGAGCATAACCAATGAATGAAAGACACTGGGGCGGGGAGGGGGGCAGGTGGGGACATGTGCTGGGGGGTAAGGGAGGCTGGGGGAAGGATATTAGGAGGGAAAGGAAAACATATGTACTACTATTAAATATAAGTTATATTGTTAATTAAAAAAAAAACAGTTTAGCATCTATTACCTGCCAGCTAAAAGTGTTGAAAAAGTCAGAAAAATAGAAACACAGCCAACAGATGCAAACTAATTGAGCGCAACTGACATTTTTAAAATTGCTAATTTTATACTTGTATCTATGTATTCATAATACTCTCAATCACATATATTAAACAGAAAAATGAACAAATGTTCTGGAAAAAAAAAAGAAAACCAAGGAAAAGAGAAGTTTCAATATGAAGGTGGGGAGAGGAGGGAAAGGTGTGACCAAGGTCAAGTGGGCAGGGGATTGAAGAAGCCCAAACCATTAGAATAAACAATTAAATTTTCCTTAAAAGGTACTCTCATCTAAGGATTAAGCTCACATTCTTTAATGGGCCTTAAGTTTAAAAAAAGATTTTGTTTGGGGGATGGTCCTATGTTTTTCCAGGACACCAAACAACGACTATGACCCTGTTGTCAGTAAATACACAGTTGTCTTTCATGGTGTGGTCACACAAACCCTGCATTAATAAGAAAATGAATCTTAGGGCATATTGTCAGTACCATGCCCACGCAAAAAAAATAAATAAAATTAAAATATTCTATTATTTTGTTAACAATTACTCATTTATTTCAGCCCCTTTGTATTCAGCATGTCTCTATCAAAATACACCTAATGTTTCTATGAAAATTGAAGCTTTGGGAGAGAACCAAGATGGCGGTGTAGGTAAAACACCTATCTTGCCGTCATACTCAACAATTTTAATACTACAACTTAACGAAAGAACAAACACCTTCCAGAATCACCAGAAAGCTCGCTGAGTGAAAATTCCACAAATAAAAGTGAAGATAAGACACTGTGACTCGGAGGAGCAGCGGGGGACAGCGTTGAAAGATTCGCACGGAGAGAGGTTTGGAGCGCACACCAGCGGAGAGGGCGGGCAGCTGAAAACCGGCCAGTTTTCTCGAACGGGGAGACAAAGGTGTCCCACTGGACTGAATCTCCAGCTTTGGGCGAAGTCCAGGGAACCCACTATCATACGGGGTGAAAACTGGACAGTGGGAGGGCACGCCGAAACTCGGGCGCTGCAGGGGTCTCCTGGCTTGTGGAGAAGGCAGCTTGCTCGAACAGCTCAGCTGCGTGACCGCGCAGAGAGTGCTCTGTGACTTGCTTTCTCATTCGGAAAACCATCAGTCTGCTTTGTTTTACGACCCTGGGTGAGACATTGGGCGTGCAGACTCATTTGGGGAGAGTCTGAATTCCCCGGCAGCTGGTGGAGCTCCACAGCGGCTCTCAGAGGTGCTGGCAGCCATTGCCCCCCTGCACACAGTCTCTAGGGCTGCACAGGGCAGAGCTAATGCTGTCTGCTTGGCCTGGAGACTCCGCCCATCCAACCTGAGCACAGCTGAACTTTGCAGACAATTGGCCTGGAGGTCAACCCCTCCAAGTGCTAACAACGATTAACTGAGCTTAACTTCAGCAAGACTGTGCAACCCATATCCACCTCAGGTAACTGGGGAGGTTGAGCCACTGTCCCTAGTAGGAAGTCTACCACACAAAGCTAATTGACCAACTCAGGGAAGCAGCCACCATGCAGGGACATGGAAAGAAATCAGATGTGAAAGAAATGGAGGGAAAAAAACGACTGGACATGGAATTCAAAACCACAGTTATAGGGCTTCTCAAGAGGCTCCAACAAAAGGTTGAGGCCTATAAGGAAATAAGCGAGACCGCAAAGAAAATGAATGAGTCCTACAAGGAAATGAACGAGACCCTCAAGGATATGAACAAGACCTGCAAGGAAATGATCAAGACCAACGTGGAAATGAATGAGAACCTCAAGGATATAAAGGAGACTCTCAAGGATATGAAAAAGGACTAACCAGAAATTAAGCATACACTGACTGAAATAAAAAATATTACACAAAGACCTAAAAGTGCTCTGGAGCACCCCAAGAACCAAGTTAAAGATTTGAAATACAAAGAGGTAAAATCCACTCAGCTGAAAAAGCAAGAAACCAAAAGAATCCAAAAAATTGAAGATAGTGTAATGGGCCTCTGGGACAATCTCAAGCATACCAACATCCGAATTATAGGGGTGACAGAAAAAAAGAGAGAGCAAGACAATGAAAACCTATTTGAAGAAATAGTGACTGAAAACTTCCCACACCTGGTGAAATTGACTTAGGAGTCCAAGAAGCGCAATGAACCCCAATATATAGGAACCCTAAGAGGACCACACCAAGGCACATCATAATTAAAGTGCCAAGAGCAAAAGACAAAGAGAGAATATTAAAAGCAGCAAGAGAGAAACAGCTGGTTACCTATAAGGGAGCACCCATATGATTGTCAGCGGATTTCTCAACAGAAACGATGCAGGCCAGACGGGAGTGGCAAGAAATATTCAAAATAATGAATAGCAAGAATCTACAACCAAGATTACTCTATCCAGCAAAGCTATCATTCAGAATTGAAGGCCAGATAAAGTGCTTCGCAGATAAGAAAAAGCTAAAGGAGTTCATCACCACCAAACCAATATTATATGAAATGCTGAAAGATATTCTTTAAGAAGAGGAAGAGGAAGAAGAAAAAGATAAAAGTGTAAATTAGGAACAACAAATACACATCTATCAATAAATAAATCTAAAAATCAAGTGAATTAATAAGCTGATGAACAGGATAAACTGGTGAATGTAACAGAATCACGGACATAGAGAGGGAATGGACTGACAACTCTTGAGGAGAAAGGGGGTGTGGGAAGTGCAGCAGGAGACTGGACAAATATCATGCAACTATGGGAGAGGACAGTGGAGGGGGGTGAGGGCGGAGGGTGGGATGGGTACCAGGTAGAGGGGAACTATAGAGGGGGGGAAAAAAAGGAACAATGTAATTAATAAACTGAACAATAAAGATTAAAAAAAAATAAAAAAAATAAAAAGAAAATCGAAGCTTTGTTTTTTGTGGCCCCCATAAACTTAAACCTTGTTTATTTGGCCCAGTTAACCTTTAGTTTGACATGCTTGTTCTAGCAGATCCTGGACTAACAATGAACTTTAAAGGCATTTTTCAAAGTTACCAGAAATGCTAACAGGGAACTAGAACCCAGGGAAAGGCAGTGACAGCGACAGAGGCAGCTTAGGAGTGAAGTAGGGATTCAGCACCTCGTGAAGTAAACCAACAAGACTAGGGATTCCAAACCTAAGCCTTCAAGGAGGAGCCTCTAAAGCCCTGTGCTATATGATCCACACAGGGCATGCCCTCCAGGACTGCTCAGCCCACAGGGGAGGCCAGTGCAAGCCCCACTTCTGGAGAAGTCCAGGGTCATGTTCCCTCTTCTTATCTCATCAACTTATCTTCTAGGTCTCTCTCCGCTGGTCCCACGACCAACAACTCTCTTGTTCTCTGGACTCACTGGCAGCCCAGTGGCAGCTCCAAAAGGCTACGGAGATTCAACACCTCGGCACTCTCATCATCTTATTGGAAGCCCCTCCACCACGACCACATGCACCTCGTTCCTGAAAATGAACAGTGTGGTGCTACGGAAATGCTGCTCCTAGACAAGTACTTGAGCTCCAGCTTCCAACTAGATAGCACTCAAGCTCCTCGTAGGTAGAAATGCTTTTTTTGCCATTGCTGCAGCAAGACCAATCTTTTCAAAATGGATATCTGAATTTGTGTCTGTTTTTTTCACATGTACTGCTTAAACCCCTTTGATACTATTAGGCAAAAACAAATCCAACCACCCCCGTCACTCTCCAATGCCCTCCCATAACACACTGCTCCACACTCAATGGCTTTCTTCCCTCATCCTTCCCTTTCCAGTCCCACCATTGCCAGACTTTCAAACTTGCTCTGCCCATGGTCACAATGATCTGCCCCCCTTTCAAGGCCCACTTACCTCCTAATCATCCTTCAGCAATCAGATGATACACCCCTTACTCCAGGAAACCTTCCCTAAAGGTCCTGACTAATGCTCCAGTGAGAGGCTCTCATGGAACCAATCCCTCACTTGTCTGACATTTGCCACAACTGGAATTTCCACTGGTTTGTGTGAGTGGCAGGTTAATGTCAGGCTTTCCAAGTAGCTATGGGCCAGAAGAATCACATCTGTTTTTCACTCACTGCATTCTGGCATCCAGCACCATGGCTGGGAAAAGGCAAGTACTCAGTACATTTGATTAAGTGGACAAATATATGAACTGATAGGTAGATAGATAGACCAAATGAAGAGATGGGCATATGGTGGATAGAATAATAATGGATGGCCTAGTAGACAGATGATAGACAGACAAATAGTTGGATAGACAGAAGGATGGAGAGATGTTTGAAAAATACATATGATCCCAGAGTCAACCCCTCTTCCAATCCCTTGATCCCATCTCCACAGTCATCTCTCTCCAACAATTATTCTGTCTTTTCGTTTTCAACCATAGATCCATCTCATACCAATTGTGTGACCTTGGGCAAGCTGTCTAATCTATTGAGCTTGATTTTTTTTCCCTCCACTGTAAAAAGAGGATAATCATAATAGTTACCTCAACAGGACTGTTTTGGAGATTAGATAACATAATCTACATACAACCCAGAGCACAGTGCCTGGCTACCAGCAACACCTGATAAATGTTAGATGCCCCTGTTGTTCTTATCATTACTACTTCAAACCCTTCGGCCTTCCTTCAGCATTGCTCCTCCCTTACGCTGCTACTGGCCTATGTCTGTCTACCTTGCATCACCAATGGCTCTAAACAGAATCCTACCCTTGCAGACTTCACCTCCTCATTCTCTGCCATTCCCCAGACACTGTGCACAGGTGTCCCCCTACAACTCTACTGAAATTGTTCTCCTCACGGTGACAATCAAACCTGCCATCCTCTGCTCAGCTAACAATCTGCAACATCCGATCTTGTATACCATCCTGCCTTAAGCCCTCCTCCCCAACTTTAGTGCCCAGGTCAGCCCCTGGTTTTCTCTTCCAAAATTTCTGGTTGTTTTCTGCTGCAAATCCTTCAGTATGTCCTTTTCTTCTTCCTGCCCCTAAGCATTGGCATATCCTAAGATTACACACACAGAGACAAATACTGTCCACTACTCCACACTTTCCCCTTAGCAATGACACCAACTTCTACAGCAATATGGAACTCACACCTTCATCCTCAGCTGTGTACTATGCCCCACAAGTTGCATCATATTTCCTGATGGCACCTCAAAGACATTACTTCCCAAATCAATCCCATCAAATCTGACTCTATTCCTTATTCTGTGATTTTAGTTAACTGACCCAACATCAGCCAGGACCAACGCTTTACAACCCAACTCCTCCCACTGCAGTGGCCCACAAGTCCACCAGTTGAGAAGAATTATTTTTTGTGCCATAGTTCTGTGCCTAGACTATGAGCCCCTGAGGGCATATACCTTGCCTCCCCTCCCCCCTTCTTTTTCTTCTCTCCACAAGATACTAAAGAATGCAATAGGAACCTAATAAACACATCTTGAACTGAAAAGAGTGACAAGGAACTCTCTCACTCACTGCTGGTGGATATATAAATTGGTGCCAGGGCTTTGAAAGGCAACTTACGGTAAAGCTGGGGGTGATTATACTTTATAAGCTAGAATTTCGCTCCTGGATATATGCCCTGGAGAAATTTCCCCACATATCCACAAGAAGACTTGAACAAAAATGTTCCTAACTGGGGGGGATGACCTGGGAAAGGTCAATGGGAGAAAAAGGAGAACTGTTACCAAGAGTGAAAAACATTATATCGGGAAATAGCTGGCATCCTAAAAATTAGGATAAATAAAGGAGGGACTAAAAATAGATTATTTGGGATGAGTTGAGTGTAGAAAAACTACAAAAGACAGTATGGTGGCCCAAAGATAGAAAAACAGAGCTGTTGCCTCCCCTACATCTGAAAGGAGGGAGGGAGGGAGTAGTTACCCAAATCTGAAAAGCAAGACCCAAAGGAAAGGCTATCTTGAAAGCAGTGAACTTCAGGCAAGGAATATAACTAGCTCAAAACAAGTCCACAGGGAGTAAACTGAGGCAATGAACACCCTGATTTTGGTTCCCCCTTCCTTGGCTCTCTGGTGGGGACTCTCCATTGGCTGACCCCAGTGGAAAGCCAGAGGACCAGGAGCCCACTGAAGCCCAGAGAGGCCAACATTTGGGAGCACAGTGGAGATTCAGAGGGACAAAGATACTCAGCATATCCAGCAACAGAATGCATAGAAAACATATTTATACAATGGAATATTGCCCAGCAGAAAAATTAGTGAACTAGAGCTACTTAAATCAATACTAGAGGCCCAATGCATGAAATTTGTGCACGGAAGGGGGTTGTCCCTCAGCCTGGCTTGCACCCTCTCGCAATCAGGGACCCCTTGGGGAATGTCTGACTGCCAGTTTAGGCCCGATCCTGCAGTGGAATCAGGCCTAAACCAGCAGTCAGACATCCCTCTCACAATCTGGGACCGCTGGCTCCTAACCCCTCTGCCTGCCTGCCTGATCAGCCCTAGCCACTCTGCCTGCTTACCTGATCAGCCCTAGCCACTCACCTACCTGCCTGCCTGATCTCTCCTAACCACTTGCCTGCCTGCCTGATTGCCCCTAACTGCTTACCTGCCTTTCTGATCGCCCCTAACTGCCTCGATCTCGGCCCCCATAGCCGCGGCTTCATCCAGGGCATCTGGAATGATTCCAGAAGTTCATTCAGCTGTCCAGTCTAACTAGCATATTATGCCTTTATTACTATAAATAGATAAATCTCAAAAATCTTATGATGGGCAAAAAGGGCATATTAAAATATTTAGAGAATGGGCACTATAGCAGATTGCGTTTCCCAAAACCCACCACAGCTATATTCCTGGCCCCATTTGCTCTTCCAGAATCTTGCCACTCCCCACCAGGAGCTGCAAAAAAGGGGAAAAAAAACAAGGTTTTAGGACAGAATTACAGGAGAAACCTACTTTAGACAGAGTAGCCAGGGAAAATCTATCTGAGAAATAACTTTAAATAAGATGTGAAGATCGAGAAGAGCCAGGCCCCCAGCCAGGCTATTAACCATGGTAGCAGGAAAGAGCAAGTGCCAAGGTCCTGAGGAGAGAAACTGCATTGGGTCCTTTTAAAAATTCAGGTCAAGAAAGCCAGTATAAAAAAAAAAGAAAAAGAAAAGAAAAGAAAAAGAAGAAAGCCAGTATGGCCCTGGCCAGTGTGACTCAGGTGGTTGAGTGTTGTCCTCCTGCACCAAAAGGCTGCCAATTCGATCCTTGGTCAGGACCCATGCAGGTGTTGTGGCTCAATCCCCAATAGGGTGTGTGTGGTGTTCTGCTCTCACATGGATGCTTCTCTCTCTCCCTCGGGCTTCCTCTCTCTCTAAAAAAGTCAATTAAAAAAAATCTTAAAAGAAAACCAGTTCGGCAGGAGAACTAGGCATGCATGGCAAAGAATAGAGCATGAAGAAAGATGAGCACAAGCCAGATCCAGCAAGGCACCTGTGACTTCTCTTGAGTTACAAAACTGGTGAGTGCAAAGGTGGGAATTTGACTCCAGGAAGCAAAATGCCACAGAGAGAACCAAGGAACCAGGGACAGCCTTCCCTAGACCTACACAGCGCTCGGACTAACATTCACTTTAGCACCTCAGTCTGTGTCAGACACTGGGTTTCAAACACAGTTTCAATCTGTTAAAAGAATAATCGGGTTAATCTGTTACCTATCAGAATCTTACCCAACCCACTTTTACAGCGAGGCAGATTTCCTACAATCAAAGTCCAAGCATTTAACTCTACCGCGACTCTTGACTGCCTATGCCTCTCTGCTGTTGGGACCGGCACTTTGAACATTTTGATGGGTGACTCATTTTACAGTAAGTAACCGCGATTGCAGCGTATAAAATCCGTCATGGTGAACGACCACAATAAAAATAACGACATCTAACGTGCACCAGACGCTCGTCGAGTGCCACGCAAAACTTTTCTGTTGTTATTCCCGTTTTACAGCCGGGGGAACCGAGGCCAAATCTTGCTGAGTAACGTGTCCGAGGCAAGGCGTGGAAACCAAACCCACTGTAGAGCCCACGCGACTATGAACTGCTTTGCTGCCTTCCTCTTCTCTCAGCGAAGTTAGGTCGAGGCCAGCGAAGCCCCGGGACCAGCCTCCTCGCGCGGGGCACTCTCGTCTCCATAGCGCCCCGAGGAAGCCTTTCGGCGCGGGCTGTGCGGACCTTATTTCGGTCCCCGACACCCACTGCGGCCCCGATGGGGTCCGGCTGGAGGTGCGCGCACCCACACTGAAGGTTCCCCCGGCGGAAGGTTCCGCAGTCCGCAGTCATCCCCTCCCCGAGTACCTGCGGGAAAGGCGTCCAGGGTCCTTCCCCGGGCTCGGTGGAGAACACCCCCCGCCTCCGCTGCGGACATGGCGAGCGAGTTCCTGGTCACACTTGAGTACACTTCGTGGGAGAAAGCGGCGCGAGTCCGCACCGGCCAACTGCGGGCAGGTCCTGGCCCGCTGGGGGCGGAACCTTCTGCTCGGGGCGGGGCGGCTCGCGGGCCCTGACCGCTCGGGGCGCCGCTAGTGCAGCCTGGACGGGCAGAAGCTGGAGCGGCCCTCTGGGATCGACTGGGGCGCCTGACGAACGAAGGCCCCCGAGTGCATAGAGGGGTGCTTTGGGACTCAGGTTGGGAGCCAACAGGGAGGGTTGTGAGGTTTAACCAATAAAAATACGGAACGCCCGGAGAGGCGACGATAAGCTTGTCCCATGCACCATTTGGGAATTCAGTCCTCTAAGCAGCTGGAATCTATAACAATCACCGGCGTCTTCAGCTGCCCTGTCCTCGTAACCGTCCCATTATTAGCAGCATCGCTCACTCCACATCAGACACTGCTCCAAGCACTTTGGGAGCAGCTCACTTAATCCATACAACAGCCCTGGGCGATGGTGCTGTAGCATTTCCCTCATTTGTCAGAAGGGGAAACTGATTCTCAGAACGGTGAGGCTGTTTGCACAAGGGGACAGGCATCCAGAAAAGTAGCGAAGCTGCATCTGACCCGAAGGAGGGTCTGTCCAGCAAAAACCATTGAACCGAATTGCACAAGCCAGTGTTTGTCAAACTCGCTAAAATAAAAATTCCAGGGTGGACCTAGTGACACGGAATCTTCAGGAGAAGGGTCTATTTTTAACTCCCCCAAGAGTTTTTATGTTCTGCCAAGTTTGAGAAATCCTCTTCTTACCTGGCTGCCTACATCTGAAGCACTGTTTGGGTTGCTAAAATGATTAGGAAGACTGTCCTCTGATCTTAGGCAAGAGATAGTACATCATACTGGTTAGGGGACCAGGGGAGTCACCCCAAGATGTGCCTCTATGGTATGTCCTTAATTTCAAAGGCATGGGAAACACTGCAAAAACGGTTCTTCTCCAGAGTGTTTGAGCTCTTGCTCTCTGGCATATGTCATCTAAAAATTCTCTACAGGTTTGTTCCTTACCTCTACACTCCCCCACATTAAGAATATTAAGTGCCTAGGAGTTCTGGAGTCAGACTGCCTGATACCACTTGCTGGCACTTTGATCTTGAAAATTACTTTGTTTCCACAGTTACTTAATTTCTAATCTCCCAGGATAGGGCTGCTGGGAGGCTAAAATGGTTTGGTGCAACAAAGTGCTTAAATACAAAAGTTCTAATAGCAAATGGTAGGTAGTAAGTACTCAACGAATATTAGCCATTATCATTGTCATTATTGTTAATCACTATATCCCTGTTTCCTGGGTATGGCCTGGCCCAGTGGAGGATTCTCAGGAAATGTTTAAGGAGAAAATGGATACATGGGATTGAAAAGTCCTAATGGTGGCCTCAAGGCCCAGCAAAATCCAGCCCATTCCTACCTCTCACCCATTAACTTTGCAGCCGTATGTCCTCTTTCAGTTCCTTAAACATGCAAATCTATTTGCCCCTATGTGCTTCCTTCTGCTTAGGCTGTATCTGCTCATTTGAACATCAGTGCCTCTGCTTAAATCACATTTGTATGGAAAGGTATTACCTAAACACTAGCACACTCTTCTGATCTCAACTGTTTCCCTCATTCTTTTCATAGCACTCTGCTCTTGTCCCTCAGCCCTTTGCACAGTTGGTAATGATATGTAAGGATAAAAAAGGGATTCTATGGAAGTAATCTCACAAGGTGATCTGATCATAAAATTCCTGACTGAGTAGGTCATGATGGGCGATCATGCCCAAGCATATCATTTCTTTTTTTTCAAAAATGCTTTTATTGATTTTTAGAGAGAGCGAAGGGGAGAGGGAGAGATGGAATCATCGATGAGAGAGAAACATCAACATCGCTCTGTTGCCTTCTGCATGCCCCCTGGCTGGGGATGAAGTCTGAAACCCAGGCACCTGCCCTGACCAGGAATCAACCTGCAACCTCTTGGTGCATGTGTTGATGCTCAATCACTGAGCCACACCTGCTGAGCTGTAATTCCTTTAGTAAAAGGTTTGAAGCCAGCCCTGTCCATTGTTCTTGTGCATCTAGGATAACACACCCCATTCCTGCCTTGCTTTCTCCAACTTCCAGGTAATCTTCTTTAGTTCCTCTTTAAATTCAAATGCATAAAAGAAACTGCCAAACTGTTATTCTCTGGAGCATGTAAGATCTTGCTCCCCAACATATGTCATCAGTTTAGGCTCAGATAAACTCTGATAGCCCTAACTGGTTTAGCTCAGTGGATAGAGCGTCAGCCTGTGGACTGAAGGATCCCCGGTTTGATTCCAGACAGAAGCATATACCTGGTTGCGGGCTCAGCCCCCAGTAGGGAGTGTGCCGGAGCAGCAAATAAATGCTTCTCTCTCATCATTGATGTTTCTATCTCTCTCTCCCTCTCTGTTCATCTCTGAAAGCAATAAAAGCATATTTTAAATAATAATAAAGTTAACTCATAAAAATTCTCTACAGGTTTGGACATTTTGTATGTGAGAGTAGTGATGGCTGCAACTACACCTTGTGCACCACTGGGTCCAGCAATCTCTGCACAACCTGTTCTCCCCTCGTCACTGTCCAGATGAGTGGTGCCTCTCTGCCCATGGTCTCTCAGCTGTCTGCCTGGAAGGTTAGAGGAGGCAGACAGGCAGCATGAAAGGAGCATATTCCTGAACATCAGGCCCAGCTGCTCCACCCACTTCCCAGCTGTGTGACCTTAGGCAAGTCAATCTTTCTGAGCTTCATCCCTAATGAACTCGCATGGTTTTTATGAGGAGTAAATGAAGCTGTAGGCAGAGTTTCTGGAGCATGCTAAGTGCTTGGTACATTTTTTGCTGTGGTCGATATTGTTAATATTGTCATTGTTGTTGAAATACCATTCAAACTCATTCTTTTCTGGTCAAAATTTTACTCTTCTTTCAAGATTCTGTTCACCTATTATATCGGCCAGTGTCATTTCACTGCAATTAACTAAAAATCAGTTCAAATTGGCTTAATTGAAGGCAGGGGGAAGGAATCCATAGGCATGTATAAATTAAAACCCCAAGGCAGTTTCTGTTGAGTTTTGACCCAGCCGCCGCAATATCCACAGAGGACTTCCTCTCATCACTTGGCATCTCCATGCTCTCCCTTAACAGGAGGAGAGTCGCTACAGCAGTTCTAGTCCACATTCTCCTGAGATACCTAGCAGGAAGACCAAGGAAGTCACTATTTCTCACTAGTCCCAGCAAATATTCCCTTGCATCACTACAGTGCCAGCGTGGATACAGGCGGCTCTCTGAAGCAAGGTCAAAGGGTAAAGGGCATGCTTCTATCTGCTAATGTATAGGACCACCCCTGGAGGAGTGCTATCAATCACACCCATACTGCATGCTTGAGGATAGAATGCATAGATGTTTTAAAATGGGATCAGGATACCATTGTCCTGAAAAGGGGAAATGGCTCATTAAAAAAAAAAAAAAATAGGTGTTGGTGCTAAGGATTAACAATGGACACCCAGAAAGACATCCAGCCTCCAAAGCAGCAGCCAATGATATGTATCTGTGGAAAATGAAATAAAATCCAGGGATCCAATCAGATGCAGAGAATGTGGATACAGAATAATGTATAAGAAAAGGAATAAAAGATTGGTGGTTTTTGATGCTCAGTGAAACGGAATTCAGAAGAATATCTTTGTTTGCATTTGGATTTGCTGTTATTTTTGTAGAGTTTTTGATGAGTATACTTATCTTTATGAATACAACTATATACACATGATTTTATTTTAAAAACCATATTGTATTTAGGTGTCTATTATAAAGATTGTTTTTTGTTTAAAAAAAAAAAAGAGCCAACAAATAATCCACTACGTCCCCCATGAACAAGTGAGCATTTGAGGGCAGGGAGAACATATCAGCTACTGACTATCATGCTCCATCCCCCACCCTCTAAAAGCTGACCTTTTTTGTTAAGTTTTTTTTTTATTAATCCTCAGAGGAGGATATTTTTTCCATTGATTTTTAGAGAGAGTGGAAGGGCGAGGAGAGACAGGGAGAGAGAAACATCTATGTGAGAGAGACACGTCAATTAGTTGCCTCCTGCATGTGCCCCAACCAGGCCAAGGATCAAGCCTGTAACCAAAGTATGTGCCCTTGACCGGAATCAAACCCAGGACCCTTCCTTCCGTCTGTCTGTAGGCTGACACTCTAACCACTGAGCCAAACCAGCTAGGGTGAAAAAACTGCCCTTTTTCTTTCATCCCACCCCTTGTAACAGCTAACCCAAGGGTGTTGTTATTTAGAGACCCAGGTATACTATTAAGAACAGCAGTTGCTATACTGGGCTGTACTATAGCCTCACTCCGGGAAGCAAGCCGAACAATTTGTCTCAACATTCAAAGGCCCTAGCAGCTGAGCGTTTGGAGTTCTGTCTACTTTTTATAGATCTTCTGTCTCCTCCTCACTGGCAGGCTGTGAGCTGTTTCTTCTCACTGTTTCTGGCATCTGCCTCTAGCAAGTACTCACTCTCTACCTCCTTCCCTCATTTGTCATCTGCCCAGATTTGTGAAACTAGATGACAAAGGTTGTTAGGATTGTGAGCCAGGTTGTCTTATGGATTTGAGCCAATAGGCTGTGCCTAAGAGCCCGAGGCCTCATTTAGGGTACATTGTTTGGGCTTTACCTTAATGAGCATATTCATTCCTGGTTAGATTGTGTGATGGTTAATTTTACTCGTCAACCTGGCTGGGCCCTGGTGCCCAGGTGTTTGGTTAAACATTATTCTGGATGTTTCTGTGAATATGTTTTTTTGGATGAGATTTACGTTTAAATCAGCAGATTGTCAGTGAAGCAGATCGCCCTCCATAATGTGGTGGGCCTCATCCAGTCAGCCGAAGATCTAAACAGAACAAAGGATTGACCTTCCCCCAGCGAGAGGGAATTCAGCCAGCAGATGGCCTTTGGACTTGAAATGCAGCATTGGCTCTTCCTGAGTTTCCAGCCTGCTTGCCCACCTTGATGATTTTAAACATGCCAGCTTCCATAATTGTCATGAGCCAATTCTTTAAAATAATTCTCTTCCCGTATATCTACACATCCTATTGTTTCTGTTCCTTTGGAGAACTTTGACTATTATAGACTATCAGGCCCTCATTGGACGTGATAGGGTCCCAACACTGGGCTCATCATTCAGGTTGGTATCATCATTCTGCAGGGAAGGATGGCATTCTGACACAGCCCGCTTGAGATATGTGAACATGGGAAAGCACACTAATTAATAAGCAATGTGGCACCAGATGCCACACACCTTTATTCAGTCCCGACCTGAAGTTCCTCAGGTGGGACTTGGGAATGATGAGATGGGGCCAGAGTGAAAGGAATTCTATGAGGATGTCAGCTTTACACATTTGATCATTTTTTATTGATTTATTTTGTTTTATTTTTATTTATTTTTTTAGAGAGAGAGGGGAAAGGTGAGGGAGAGAGAAATAGAAACATCAATGATCAGAGAGCATCATTGCTCAGTTGCCTTCTGCATATCCCCCACTGGGGATCAAGTCCACAACCCAGTCGTGTGCCCTGACCAGGAATTAAACCAGTGACCTCTTGGTTCCTGGGTCAGCTCTCAACCCCTGAGCCATACCAATGGGCCATTTGATCATTTTTTTAAAAAGTGCAAATAAATAGATTGACCAGGTCAAAGTGCCATGTGTTCTTCAAACCCAAAAAGTGAGTGCTTTTTTAAGTTACTAATTTTATTATATTGTCATAGACTTAGCATTAATAAGATGTTCACATTTCCCTCCCTTTTCAAGATGCTGGAGAAATTTCTGCAATGTCTCAGATATATTTATGTCCTCCAACATGAAAGTTAAATCATCTCCTTGACAACTTTTAGACATCATTGCAACTCTCTTAGGTGAGTTGTATAACACACAAATTTTGTTCTCATAATTAGAAAAAATATAACTATTATGTATGTTATCACATATAATTATTCTTTATGAGTATATGCCAAGCATTTCATACATATTCTCTCCTATAACCTCCCAAACAAAATGAAGTTCCACCTCATTTTAAAAATGAGATCATAGAGCCTCAGGAACTCAGTAACTTGGATGGAGTCATCCAATCATTTACCAAAACTTGCAAAGCCAGGAATTCTCTTTCCAGCCTCTTTCTGCCTCTTGTGGACAAATTCCACGACCATTTGGTACTCTTTAGACCTATGCCAATCTTCCTTGTTACTTACCATTTGACTTTAAGAATTTCTTACGGTGGTGGGCTCAAAGAATTTCTTACAGAGGGGGTCAATGAGGGGAAAGGGTGGACCCATGTAATACTTTCAACAATAAAGTATTTTTTAAAAGAAAATAATTTCTTAAGTCTTGGCTTTGAAAATCTGTGTCCATAGCACATAATCATTTAGAGGCTACGCTGGTCAGTCTAATGATCTGTATTTAAACTTGCTTATTCTACATACTAGCACTAAGCCACATCCCCTAACCTCTCTAAGCTTTGTTTTCATCACCCATAAAGTGGGCATAATATTTACCTACAAATTTGGCAGGAATCAGTATCATAGAATTCTTAAAATGTGCATCATAAAACATAATAATTGCTCTATAAATTGCTTATTATTACTGTAGTTATTATTATTTCAGATAAGCCACTGAAGACCTCCCAGCATGGCAGCGTACTTGAGCTTCTTGTGAGCTGAAGCAGGTCTTTCTGACATTCAGTACTTGGAATGGAAAATTTGAGTTTAAAAACAACTCCTGGCCTGGCTGGTGTGGCCCAATGATTCAGTGTCAACCTATGAACCAAGAAGTCACGGTTCGATTCCAGGCAAGGCACACGGCCAGGTTGTGGGCATGATCCCCAGTGAGGAACATGCAGGCAGGAGGCAGCCGATGGACAACACTCTCTTCTCACTGATGTTTCTGACTCTCTTCCTCTCTCTGAAATCAACAAAAACATATTTTTAAAAATAAATAAGTAAAATAAATGAAAACTATCCTCAATGAAATCTCAGGCTGGTAGAAGTCTTGTCATGTAGCCTGTTTCTTCAGATCCAGCTAATACGGTAGCCACTTGACACTTATGGCTACTACATCAATCAACATTAAATAAAATTAAAAAGACAATTTCTCAGTCACAGTGTGCATATTTCAAGTACTCAATAGCCACATGTTAGAGAAAAAATACAGAACAGTTAAATTTGAATTTCAGATGAAGTATGCCCCAACAAACTATAAACATTATCTGGCTCTGTCTGGGCACCTCAGTTGGTTAGAGTCGTCCTGAGCCAAGCTGCAGTGGCTCCGCGGCTGAGCATCAACCTACGAACCAGGAGGTCACGGTTCAGTTCCCAGTCAGGGCACATGCCTGGGTTGCGGGCTCCATCCCCACTGTGGGCCATGCAGGAGGCAGCCGATCAGTGCTTCTCTCTCATCATTGATGTTTCTAGGTCTCTCTCCCTCTCCCTTCCTCTCTGAAACCAATAAGAATATATTGAAAACAAAACAAAACAGAGAGAGACAAAGTAGAGAGGTTCAATCCATGGTCAGGGCAACCAATGAATGCATAAATAAGCAGAACAACAAATACCTCTCTATCCCTCCCTCTCAAATAAAAAAATTTTTTTAAAAAAAACATCCTATTTCTTATTTATCTGAAATTCAAATGTAAGCGGACATCCATCTTTTTGTCTGGCCGGTAGATGCAACAGCGCAGAGGGAACAGCCCGTCGCTGCAGGAGTGTCCAGATGGGCAGCACTGCTTTACAACCACATGAGCAACCTGCAGCTAATGAACCCTGCCCGCTCCTCCCGTTCTTCTGTCCGATGGCACGTGATTGGCATGAGAACCACGGACAAGCAAAAGGATGCCTCGCTGCTATAATAAAGTTCTTAGCCTTTGAAGCAGACTATGCTAATAGTTCCCATTCTTTTTCAATCAGAAATTTAAATTTAATTTCCTCCTCAGGTTTTCGTTCATCCATTTATTTTCTTGTCTCACTCTCCTACATTGCTTAACACCCCTCATAAGGGGCTTCCTTTGACTTTCTAATTTCATTTTCTTCATCTGTGTAGTGAGCTCAGCCTTCTGAAGCATTTAAATATTTCAGTGACTCAGTTTGGGTTGTGAAAAATCATTTTTTCCTTCTCTCAACAAGAATAGGGTTTTCCTTAGAGCTCCAATCATCTCAAACCAATTGTATATTTAGAGTACAATTTAAGCTCCCTGCAGAGATGTAAGTTTTCCAAGATATAGATAGATATATAGATAGATATAGATATAGATAATCTGTATGTATGTCTCCACTGGATTATGCTGAGGGTCTAGAATAGGATTTGATATATAGGAAGCCCTCAATCAATACATATTGAATTCAATTGAATTTATTTCTCAATTAAACTTACTCATGTTGAGAATCTTTTTTAAAAAATATATATTTTATTGATTTTTTTATAGAGAGGAAGGGAGAGGGATAAAAAGTCAGAAACATCAATGAGAGAGAAACATCATCTGCTGCCTCTTGAACACCCCCTACTGGGGATTTGCCTGAAACTAAGGTACATGCCCTTGACCAGAACTGGACCTGGGACCTTTCAGTCCACAGGCTGACGCTCTAGCTACTGAGCCAAACCGGTTTCAGCAAGAGAGAGTCTTTTAAAAATCTTTTTATTGATTTCAGAGAGAGGAAGGAAGAGGGGGAGACTGATAGAAACCTCAATGATGAGAGAGAATCATTGATCTGCTACTCCTTGCACAGGTCGTGCCAGGGATCCATCCACAACCCAGGCACGTGACCTGACAGGGAATGGAAGCATGACCTCCTGGTTCATGGCTGGATGCTCAACCACTCAGCCACAGCGGGCAGGCTATTCTTGAGAGTCTTAAGGGCAGATTTCAATTTTTGTTCAGTTTCTCCAGATGCCCCAGTATTAAGTCAGCTCCCAATGAATGATGACAACAATAACAAAATTCTGCATACTTCAACGCCTGTCTCTTGAATTGCACTTTTATTTGTCATGTGTCCATGCAAAGTGGCTGCAGCTGATTCCTGGCCCTGGCTGGATAACACTTCTGCCATTGGAGCAAAGGATCAAAATGAAAGCCTTTGGTTTCACTGGGAAACATGGTAGATGCACTCCATGCCTCCCTCTGCTTTTGTTTTATTTTTCCATCTTCGTCACATTGGGCACTGTTAGGTTGAAAGGGAATCTTGACATTGGGATGATGCTTTGTTTCCCACGAGAAGGAACGACTACACATAAGTCTGGATCTGACAAGTTTTACTGGTTTTGATCTACCCAAAGCACTAGCTTGGTTTTTTACTGAGCTAATGTTCCGGAGAAATAGGGCTGCATCCAAAGGCACTCAACACGTGAGTCTGGGTTTCGTCTCATGGGACTCTGACCACATTAATCTCAATGAGTGGTTCTCAGCCCTGGCTACGGGCTAGATCAATCATCCCTGAGCTTTCTAAGGCTATGCTTTCCCAGACTTTACTCTAGAGTTTCTAATTGGATATGTCTTGGGTGAGACCTAAGCTTTGGTCTTAAAAATGCTCCAGGTGATTCTGATATGCAGCTGGGGTGGAGAACTGCTTGTCTAGAGTCTAAGATGAGCCCTAGCCGGCTTGGCTCAGTGGATAGAGCGTCAGCCCACAGACTGAAAGGTCTTAGGTTAAGATGAGGCCTCTGCCTGAGTCCCGTGAACATTGCAGCCTATGGCTGCAGGGGTGATGAGAGGAGCATAGTGACATTTACTGAGTCACTCACTGGGCACTAGGATTTATGCCTCTTAATACAGGGTCCCATTGAAGTTTTACCACCATCTTAAAAGGTTGTACACTGGATTGAATGGTGTCCCCTCACATTTCACATCCACTGGAACCTGTAAATGTGAACTTATTTTGGAAATAGGGTTTTGCAGATGTGATTAAGTTAATATTGGTCATGTTGGATCCAGGGGGCCCTAAATCCAGTGATTGGTGTCCATATAAGAAGCAGGAGGACACACAGAGACACACGGAGAAGAAGGCTATGTAACGACTAAGACTGGAGAGATATAGCTACAAGCCAAGGAACACCAAGGATTGCCAGAGTCCACAGGAGCCAGGAAAGCAGCAAGGCAGGACTCCTCCTAGACCCTGTGGAGAAAGCCCGGGCCTGCTGACACCTTCATTTTGGACTTCTCCAGAGCTGAGAGTCTATTTTTGTTGTTTTAAGCCGCTCATTGTCATAGCAGCTCTAGGAAATGAATACAGATTTGTACTGTTGCCATTTGAGAGATGAGAAAACTGAGGCAGTATGAAAGATACCAAGCGCTCTGGCTTGTGTGGCTCAGTTGGTTGGGGTCATCCTGGGCACTGAAATAGTGCTGGTTTGATTCCCGGTCAGGGCACATGCCCAGTTGCAGGCTTCATCCCCGGGAGGAGGCATGCAGAAGGCAGTGGACTGATGCTTTGTTCTCACCTTGATGTTTCTCTCTTCTCCCTTCCTCTCTCTCCACAAATCAATAAACTATTAAAAGACAAAAGAAAGATACAAAGCAATGAGACATGACCCCCACCACCAGAAATTACACTGAGGCTATAGGAAATCACGTGCGGATTGAGGACGTGGCTCGAAGGAGACAGACCTAAGTAGCATCTCAGCTCCATCACTTATTAGTATATGGCCTCAGGCCAGTCCCCAAGTCTCTCTGAGGTGCAGTGTTCTCATCTTCAAAACAGAATATTCCACAGAGTTTTGGAGAGAAGCAAATGGGAAACTTTAGGAAAAACACCTTGACTTGCACGTACGTGATCAGCTCTCAAAAATGGTACCTGTTAGTCTGTCATTATTGTTAGTATTAATAATAGGTAAATCTGGTTAGAATGCTTTCAAGAGGAGGAAGAATCAGAATTTATTTCTAATTTTGTGTGAAAGCTTCACCCCTTAATGTGGCTCAATTGTTTTTGGTCAACAAAGGGTAAGGGAGGAGGGTTTTGAGCTCCCCCTTGAGGTGATTGTGGGTAACAAATTGTATGGACAGACAAAGGAAGGAAAGAAATACATCTGTAGGCAGAACAGGAAATAAGACTGATTAGGTGTGGCCAGATGAAAGAATCTTGAATGCCAAGCAGAGAAATTGATTTAAGACAGACAGACTATCGTTCTGGTTGGAGGGGCTTGGACACGAAGTGAGCAATAGAAACCTGAGCTGGCTAAATGTAAGGTTTTGGCAGTCAGAATGGAAAAGAAAAAATGCAGGACAGCGGTGCTAGGAGAGGACCAAGACAGGAATCGAAGGCTTGGGCTTTGAGCCTGAGAAAACAGACGAAAAATTGGGTCCCCTCTCAGAAACAGGTTAGCCGAAAGGGAGAGCCAGTTTGGGAAAGAAAAAGAAAAGAGAATGAGTTAGTTTAAACAAGTATGATATGAGGAAATTTAGAGTGAGGAAACCTGGATTCTGGTTAGAACTGAGCCACTGTTAACAATGGATCCATCATGTACCCTTTCTGGGCCCCAGTCACTGGTCTTTTAAAACTGAGGGGGTTGCCCTAAACCAAAGTAGAGAAACTGGTGGCAGATGTCGTTTGTTTATTCTACAATGGTTTTACATTTTAATTAGCTACCAACATTTCAAAATTGGGAGATTTTACAGAAAAGCCCAGATTTCTGCCTCCAGCAGTTGGCTAATACTGAGCGTCCATCCGCTGCCCCCTTTAAAGGGGACATGGACGTGTAGTCCCCACAGGCTCTACCATGCCCTACCGTCGCCCTGACACGGAGGCCGCATACCAGTTGCTGTTTGTCATCTATACCCAGCCTGCTTCACATGTACATTACCTTCCCGGTCTCCCCTGGGCTACTGGATATCAGACTCCTAGCGTATGGGCTCTCTAAATTCCCTTAGTTCAGTAAATCTATATGTTACCTTCATATTCAGTTGGGAATACAAGGCATTGAGAAGTCAGAGTTAGGGATACAAATTTGGGGATCACATGAATAGGTAGTAGTTAACCCCTTGAGAAACACCAGGGTGTAGATGGAGCAGGAAACAGACTCACAATGGGACTTGACAAGGCTGCCCAGGGGAGCAAAGCGTGGCTCTGTGTCTCTGACAGGAGAGTTCCTTACTAGCGTTCCCCAAACTTCAGTTATTGGGAAATAGCCTTTAACGATTCTTGTCATATTTGTATCCTTTCTTAACTACTTACTCATTTAACATATTTTTTAAAAAATCAAGTGATTTTTTAATTTCTGTTTTATTTTATTTTATTGTTTAAAGTATTACAAATAGTAGTACATATAACTCATTTTTCCCCCCAGCCTCCCCTAACCCCTGGTCAAGTGACCTTTTAATCTTAAATGTAAAAGTAACTTTATAGTCACCACTGAAAATGGAAAACTCATATCAACTCATAATGGAAGGTAACTGTAAAAACTAATATAGGGAAAATACTATTGGAATCCAGGTAGATACGTCGTTTGCTAAAAGCTCTTGAACCTGAAGGCTGCTGTCGGGTAAAGGGGGAAGATTAGCAGTTGTTAGAAAGGTGCCAAAGCCTTCCCCTGGATGTCATCAGTGAGACTGAAAGGAAACAGAGAAGAGAATAACATTCTATGTCATTGGACGTAATTTGATGTTGGAGTATGTGTCACCTACACAGATGTGAACTGAATTATGGTCCTCCAAAAACGTCTCTGTCCTAACCCCAGAACCAGTGACTGTGTTACCTTTCATTGGAAACAGGCTTGGAAGATGTGAATAAATTAAGAACTTTAAAATGGGAAAATTATCAGCGGTCTGCAAATTCATTAGTCAATGAGCCAAATATCAACAGTACACTATTGAAATTTCTTTTGAGAGCCAAATTTTTTAAACTTAAACTTCTTCTAACGCCACTTCTTCAAAATAGACCCACCCAGGCTGTGGTATTTTGTGGAAGAGCCACACTCAAGGGGCCAAAGAGCCGAATGTGGCTCACGAGCCACTGTCCTAGATGATCTGGGTGGACCCCATGTAACCAACCACACAGGTGCTCTTAAGATGGAAGTGGAGAAAGAGAAGGTGACCGTGGGAGCAAGGAGAGAGGCAATGTGATAGCAGAAGCAGAGGTCAGAGACCCGGAGAGAACATAGGAGATGCTATGCTTCTGACTTTGAAGATGCGGAAGGAGATGTGACACAAGGAGCCAGGTGACTCCTAGAAGTTGTAAAAGGCAAAAATACAGAGTCTCCCCTCGAGCCTCCAGAAGGCATGTAGCTCTGCAGACACCTTCGCTGTAGCCTGGTGGGTTTCTGATTGGATTTCTGTTTGGATTTCTGATCTCCAGAACGAGAATCAATTTGTGTTGTCTTAAGCCATTAAGCTTGTGGCAATCTGTTACAACAGCAAACGTAAATAGTGGCCTGTGTGACATGGAAGGGGCTTCTTTAATTTCCCAGGGAAGTCCAATTGCCTAAAAAAGCATGGTCTTTGTGAAATGTTAAAATAGTTAAGAAAAATGATAGGGTTTTTTTTTGGGGGGGGGGTAATTTTTATACTTCCAATACATTACTACAGTAAACAGTTTGTATATATCTCCCAACTTTTAAATGCCTACAGGGACGTGTGTGTGTGTAAAATTCCACTATCTCACATTCCATTTGGGTTCTGGAGTTGTTTCACATTCTCTTCTTCATAGATCAAAAAGAGTCATACTTTCCTGGCAGGGGAGGTACCATGATCACGAAGGTGGTTTTCCCAGTGCGAGGCTTATCCATTGTGCTCCAGATGTGCTGACCCTGTGATTTCCCCAAATGTGGGAAACTCAGCTGCATAATTTATGATAGTGGGGGACTGCATTCAAGCTCTCCCCCCTCCGTAAAAAAGAGTCAAATATTGGCAATTTCATATGGTCATGTGATTCAACCTAATATTTATAAGCAATAGTGCAATGATCAGCTTTAACACATTGGTGTGCCTTTCAGATAATTTATTCAGGATAATTTCCAGAAATGGGGACATTAGGCTGACTACTATATACATGTAAATGCTGCTGATGTTTGTCAGAGTGCCCTCAATTCCCACCAACAGTGTATGAGATGCTCCAGCCGCTCCCCTCTCCCCCACTTGCCAAACTAACTGCTAAACCATGGACAGAACCGTTCACTCTCATCAAATACATGTGCACTCCTCTTCCAGATTCTTCTGTGGGACTTTCATATCCAGCTGCCCCTCCCTGGAGTCTTCTCCGGCATATAGATGAACAATGGACTCCCCCAACACTCACTGCATAGAAATTAGGAGGCAGAAACCTGAACTTGGCTTTCTCTCATGTCAACAACTGTAACAGAATGTCCTAAAAAGTGATTTCTCAAAAACACTGGCTTATATATTTAAATCATTGCATTCATTAACTTCTGAGATTGGTGTGCGCTGTGAGTACAGAATGTTATGAATAAAATAAAAGTAAGCATACAAGGTGCCAGTCACAGTGCCAAGCATTTACTTATTGAATCCCGCAAAGTGGGCATCGCCATCCCCATTATACAGATGTAGAACTTGAGTCAGAGAGGCTTAGTGGCTTGCCCACGGTGGCATAGCCCCAGTGTCAGTTATCTATTGTTACATAACAAATGACCCCACACTTAGCAGCTTAAAACAACAAGTATTCAGTACTTTACAGTGCCTGTGAGTCAGGGTACAGGTAGAGCTTAGCCAGGGCCTCTGCTTATGGGCTCTCTTAGGTTGTGATCAAGGCGGCAGCCAGGGCTGGGGTCTCACCTGAAGACTTGAATAGGGAACAATCAGCTTCCAAGCTCACTCACATGGTCAATTTTGGGAGGGACTCAGTTCCTTGGCACGTGCCCTTTCCAGCATGGCAGCTCACAACATGGAAACTTACTCCATTGTGCCAGTAGGAGAGAGAATATTTGAGCAAGGCAGAAGTCACATCTTACATACTCTCATCACTGAGGTGGCATCCCATCACTTTTGCCAGACTCTGTTTGTTAGAAGCAAATCACCAGGCCAGCCCATACTCAACCGAGAGGGTTACATCAGGGCACAAATACCAGGAGGTGAGAATCCTTGGAGGACCTGTGGGCTGCCACAGCGATTAAATAGCAGCACTAAGATTTGAAGCAGTTCTTTCAAACTCCAATGTTAACCACTATGCTCTACTCTTCCCAGACAAATTAACCTGATTATTTCTCAGGCAGATTAATCCGGTTTTTCTAATATGGATTCTAGTATTTTCTCAAATGTATTATCCTTTTAGATTTTATCTCCCAAGTGGGAAGCTGAAAGATCCATCCAGAGTGGGAGAATTAACTAGTTCTGTGAATGTTATTTAAGGGTAACTTTAGAAAGTAAGGCTAATGAACACAAGACTTCCAAATCCTTGCTAAATCCTGACCCTTTGATACTGCACTTAAGCCTTCTCATATGGTTTTTAAGCGTTCAGACCAATTTGCATAAGGATAAATACAAATTGGGCAAATGATTGGATTCAAAGCAGATAAAGCAAAACTTCCCTGGGAGAAAGAATTTATTTGGAATAAATTTGGAATCTTGAATCTGTAACTAAATTCAGAATTGTAATAACTTGCTTTAATAAACATCTTCGGACTTAGCCATACATCTGTGTGTAATTTGGTTTTGGGGAGAACAGAAGAGCTGGTTCATGAGGGCATCTTTGTAGGCAGAGAAATATCTTCACTTATTGAAATGTTCCTAGCAACAGAAGTTGTTTTCTTTTTTTCGCCCCCAAATCCTCAAAGCAGACACAGGCAAAATGATAAGAAATGTAGAAAATTGTAGATGCGCATTAGGTTTTGTAGCATACAATCATGTTGTAAGGATATCTCATTACATTTGCCCACATAAAGTCATTTTTAAAAACAATTTAATGACAAACATTGGCTAATGTGGGCTTTTTCTTTTTCTCGAAAGCTAACTTATAGAACAGCAGGTAAATGCTATCATATTAGACTGCTCTGAGATTGCTTTGGCATTTTAATTGCATTTCCCTTGCATGATGATTTTCTGTTGGCTGTTTTTATATTATTCAACACTGTGTGCATTCAGAACCTCGTCAGCTCCATTTCTTCTGGGAAATGACAACAGTCATAACATTTATTGATACATTTTATCTAACACGTAAGATCCGCATTTTCCATGCATTCTTTCATTCTCTCTTCATAATAATCCTAAAAAGTAGTCACTTATCCCAACTTTACAGACAAAGAAAATGAAGCTTGAGACTCAGAGAAGTTAAGCAATGTACCCGAGACCACACAGCTAGTAATTTGGTGGAGCAGGATTTGAGACCATGGTCTTCAGGCTATGCTATACTGCCACACCAGTGTTTGGGCATATGCAGTGAATGAACAAAGGAATGCCCAATGAACTCTGTGACCACAGGGATTACCTCTAATGGTATGAGCAAAACATTTTTGCAACTCTCCCACCTTTCCCTGGCAACACGTACGACATAATAAAACCCCAGGCTTAATGGGAAGAGTATAAACTGTGAAGTAAAACAGAGCTTCGTTCCAGTTCAGGTTTGCCTACTTTTGGCCATGTGACAACATATATAACCTTGCAAAGGCTCAGTTTGTTCCCACAGAAACCGGGAATAATGAGCGCATTCACTTATTACAGTTGATATAAGGTAAATATGAGGATATGCCAATCAGGAGCTTAGCACAATGTTTACTCATTGGTACTTAACATGACTATCACATGGAGTTATGGATCTGCCGCTTATTAATTCTGTGACCAGGAGGGAGATTCCCAACTGTGTGAATGGACATCACCCTTTCTCTTTGACACGAGGGATTGTTAGGTAATGTCTGGAAACATTTGGGTGCTAATAACTGAGAGGGGAAGCTACATCCTACCATGCCCAGGACAGCCCCACAGCAGAGAATTGCACAGCCTTAAATGTTAACAGCTTCAAGGTTGATGATCCCTGTTGAGTGGGCACTTCACAAAACACCTAGGGCCCGATAAATGCTAGCCATTCTTATTTCCTGTCTCTTTGAGCTTCCATCTCAATCCAGAGCCTTTTCAGCTTTAAAATTCTCTGATTGAACATAATGTGAAACACAGAACATATAGGAAATAGGTAGGACATGAACATTGTTTCTGAATGTCAAGATCTGCTGAAAACAACGACCTATTTTGGTAAAATGGGAAATTCATTTCTTTTGTTATTTGAACTTCTGTAGAAATCTTACTTCAGATGAACCATTGAAAATAGGACTTATACAAGTAGTTTTCCCCCTGTTTTATATCAAAAGAAGAACTCCAAAGAGGAACTATGTGTTCTATCATCCCATCCCTATTTACAGGGGCTTATAAAACTCAAGGCTTTCTGAGAAAGGACATGTCCACTTTTTATTGCCTATTTTGTTCTGAAAAGTTGCGGTTGTGGGCATATTCGTCTATTTATGTTCTAAGAGTCAAAATGGTTTCTGATCAAGAGGGCAGGGTAGGCGAATGGGGTACTTGCATCCTCTCAGAACCAAATCCAAATTACAACTAAACTACAGACCAATCATTGTTTAAAACTTCCTGAAACCAGTCAGCAGGAGGGGCAGAGATGCGGAATGGGCGGGTCCTAAACCCACATATAGCAGATAAAAACCAGGAGGGATATCTCTGCTGCAGAAATCCCCCCTGATGGGTGAGGGGGTCCAAACCCCACACCAGCCCCCTGCTACTCCCCAGTCTAAGGTTTCAGTGCCATGAAGAGAAGTCCCCATAACTTCTGGCTGTAAAAACCAGCAGGGATTGTGACTGTGTGAGACAAACATCTGCTGGAGTCCTAGGCAATATCTCTTAAAGAGCCCATGCATGGACTTAGTTGGACTTACTGTCTCTGAGCTCGTGTACTAGGACAGCACCTCAAAAGGCACCAGGGACATGTGGGAAGGAACTGAAGTGCCTGGAATCAGGATAAGAGCTGGAGGAGCAGCTTTCTCCCAGAGAGAAGTATGGGCAGAGGCCACTGTTCCCTCGCCAAGTCCTCCTCCCACAGAACTGGGAGGTAGCTGCCATATCTGAGTTTCCAAGAACTTGGCTAACACTGTTCAACCATTTCTACTAATCTCTTGAGACCCTGCCCCACCCAATTTTGGGGCCCACACAAGCTGTCTCCAGTGGCTTTTCCATATGAATGTTTCAGACTTTCTTAAAATCTCTAAAACAAGCAAAATCTGACCTTGGTGCACCCCATACCTCTCAGTAAGTGGCCCCATGCCTGGCAGTAGCGGCAGCCTGCCTTGGCCTCTCCTGGACATCTCCAAATCCAGCACAAGTAGCAGCCAGGCATGAAGATCACTTTGTAACTGCCAGATGGCCCTACGTAGGACACAGGTGGTGGCTGACTTTCACCTGCACCTCCCAGGAGGATAAGGCACCCAGTGGAAAGCTTTAGACCACATCAAAGATCCACCCAACCACCTCCACAAGCAGCACAGTCAAGGGGTAGACTCAGCAGGCACCAGAGTCCTGCTGAAATAAGTCTTGCTCTGTGGGGTAGGCCCTTGCACAGCTAATCCTCCACGATGGTCAAAGTCAGTTCTTAACAGCCAAATGGCCTAGGGATACACCCCCCTCACTGATATGCCAATAGCCGTCAAAGCTCAACTAAAACAGAAGGGTGTATACAGCTCATTTGGGGGACACACCTGGCATGTCCAGCTTGCGTTATCAGGGAGGCTGTGCCACTGGACCCTACAGAATAGCTACTACGTAAGGCTAGTCTACCAAGACCAGGAGATGTGGCAACAATAAACAATATTATATTAGTTTCAGGTGTGCAACCCAGTGATTGTATCCACCTGACACCATACATAGCAATTACGGTACTAGAGGTCCAATGCACAAAGATTCAAGCAAGAATGGGCCTTCCTTCCCTTGGCTGTCGGCACCATCTTTGCTCTGGCTAGAGCTGCCATTCTGCCTTCCCACGCTGCCCAGAGGTCCGGAATGGCTGAGTTGGTGTGGAACACCTGCATCATCACCCTGGCAATGACTCAAGTGTCCTGTCCCACCCCCGGCCGCTTGGCACCTGCACATGCAAATTAACCCATCACCATTGTTGGGTCAATTTGCATACTCACTCCTGATTGGCTGTTGGGCATCATGAAGGTATGGTCAACTTGCATCTGACTATTTTATTAGTGTAGATGCAAGCTGACCATACTAATACTCTTATATTAGTGTATATTCCCTATGTTGTACTTTACAACTCTGTTACTATTCTTACTCACCAATTTGTACTTTTTAATCCCTTCATCTTTATCACCTATCCCCCCAACTCACCTCCAACAGGAATCATCAAAATGTTTTCTGTTCCTGTTCTGCTTGTTTATTTATTTTGTTCTTTATATTCAATTGTTGATAGGTATAAATACCCAAATAAAGTATTATACTATGTTGGCACATTTTTGCTGAATGTCCTCTCTCTAAACATTTCTTTAGACAATTGAAATGATCTATCTAATAAAAGATAAACACGCAAATCGACCATACCTCTGCTACACCCACAAGCCACGCCCACCAGCCAATTAGAAGCAAGTATGCAAATTAACCCAACAAATATAGTGGTGGCCATGGAGCTGAAGCAAGCAGGAGGCTTGGGTTGCCCCAGCGATGGAGGAAGCCATACTTCCCGCCTGCCCTGGTTGGCCCTGGCCTCCACTCAAGGCTATAAAATTTCAATAACAGAAGATAAATAAATCCCAGATACCAGGGCCTCCGCTTGGGTCATCGGAGGGTGGAGTTGGCCTGCAAACCACTACAGGCCTCTCGCCCAGGCTGCCCCATGCCCCAAGGGAACCCCCACCCTTATCCAGAACACCCATGCACCAGGCCTCTATCCTATCTAATAAAAAAGTAATATGCAAATTGACCATCACTCCAACACATAAGATGGCTGGCCCATATGGAGACAAGATGGCTGCCACAAGATGGCCAGCATGGGAGGGTATTTGGGAGGGACTAGGCCTGCAAGTGAGGGCGGTTGTGGATGATCAGGCCAGCAGGGGAGGGCAGTTGGGGGCGATCAAGCCTGCAGGGGAGGGCTGTTAGGGGTGACCAGGCTGGTAGAGGAGGGATGTTGGGGGTGACTGGGACTGCAGGGAAGAGCAGTTGGGAGGGACCCAGGCCTGTAAGGGGGAGGGCGGTTGGGGGGACCAGGACTGCAGGGAAGGGCAGTTAGGGGTGACCAGGCCTGCAGGGGAGGGCAGTTAGGGACAATCAGGCTGCAGGGGAGCAATTAGGCATCAATCAGGCTGGCAGGGGAGTGGTTAAGGGGTGATCAGGCTGGCAGGCAGAAGTGGTTAGGGGCAATCAGGAAGGCAGGCAGATAAGCAGTCAGTAGCCAGTAGTCATGGATTGAGAGAGGAATGTCCGACTGGGATCAGGCCTAAACAGGCAGTCTGACATCCTTCGAGGGTCCCAGATTGGAGAGGTTGCAGGCTGGGCTGAGGGACACACCTCCCTGTGCATGAATTTCATGCACTGGGCCTCTAGTACTATATAAAGAAATTTTATCTTACCTTTCCCATTTAACATCACAACATAAAAACTTCTTCGTGTTATAAAAATAGTTCCTAAACATTTCTAGGGCTGCAGAATGTTTCATTATATTAAAATGTATTTTTAAATTTTATACACACTTCTAAAAACATTTTGAAACACAGTAAACTACTTGCAAAATATAGCTATACAAAATACTAATTAAACATTAACCTTTTACCCCTCCCTAAATTCTTTCTCTAGTTGTAAGTTGTGATTTTTAATAATTCCACATGTATCTTACAATGTGGTTTTGTGGTAGTTAGTTATATTATTTGCCAAATATTTCCAGTTCTACATTTTCCAGGTACATAAATGATTGTAGTTGATGGTTAATTTATTTCTTTGGTTAGACCATGTGACTAGTTTTGGTCAATGAGTTGTGAGTATTTAAATGTTGCTGTAAGACCTTGGGACTTTTATTCCTTCATCGTGACAAAATGTCATGACGAAAGAAATGTCTGACTACAATGCTCTAATCAGTAGCTGCTCCATCAGCCAAGTTCCAGAGAGAAGGTGACACAGAGCAGAGTTCGCAGACTACTCATAATGGACATGTTGAGTAAGTGAGAAATAAAATTATTTTACTTAGAACTTGTTGTCTGTTATAGCAGTATAACCTGTCTTATCCTTACTAATAAGTTATATCCTCCTATCTAATAAAAGAGTAATATGCAAATTGACCCTACCTCTGCTGTACCCACAAGCCATGCCCATCAGTCAATCAGGAATGAATATGCAAATAAACCCAAACAAGATGGCTGCAGCCACAGAGAACAGGAGGGAGGCTTGGGTTTCCCTGGTGATGGCGGAAGCCAAGCTTTCCACCTGCCCTTGCTGGCTCAGGCCTCCACTCAATGCTACAAAGTTTCAATGATAGAAGATAGATAAATCCCAACAAAAATGATGGCAGCCACGGAGCTGGAGAGAGCAGGAAGCTTGAGTTGCACCCAGAGATGGAGGAAGCCAAGCTTTCCACCTGCCCTGGCTGGCCCAGGCCTCAGAGCAAGCAGATGGCTTGGCTCTGCTCCAGGCTACAAAGTTTCAATTGTGGAATATAAATAAATTCCAGATACCAGGGTCTCCACTTGGGTCGCCAGGGGGCATGGCCAGCCTGCAAACCACCACAAGCTGCTCCATGCCCCAAGGGAACCCCCACCCTGATCCAGGATACCCTTTACGGCAAACCAGCTGTCCCTCACCCATGCACCAGGCCTCTATCCTATCTAATAAAAGAGTAATAGGCAGATTGACCATCACTCCAACACACAAGATGGCTGCCTCCATGTGATCAAAAATCCTACCCCCATGTGGACACAAGATGACCACCACAAGATGGTCAGCAGGGGAGGGCACCAGGCCTTTAAGGGAGGGCAGTTGTGGGTGATCAGACCAGCAGGGTAGGGCAGTTGGGAGGGGCCAGGCCTGCAGGGGAGAGCAGTTGGGGGGACCAGGCTTGCAGGGGAGGGCAGTTAGGAGCAAACAGACTGACAGGGGAGCAGTTAGGCATCAATCAGGCTGGCAGGAGAGAGGTTAGGGGGTGATCTGGCTGGAAGGGCAATCAGGAAGGCTGGCAGGCGAGCAGTTGAGAGTCAGCAGTACTGGATTGTGAGAGGAATGTCTGACTCCCCATTATCGGGCCTAAACAGTAATTGGATATCACTTGAGGGGTTCCAGATTGGAGATGGTGCAGGCTGGGCTGAGGGACACTTCCTTCCCTCCCCCCGCTCCCCATGCCCAAATTTCATGCAGCGGGCCTCTAGTCCTATATGATAAAAGCCTAATATGCAAATTGTTCCCTCCGGAGTTTGACTTCTTGCTATGATGTCCACTAACCACCAGGGGGTGGCACAGAACATGGTGAGCATCAGCGACATGGTGCTGGCAGCAGGCAGCAATGAAGGCACTGTCGGCCTTGATGGGCTCCAACAAGAACAGGACCATGGTGGAATAGTGGAGTAGATGAGTGGGTAATGCTAGGCCAAGGCTGGTGCGAGTGGGGGCCTGATCACTCTGCTTATTGCCCCACAGTGGGCAACCAGTGGTGCAATGGAGGGCAGGGCCGCTGCCCAGCTCCCAGGCACTGAGGGAGCCAGGCAGGGTGGTGGTGGTGGGGGGGGGGGGGGCTGGCCCCACCCCATTGCCCATCAGGTGGGATGGTGGAGTAGGTAAGGGAGCAGAGTCAGGCCATGGTAGAGTGCCAGGCAGGGCTGTGGGGCTGCGAGGCTGGGGGCACGAGCTGGGGTCCAATCCTGGCAGAAAACCCCAAGGGACCCCACCTGTGCATAAATTTGTGCACCAGGCCTCTAGTATGTGTGTGTGTGTGTGTATAATGCAAATGCAGACACACAAACATAAATCAACTGTAGTTGATTCTTCTATAGCCTGATTTTTCCTTATGCTAAGAAATATAGTTATTGTTCAACAGTTGTTTATTGAACATCTACTATGGCTCACTGCTCTTCAAGATGTTGATACTTTGTCAGTAAACAAAACAAAACAAAAAAAGCCAACTCTCAATGGAGTTTATTTACATGGATATCTTTCCACGTTTGTACACACATACATTATTCTACAGTTGCCTACTATATGGGTGTATCACAATCTGTTTAACAATACTTCTATTTATGAATATTTAGGTTTTTCCCAATTTGTCTATTGTTGAAAAACAAGGCTATGGTAAATATCAACATAAATCCATTGGGAGCCCTGTGTATCACAGGTGCACTTGTAGATCACTCCTCTTTTACTTAAACATTCTCCTATAATTGGACACACGAACCACTTGTAAGTTTTTTTGTTTTGTTTTTGTTTTTGTTTTTGTTTTGCTATTATCCATGCATTGGTTTTACAGTTAACATCTATTTGTTTGAAGCTTTTGGCAGTAGTTGAGGGTTATTTCTTTATGACAGTGACTCCAACATGTTACTGTTGGGTCAAAGGGTTCTGGTATTTTTAAGGCTGCTGCACATGCTGGCATACATGACCCTTTTTAATAGATTTCCTACTTCAGCAGGGATTGTCCTGGCATCTCTGGTAATTTCATGCATAGGGAGTGAGGGGATCTGAACTGCCCACCATCAACTATTCTTCCTTAAGGCCCTCTTGAAGAACCAAGGAAAATCTAGCCAGGCATGAAAAAGCTCAGTTAATACTGGTGAAGAGACTAATTTTTTGTTAGTAGTTAGCATTTTGCTTTATTTTCTTTCCTAGGAACTGATGTATTTCTTTGCTGTTAAAAGACACAATGGTCTGTCCGATATGGCTCAGTGATTGAACATTGAGCCATGAACCAAGAGTTTACCAGTTCAATTCCTGGTCAGGGCACATACCTAGGTTGTGGGCTCAATCCCTGGTTGGGGGTGTGTGGGAGGCAGCCAATCGATATTTATCTCTCATTGATGGTTCTATGTATCTATCCCTCTCCCTTCCTCTCTCTCTAAAATCAATAAAAACATGCTTTGAAAAACCTCACAATGGTCACTTTACATACATTATATGACTTCCTTCTTGAATTGGCGGAGTCTAGTAGGGCACACCTACTGGGCTTCCCTGACGAATTCTCTTTCCTACTCTCCAAGCAAATGGTTCATACCTTCTTCTCTCATCGTCTCACTACCATCCTCCGCCCTTCCAGTTATAATGTAGAGACAGACTGTGATTCCCACAGAAGAAAACCCTTCTCTTGTGCATTGCATCCCATTTCCTCTTTCCTGCTCGGTAAGTAGTTCTCCTTCTTGCTACTCTGTCCTTCACTTCAGTATGCAGTTGTGGATTGATTTTTGTTATGGTTGAAGTTTAGCCACTAAAGTGCCTGGTCGTTCTCTCTGGGACAGGAATAAACAAAGATGGGAAGGGGAACATCTTGTCAGATTGTCTAACCAAATCAGCACTCCTCTGATGTGATGTGGGGACAGCTGTCTTATCCCGGAGGGTTTGCCTGTGGGACAGACCAGCTGCTGCCTGCATGTGGAATATCCCACACAAGCTGTGAGTTTTTAACTGCTCATGCTTACTCTCTTTCCAGACCTAGAGTTGTCGGTATGGCATTTAGGATCCCTAGCTAAAGAGTGTCGTAGCAGAGAGAAGACCTTGAGCAAAGGCATCAAGGGGATGGCAGGTCTGCCTGAAACATCAGGGAGCGGCAAGGACACGAGTGATCTTGAGCAGATGAACAAGAGGAGAGCAGCAGCAGCAGTCAGGGAGCTGATGGGAGCTGATGGGAGCATGCCACAGGAAGTCTGCATGAGTGAAATGGAGAGCCACCGCAAGATTTTAATCAAAGGTGTGACATGTTCCAATTTAGATTTTTTTAAATCCTCACCTGAGGATATTTTTCTATTGATTTTTAGACAGAGTGGAAGAGAGAGGGAAAGACAGAGAGAAATATTGATGTGAGAGAAACACATCAATTGGTTGCTTCCTGCATGTACCCCGACCAGGGTCCCGGGCTGGGGAGGATCCTGCAACCAAGGTACAGGCCCTTCACCAGAGTCGAACCCAGGACCCTTTGGTCTTCAGGCTGATGCTCTATCCACTGAGCCAAACTGGCTAGGGCTAACTTATTGATTTCAGAGAGGAAGGGAGAGGGAGATAGAAATATCAATGATGAGAGAGAATCATTGATCAGCTGCCTCTTGCACGCCCACTGAGTATCTGGCCTGCAATCCAGGCATGTGCCCTGGACTGGAATCGAACCTGGGACCCTTCAGTCTGCAGGCTGATGCTCTATCCACTGAGCCACACCAGCCAGGGCTAACTTACATTTTTAAAGGGGTCACTTGATCTGCTGTGTTGCTAATTGATTAGAGGCAAGGAGAGAAGCTGGGATCCTCTTAAGAGGCTATTGCAATAATCTAGGTAAGACTTGGTGACCTCTTGAAACAGGATGCAAAAAGAGATGGAAGTGGGTTGGACTCTGAATGTCCTTTGAGAATAGAGTCAGTATGCTTTCTGAGAGCTTGGATGCCAAGAGAAGGCAAGAATACTTCTGAGATTTTATCATGAGCTACTGAAGACATGAAGTTGTTAGGACATTAGAGGTGAACAATGGTGGAAGAAGCAGTTTTCTGGGGGAAGATCAATTCAGTTTGGGGCATGTTGAGTTTGAGATGCCTGCTAGGCATCCACATGGAGGTGTTAACAGGCAGATGGATAGATAAATATGAAATACTAGAGGCCTGGTGCACAAAATTTTTGCACAGGGGTTGGTGGATGTCCTTCAGTCCAGCCTGCACCCTTTTCAATCTGGGACCCTCAAAGGATGTCCAACTGCCCATTTAGGCCCGATCCTATCGGGATCGGGCCTAAATGGGCAGACATCCTTCTCACAATCCAGGACTGCTGATTCCAAACTGCTCATCTGCCTGCCTCCCTGATTGCCCCTAACCGCTTCTGCTTGTCAGCCTGATCACCCCCTAACCACTACTCTGCCAACCTAATTGATGTCTAACTGCTACCCTGCCAGCCTGTTTGCCCCCAACTTCCCTCCTCCGCAGGCCTGTTCACCCCTAACTGCCCTCCTCTGCAGGCCTGATCACCCCCAACTGCCCTCCCTTCCAGGCCTGATCCTTCCCAACTGCCCTCCCCTGCTGGCCATCTTGTGGTGGCCATCTTGTGTCCACATGGGGGCAGGATCTTTGACCACATGGGGGCAGCCCTCTTGTGTGTTGGAGTGATGGTCAATCTATCTGCATATTACTCTTTTATGAGATAGGATCGAGGCCTGGTGCATGGGTCGGGGTTAGCTGGTTTGCTCTGAAGGGTGTCCTGGATTAGGGTGGGGGTTCCCTTGGGGTGTGGGGCAGCCTGGGAAAAGGCCAGTTGTGGTTTGCAGGCTGGCCATGCTCCCCAGTGACCCAAGCAGAGGCCCAGGGATCTGGGATTAATTTATGTTCTACAATTGAATCTTTGTAGCCTGGAGCAGAGCCAAGCCTCCAGCTTGTTCTGTGGCCACAGCCATTTCTCTTGGGATATTTACTTTCTATAATTGAAACTTTGTAGCCTTAAGCAGAGGCCAAGGCAGGCCAGGGCTGCAGAAGCTTGGCTTCCTCCATCACCCGGGCAACCCTAGCCTCTGCTCTCTCCTGCTCTGTGGCTGCTGCCATTTCTGTTGGAATATATCTTCCATAATTGAAACTTTGTAGCATTGACTTGAGGCCTAGGCCAGCAAGGGCAGGTGGAAAGCTTGGCTTCCTCCATTGCTGGGAAAACCCAAGTCTTCCTCCTGTTCTCAGTGGCCACAGCCATCTTGATTGGGGTTTATTTGCATAATTTGCTCCTGATTGGCTGAAGGGCATGGCTGTGGAAGTGGATTGATCAGAGGTATGGTAAATTTGCATATTACTCTTTTATTAGATAGGATAGGAAAGGTCTGGGTTTGATATCTACAAAGTGCTCAACTTTTTTCTTCTTTTTTTATGAGTCAAAATTTATGGTGTGCTTTTTTTTGTTTTGTTTTCTTTGTTTTAGTTTATAAGTACTTCTACATAGCCATCATCAATAATAATAATCAATGTTCTAAATGCTAAACACAAGATCCATATGATCCTTAAATATCTTTGATTCATCGGTGAAATCCTATAAAATAAAGAGCTAATATACAAATGGCCATCACGCAGTCATGTCATCACACTGTCACACCAGGGCCAAGGGACCAGAGGCTGCACTGGGAGACCTGATGACATGCCCCCTACCCAGTGGGGCTTAATGGGGGACTTTAGGCTGTGCCCCCTGCCTGGTGCTGGGCCAAAGGACCTGAGGCTGCAACCCCAGGTAGTGTGGGGCTTGATGGGAGGGGGGCAGCTGGGTCTGGCTCTCGAGTGATTTCAAGGCACACTCGGGTGGGTAAGGACTTGACTCTTGGTCTCATGGCATGCCCCAGATACTGACAGGAGGAAGATTTGAAATTTCCATATACATTTTACTAATTTTCTTTTATCTCTGATACTTCTATTATAGAGAAAGGTAAAGTAGCAATATTAAACTATTTCCTCTACTTAATTCCCTTTTAATGTGCACGAGTCTTATGCACCAGGCCACTAATAATGTAATAAATCAGGAGGACTTTGTTTAGTTTACATTGGACAGTTGATCTTTTCACAGTATGGACGGCGGCACAGAGAGAATTTAATTCATCAGGCCCTCTCTGGTCCTGACAGAAGAGAGAACAGAATGTGGACTGAGTGAAACAGTTTGAGAGCCAAACTGTTACACTCTTGGATTCTTCAAGCTGGAACTTTGTGAAGAGTAACTGACATTTTCTGAATCCCCAAATCTTCACTCTAGAATGTGAATAACTCCTGTGTTGGAGAAATATCAGGGAAAATGCTATTCCTCATCCTTTATAATGATTATTTTGTAATTTATAGCTTGCCCATAAGGTGGGTGCTCAGTAAATCTTTTTATTCCCTTCTTCCTCCCCCAACCCTCACAGAATGCCTCACACACAGTAGGTGTTCAACCAATGCTTACTGATTCATCACTCACACTATCCTCCCCTCAGAGGGAGACTCACTTCTCTCCTCACTCTGCTGCTATATACATATGATTGCTTTCATAATGCAACCACTGTGTGGCATGTCATGATCTGTTTATCTGTCTACTGCCTGCCTCCTCCATGAAATGTAAGCTCCAAGAAGATAAGAACTTGCATTTGTTCAATCCCTTTATCTCTAGTGCCTAGGACTTCCTGGTACATTGCAGGGGCTCAATAAATAGTTATGGAATATATTAGGAAATAAATGAAGGATGTGAGAAAACAAGTCAATGCTATCATTTTAACTTTAATTTATTGATTGATTTTAGGAAGAGAAAAAAAAGAGAGAAAGGAAAACATTGATTTGTTGTTCCATGAATTTATGCATTCATTGGTTGCTTCTTGTATGTGTCCTGACCAGCGATCGAACCCACAGCCTTAGCATATTGGGATGATGATCTAACCAACTGAACTACCCGGCCAGAGCTCAACTCTATTATTTTATATACAAAGTGAAACTTCAAAGATCACCTTGAAACATCTGCTGTCAGAGCACAGCTCAGAGGAGGGAGGTGAGAGGAGGCAAGAAAGACTAGGCAGTTGCTTTCCCTTACAAACCCTGTCTGCATGTAATTCCACCACTTTGAACTGTTTATTAACACACGGCACAAGCCATTTCCCTATGTAGATGGTTCCACTGGGAATTCCACAGCATCACCCCTCTCAGCTTTCAAGATTTTATTCCTGGATTTCAGACACTAAATGACCTTTCTACGTCTGGTGAGAGGGCAGGTTGCCTGTTCCTATCTACATGCTCCGGGCACCGCAAGGCCGACAGCACCAGCGAGTGGAAGCAGCTCCATTTGCACAACTTGCAGCTGGTTGGGGCCAGGCCAGAGGGGCATGGGTGGCAGAATTCTTTCTGAACCCAGAGTACCCATCCCAGGGTTGACTGTAGACCAGGATCCAGGATTTTCAGGCTTTTCCCACAGATCAGTTCTCTGCTGTCTGTGGAGAAAGAACTGTGCTAGTCCTACCTATATGTCACAAGGAGTTTAAAATTGCTCTCCTATTTGAGAGAAGATAAAATCACGAGGATCCAAAGCTCAGAAGAACCAGGATCCACCCCAATGCTATGCTACCCTCGTAGTTCTTACCCTCACTCATAGAGGAGGCATGCAGTGACTGACTCCATTCCTATCCCTGAGGTGTGGATACCTAATGAAGTCAGGTGAGTCTTTAGTTTTACTTTGTTGATACAGAAAAATATTACTGAAGAAGGTGTTCTAAGAGGGAAATCATAATCACTCAGAGTCTAGGTTCCCAGGGGGTGCTGCTGCTGGATGTTCACAGTTGGTGGAACAGGTGTTTGGGGTTTTAGAAAAATCCCAATGCAGCCTGCCCTGCTCTGCCCCAGATTCCCACCCTGCCCGGTTAGGTCTGCAGGGGCCTCCCAGGAACTAGAAGCCCAGGGTCTTTGCTGCTTTTTGCTATTTCCTGGGTGGATGATCCCAGGCTAAGTGTGGGGACGGTGGTATGGCCAGAATTTGGGGCAACTACTCACCTCTCTGTTTGCTGTTACTTTGAGGTTGGCCAGGCCCTGTCACCCTCTTTGCCTTCAGCCCACCTTTGCCCACACTTCTTAAGAACTAGCAGATCTGCCCTGATCTCTAGACCATGACTGAGCTTCTCTGCTGGATGGCTTCTCTAGGTGGAAGTCTCAAGCCTCCCAAGGATCAGACTCATAATTGCTGAGAACAAAATAAAATGGTTGCTGAAATATCAGCAAACTGGAGAACAAGAGGAAGAAAGGAAGGAAGGAAGGAAGGGAAGAAAGAAGGAAGGAAGAAAGGGGAAGGAAAGAAAAAAGGAAGGAAAGTAGGAAGCAAGAAAGGAAGAAAGATCTGCCCCCAAAAGGGCAGAACTGACATTATTTTCAGCACCAAGGCTTTACAAATTAATTGATTTTTCTGACTCATTTAGTGTGGGTTTAAACCATTTATCTGAAAAGGCCATAATGTAGTTTTGAATTACTCTAAAAATAAGAGGCACAGAAGATGAAATAGTGAGTTAAACACTTAGTTGCGCCATCCCTATGAACCCCTGGCATAGACTGCCTCTCAGCATCCCTTCTGCAGTGCCAGCTTCAGTGCACGTTTGGTTCTTCTGGGGACCACTTGGATGAGTCTTCCCCTTTCCCTCCCAGCGCCTGTGAGAAAACTGCAGTCCTGCTCTTAGGTGACATCACCTACTTTTAGATCAGGAGCCTTTGTCAGAGGCCTGCCAGAGATTCCAAATAAAGCCGCTGCTCATCGCAGCCCTGGTGTGCCACCCACCCCTGCGGTAGCAATATTTAATAACACAGAGAATACAAAGCTTGGCTGGATGAGTCACTGTTGTAAGTGACCAGACAAATGGAAATCTTCTTTTTAACAAAAAGCCTTGAAATTCAAGGATAAGGACACACTCCTTTAATTGCCAGCTTTAATGATCGTGCTATGCATTTCCAGGGCCAACACCTACATTTTTTTCCTTCCTGTTGGATTTCATAAGACACCTCTGTATCTGAATTAGGGTCAAAGGTCTTTCTTAACTCTGTGAACTGCAAACTTGAAGCATTTGCATACCATATTTTCTCACTTTTTTGCCCTGTCTGTATACCACCTGTATTATTATTTACCTCTTAGTTTTCTTTACTGTGACTCATGTTTGTTACTTAAATACCTTTGTTTAAAGAAAATAATCTTTCTTCTTATGATTCTGGTAAACCAGTATCTCCTGCACAAATAGACAAATAAAACCGAGGGGAAAACCAAATAATATAAGTGCTTGTTAGGCCATTTCTGTTGTTTGCTGACGAATCTGAACTAGAGTTTGTAGATGTCTCTACTCAGGAGGGAGAGTGGGAAATATTAGGTGTTGAAATAGTAATCACCCTAGCCGGTTTGGCTCAGTCGATAGAGCATTGGCTTATGGACTGAAGGGTCCTAGGTTTGATTCCGGTCAAGGGCACATGCCTGGGCTGTGGGCTTGATCCCTAGTGTGGGGCATACAGGAGGCAGCTTGTCAATGATTCTCTCTCCTCGTTGATGTTTCTATCTTTTCTTCTCCTTTCCTCTCTGAAATCAATAAAAATATATTGAAAGAAAAAAGAAATAGTGACCATTGATGAAGACATTCTCCTTGAAGTCATGAAATGAATTGAAAGAGACTACAGAAGAGGAAGCTCCTTTCTGGAGGTAAAATCTAATAAGAAGATAGATGCATTTATCAGACTTCGAAATCCTCAAGGATAGCATGTGGTATTGTTAGAAGCACATAGCCTTGTGGTTAGAAGCTTAGGCTCAGGGTTCCATCAGAAGTGAGTGGACCTCTAATTCACTCTATATTGTATAACAATCTTAACCTCTCAGAGCCTACATTTTGCTGGTTGAAAAATGAGGATAATAAAAGTATGACACTTGTATCACAGGGCTTTTAAGGGGATTGTGTAAAATCAGTCAGGCAAAGCACTTAGCACACTGCATGGCGCTTAAATGCTCAATAATTATTTGCCTTATCTTATCATCTTTTCTTCCTATTATTCTTCCTCTTCTTCTTATCACTTTTATAAATGTGGACTGAATTGTGCCTCCCAAAATGGTCTGTTCAAGTGCTGACCCTGGTACCTATGAACGTGACTTTATTTGGAAACAAGGTCTTTACAGATGTAATTGAGTTATGATGAGGTCACACTGGATTAGAGTGGGCCCTAATCATTGATTTGTGTCTTTAGAAGAGGGATGTTGTAAGAGGAGACACAGAGGGATAGAGCTATCTGGAGACGGAGGCAGAGATTAGAGTTGTACTGTTATAAGCCAAGCATCCTTTAGGAGCTAGAAGAGGCAAGGAAGAATTCTTCTCTAGAGCCTGCAGAGAGAGTATGGCCCTGAAAGTTCCTTCCTCCCTTCCTCCCTTCCTTCCTTCCTTCCTTCCTTCCTTCCTTCCTTCCTTCCTTCCTTCCTTCCTTCCTTCCTTTTCTTCCTTCCTTTCCTCCCTTCCTCCCTTCCTCCCTTCCTTCCTTCCTTCCTTCCTTCCTTCCTTCCTTCCTTCCTTCCTTCCTTCCTTCGTCCTTCCTTCCTTTTGTTGACTTTGTTTTTAAAAAAACCTTGATTGTAGACTTCTAGTTTCTAAAACTGTGAAAGTATAAACTTCTCTTGTATTAAGCCATTAAGTTGGTTGTAATTTGTTATCACAAACCATAGAAATTGGTACTGGGAAGTGAAGTACTGCTATAACAATGTTGAAGTGGCTTTGAAATTGGGTAATGAGTAGAGGTTAAAAGAAGTTTGAGGTATTTGATAGAAAGGCCTAGACTGCCTTGAAGAGACTGTTGGTAGAAATGTGGATCCTTAAAGAGATACTGACGAGGGCTCAGAAGGAAGTGAACAGTAATAAAAGCTGTTATTGTCTTAGAGAATACAAACATTGTCACAAACAGCATGTTAGTAGAAATATGAATGTTAAAGGGCCTTCTGATGAAGCCTCAGAAGGATATGAGGAAACCAGGAAAATTACTGGATACTGGAGGAAAAACAATTGTTATAGAGGCAGAAACCTGTCTGAATTCGGTTCTGGTGTTGAGTGGAAAATAGAACTTATAAATGATAAACTTGGAATTCAGATAAAGAAATTTCCGAACATTTGAAAATGGCCTGATTTCTCCTTGATAATTATAGTAAAACCAGTGGTCCAGGGCACAAATTTCATGCATGGAGGAAGGGTGGTCCCCTCAGTCCAGCCTGCACCCTCTCCAATCTGGAACCCCTTAGGGGATCTCTGACTCCCAGTTTAGGCCCAGTTCCGGGGATCAGGCCTAAACCAACAGTTGCACATCCCTCTCACAATCCTGGACTGCTGGCTCCTAATGCTAACCTGCCTGCCTAGTCACCCCTAATTCCCCCTCCACGCCCCCACTGGCCTAATCACCCCTAACTGCCTCTGTGTGCCAGCCTGATAACCCCTAACTGTCCCTCCACCTCCAGCCTGGTCGCCTCTTACTGCCCTCCTGGCTGGCCTGGTCGCCCCCAACTGCCTCCCTCTGCTGGGCTGGTCACCCCCAACTATCACCCCTGCCGGCCTGGTCGCCTCTCACAGCCCCCCTCCCCCTGCTGTCCTGGTTGCCCCACACAGCCTGCTATTCAGTCATTTGGTCGTCCCTCACTAATTCTCCTTCCAGACTGTTTGTAGGCAGCCAGCCATCTTGTGAGGGTATGAGGGTTAATTTGCATATTACCTTTTTATTATATAGTATGCAAGAAGAAAGAGATACATTGAGGAAGAAACTATCAAGCAAAAAGGAACCAAATGTGATAACCTAGTAAATTCTCAGCCTATCTATAATGTAAAAGATGCTAATGCATGCTCTTGAGAAAATGTCAGGAGTATGACTAGACAATCTTTTGCTAAAGAGATCAGATGTATGACTAATGGATATAAGCAATAATCTCAGCAGAAGCTAGGAATAGAGATGAGGTTACCTAGATCTATAGACAACCTTCTTGTCTGATGGTGTACAACCCATGAATTGCACAGGAAACCAACAACATTTTGAGAATGTTGTACCAGTACAAACACTGGCATCCTGGACTAACAGGGACAGGATCAGGGACACATAGGAAAGCTGTTAGACTTCCAAAATTCCACAGGCAGGACACAAGCTGATAGGACACAAGAAAAAAGATTCATTCCAAAGGCAGCCCCAAAGCTGCAGGGCCTCCAGGGGCCTCCAGAGAGCAGAGCGTCAAGCCACTAAGGATTCCTCTGAGGCCTTCAGATCTAATGGAATTTTCCCTGCTGGGTTTCAAACTTGCTAGGGACAAATGGTCCCATTGTTCTCTATTTTTTTCCCCATGGGAATGTCTATTCCATATCTGTCCCACAATTGTATGGTAGATACAAATAACTTGCTTGCTAGGTCCACAGGTGTGAAGAGTGGCTACAGTGTTTGGACAGGTTCAAGTCTCAGACTAATGATAGGGCACAGTCCTCTCATGGCCCCATGCAAGTCCCAGCTTGGAGGGCAGAGCCCTCCAGCACAATTTTAGCCAACAGCTATAGTTGTAAGCTTGAACCTATGGTCCGAACACGTGGTCCCATGTGCCTGAGTGATGTGCGCTTGAAAGAGTTCAGGTGCATGTAATTGAGTAGGATCAAAATTCATGAGAATGATGTAAACATCATGACCATGCCCTTACTTTGCCTCGTGGAATCTGGCTATAAAATAAAGACCTGGTTTGTAGTCCGTGGTGCTGTTGCTAGCTCTCTATAGAGAGGCTCTCCATTGGAGAGGACAGCGTCCCACAGAGACCCGGCTTTCATTCTCTTGTCTGTCTTTTCTCAATCCTTCACCACCCCCTCCCAGGTTCACCCTTGGCCGTGCTGGTATAGCTCACACAGGTCCACATATGAAGAAAAATTTTGCCCCAGGTGGATCATACCTAAATCTTATTCATACCTGATTTAAATAATAAGATTTGACAGTTCTTGAGTTGATACTTATACGAGATTTTCAATTTAGAATTGATGCTAGAATGAGGTGAATATATTTTTCACATGGGAAGGATGTGAATTTTTGAGGGAGCCAGAGGATATAGTGTACTGGAATGACAAATCACCACAAAAGAGAGAGAGATTCAAGTCCTAACTCCCAGTACCTTTGAATGTAACCTCATTCCAAAACAGGGTCTCTGTAAGATGTGATCAAGTTTAAGTAAGAGCATACCAGATTGGGGTGGACCCTAGTCACCTGACTGATGCCCTTATAAGAGAAAGATGGCTATTTGAAAATACAGGCAGAGGAATAACATTGTAAGAAGACAGAGCCAGAGATTGGAATTACCTTGCCACAAGCTAAGGAACACCAAAGATTGCCAGCAATCACTAGAAGCTAGAAGAGGAAGCATGACCCTGCTGAGACCTTGACTTCAGGCTTCTAGTTTCTAGAATATGATACAATATGTGTTGGTGTTTTAAAGCTACTTCCATCCCCTTTGTGGTAATTTGTTAGGGCAGCTCTAGGAGACGAATACAATTGCCACTGTTATCTAACCAATCTTTGTACTCCCAGTATCTCATTTCTACCAAGTTATCACTTAAAATACTCCGCGAAATTCTACAGAAAGCCCATTTAACTTGTATTTACATGCCTCAAGAAGAACTAGCATTTAGAAAATACTAACTTTATCTCATTTAATAATCTCTTTAAAATGTATTGATTTGAGAGAGAGAGAGAGAGAGAGAGGGAAACATCAGTTTGTTCTTCTGCTTATTTATGCATTTATTGGTTGATTCTTATATGTGCCCTACCTAGGGACTGAACTTGCAACTTTGACATATCAGGATGATGCTCTAACCAACTGAGTTACCAGCCAGGGCTAACTTTACCTCATTTCAAATTAAGAACAAGTGAGAGTATTTAATTTACTCTAAGTCATAGTTCACTCTATGACATAATGACATATCTGGAAATGTAACTCACTTCTCCATCTTAATAACAACAGTTGAGCCATGCAATTTTATCTGTCAGGACTTCAGAGCTCATCTAGTCCAAATCCTTCTTGAGAAAACAGATGCCCAAAGATAAGTGAGTTCTCAAGTTCACAAAGCAAGCTGCCACATTTTTCTTACATGCACAAAATGTGCACCCAAGTTAACCTGCAATCAATGTAAAATAATAGATGCTGCTGCTCCTAGAGGCAGAACTCTGCAATACAAACCATCACAGCAAGGTATTTTCAAATTTCTTAACAACAACAAAAGTCAGAGACCACGAAGCTTATCAGAAGTAAAGTAAGGTTAATTATTAGATTTCAGTTTATGATTACTCTTTGGTATGTAGAGAACATTAATTATTGATAGGGAAATACTTATTTTAGCTAATTTTATATCTTTTTTTAGTAAAATATTGTTGCACATACAGAGATAATAATTTTCTGTTGGGTTATTTTATCCTCACCTGAGGATATATTTATTAATTTTAGAAGGAGGGGGAGGAAGAAGAGAAGGAGGAGGAGAAGAAGGAGAAGGAGGAGAAGGAGGAGGAGGAGGAGAAGGAGAAAGAGGAGGAGGAGGAGGAGGAGGAGGGGGAGGAAGAAGAGGAGGAGGAGGAGAAGAAGGAAATAGAAACATCAATGTGAGAGAGAAAAATTGACTGGTTGCCTCCTGTATGTGCCCCAACTGGGGACTGAACGTAAAACAAGGTATGTACTCAGAGTGGGAATTATACCTGCAACCTTTTGGTGTACAGGATGATGCTCCAAGCAACTGAGCCACCCAAGTATGAGCCATTCAGCCAAGTTTGTTGGATTTCAATACATAGTAAAATATACTTAAATCAACCAAAAGTAATGTGTTTTTTCCAACAAAAATTACTGTAAAATCACTTTCAATACATATACAATGAAAAAAATATTTACATTTCCCTCTAAAAATGTAATGTAGAATTGGGATATATATCTTATACACCCACATGACTTATGTGCCAGCAAAAATGATAGTAACAAGGAAAAGCTGTTTTTAAAAACTATATGTCTCACTGGGGAATCTTTGCTGTTTTTCTTCTAAGTCATCTTGTCCTTAACTTCCTAGTCAATACATACATGGATTTCAATGAAAAGGTGATGGGCAAACAGGGTACTTAAACCCCAACCCCCCAATGCCCTCCGACCCAGGTGAGGAGTTAATCCAGACATACATGCATGCAATCTACTTTTTGTGGGTAATGGAAATAGAACAGTTCTGAGGAGGTGCTTTTCTGGAAAGATCAGAAAGTGTTATTGTCTCAGTTTCTTCAGCTGTAGACAGGGTTAACCAAAACTAGTTGATCACACATTTGGCAAATAACTTCAGAAATGAGGACAGCCCTAACTCAGATCTTCCTATGCTCTCAGAAATACAATAACAATGCTATTGGGCCAAAGGGAAGAAAAGAACTGGTTTATGTGGATGCTGCCTCATGTATCTTTTCTCTGAGAAAAGGAAAGTTGAAAAAAACCAACATTTTTATTCCAGACAATCATTTTAAATATTTCAGTTTTTAAAATCCAACATTCAGTACATGTGAGAAAAATGTCAATCCCATTTTGTAAATGAGGAACGTAAAGCTTGAAGAGTCTCATTTGTCCTTGGTGTTATACTGTCAACTGGCATTTATTGAGTCTTCGCTATGTGCCAGGATCTGTCAAATTTGTTTATGTGTATATTCTTTCCTTTAATCTTCAAAATCTCTGTGGCATCATCCTTATTTCCCAGAGGGAGAAATAGAGACTAGAAAATGCTGAAACTTTTATAGTATTTGGGGACTGTAAAACCTTAGCTAAGGTTTCCTGGAACAAACTGAGAAATAAGAGACAGGAGTCAAAAACATGGAGATCAAAGCACCATGTGGAAAACCAGAGGCCAAATGGACACGTGGAAGTCTCCTCCCAACATCTCACATGTCCAAGGCCACAGCTTGTAAGCAGAGAAGGTGGGATTTGAACTCTGATCTGTCTGGCTCCAAAGCCCAAACTCTTATCTATCACACTTCCTTGTCCTTATTCTTTCTCCTTTTTTTTTCAGAGAAATAATGGCAAAACAAGGACATGTTACAAAACAAGTTTCATTCTTTCAAATTTTGGTTCACTAAAGGAGATTTTAACTACTACCATGAACTGATTAACTGAGAGTAATGAGTACTTCAGTTATTTTCATTATAATCCTTGGAAATGAAAAAATCTATTGAAAAGTGGCCCTCTGACTGGTTTATTGGTAGCAAATGACAGGAGCACAACTGTAACCAGCTTGAACAAAATAATACATTTATTAAGGACACTTGAGAGTCACACAAAGAAGAAAAAGATTGATTCAAATGAGGAGAAGGTGATAAGAAGCAAGATCTGCCAGAAAGCCTATCCTGGCTTCTCCACTATCAAGGGAGTATTAGCATCCTATTGCTGCTATAACAACTGTCACAAACTTGGTGGCTTAAAACCTCATAAATCTATTATGTTATACTAGAGCCCCAATGCACAAAATTTGTGCAAGAGTAGTCCTTCCTTCCCCCGGCTATTGACACCAACTTCCCTCTGACACCCAAAACCTGGGTGTCCCTTGCAGCCCTGGCTTTGTCCAGAAGTTCATCCGAAAGGATGGCTTGTTTAATTAGCATATTACGTTTTTGTTATTATAGATTTCTGGAGATCTGGGCTGAAATCAAGATGGTAACAGGGCTGTGTTCCTTTCTGAGGCTCTGGGGGAGATCCATTTCCTTACTTTTCCCAGAGGACACCTGCTTTCCTTGGCTCATGGATCCGTTTCTTCATCAAAGCCGCCAATGCTGCATCTCTCCTTGAATGTTCTTCTGGTTTTCACCTCTTCCTCTGACCTCTTCCTTCTCTCCATCTTCCATTCTTAAGCACCCTTATGAGGACATTATCACCTTCCCGGATATCCAGGGCAATCTCTCTGTGTTAAGGTTGGCTGATTAGCAACCTTAATTCCACCTGAAATCTTAATTCCCCTTTGCCATATGCCATAATATATTCATGAGTTCTGATGATGAGGGAATGGACATATTTGGAGGGCAATCATTATTCTGCTGAACATAAGAGGGGGATATACCTGTATTACCAACTAGCAATTCTGAACGCTATGAATGAGGGTAAATTTCCAAAAGAAAACTGGAGTTTAAAGAAGGGAGGAATGGTTTATAAATGGCCCAAAATGACACAAGTCTTCAACTGAGGGGAGATCAGTCATTACAGAGTAAGGAAGGGCTGCTGAGTAGACACCACTTGTGGCTGTCTACTACAGAGCAAAATTACTACTAAATCTCTCTTTGATGATCTATGCTCTCTCAGTGTCTCAAGATTGGTCTTATGACTGCTACTGGACAGAGTACTAACGGGAAATACAAGGCAAAGTGGATTTGTATTGGCTTGTAAAATATTCTGAAGTTAAAAAACATTCCTGCTTAAGTTGTTCTCTTGTTGCTTGTCCTTTTCTTATAAAAGTGGAATATAGAATAATATGAAAATGATTATGTGAGGGCTCCAATGCATTGAATTTTTATTCATCTGTGTTTAAGAAAATAAAAAAAAACTTAAAAATAAATGATAATAAAACTTTTTGTCACTTTAAGGCATTAAACTTGTTCTCATATCTATTAAGATAGAACCCACAATTGCTGAATGTTCATGGCCAGCAAAAACCTTTGTTTAAACTCTGGGCTGCTCATTCCATTTTCAATAGGTAACTACATTTAGTTTGGTGTATGTATTGTTGGCCTATTTCTTGTTGAGGAACAATCTATACACCTGTCTTTTTTATAATGATTTTAATTCATTCCTGAAAACTGCTGCTAAGCCAAAAGCTATTAAATGGAAAATGTTTCCATTACTTTTTAATGGGGAAATTATGATGCCCTCTATAGATATTTTTCTATGCATTTGTATGTAGAAACATACTGTAAAAATTTCACTTGATTTTTTTCTTCCTCATATCACAATGCTCTTTAGAAAACATGGTAGGTCAGCCCACCTTGTTCTTTGAAACAGATCACTGCAAGATCTTGTGAATGTTTTGAGAGAAGCTATCAACATTATGGGTAAAGTTACAGTATTTTAAAAATTGGCAACTAGTTTAAACATGTCAGGAACAGTGTGAAGACTTAACTGAATGTGCCTGTGGGCTTGACCCATTCTGTAAATGACTACTCTGCCTTGGTAGAATCTGCCAAGGTCTGGAAGTAGAAGATAAAGGATAGCAGACTTAGACAGTTGAGTTTGAGATGACTGCTATTTGTCCCTATGAGAGAATTATGCTTTTCAGTTTCCTTGACATTCTGTAAGGCTGGGTGACTAGTTCTGGTCAATGGGTTGTGGGCAGAAGCAGCCAGGCTGCTTTGAAACCTTCTGGCCCTGTGCTTCCCCAGCAATCTTGGAAGCACATCCTAAAGTGTGCTATGCCAGCACAGCCAAGGGTTTGGCTAGCCCGAGGGAGGGCCGGTGAAGGATGAAGAAAAGACAGACAAAGAGAATAAGCTGGGTCTAGGTGGATCTTCTGTGCATGACCGAGACCACAGAACAGATCCAGACTGCAAACTCATGCTTTATTTTATAGTCAGAGGTAAACAAGGAAACTTATGTTCTTGTAAGTTACACTTGTTTTGGCAGCACTTACTGTACCACCCATTAGCTACCCTGGAAAGATCTAGGGAGCAGTCACAAGATCAAGCTTAATTATGCTAAGAGGGCTGTGCCCTCTAAGCTGGGACTTGTTTGCTGCTTTACCAACAGGTCAGTCCTAGGCTTAATCCTATAACATATCCCTACACTAAATAAGAGACGCCAGCATTTTGGGTCCCTGAGTGACTATCTTAAGAAGAGACTTTCCAATAACCCACATCAGATTATTTGTGTGAGTGAGAAATAAACCTTGTTGATTTATGATTCTGACACACTGTTGTTTTTAAAATATTTTTTAATGGCAGTATGATTTGGTTTATTCTGACCGACTTGGGATATATTCATTTTCTATTGCTGTATAACAAATTACCATACACTTGGCAACTTAAAACAACCTTCTTTTGTTTGATCACTGTTCTGTAGGTCAGAAATCTGTCGTAGTGTGTCTGAACTCACAGTTAAAGATGCCAGAAGGCAGAAATTAAAGTGTTCATTGGACTGTGTCCTAATTGGGAGATTCTACTAGGGAAAATTCTGCTTCCAAGTTCAATTGGGTCATTGGCAGAACTCATGTCCTTGCGGTTGGTTGTAGGGTTGAAGTTCCCCCTGTCTTGCTAGTTGTTAGACTGGGATGGTTCTGAGTTTCTCAAGGCTGATCTCAGGCTCTTGTCAGGTGGCTACCTCTCAGTAACCAAGAATCTCCCTCAAATCAAATCCTTCTCATGCTTTGAGTCTCTGTGACTTCCCTTTCTACAACCAAAGAAAACTTTCTGCTCTTTAAAGGCTCATGTCATTTGATCTAGCATAATCTCCTTATCATAATGTCAACTGTGCCCCGTAACAATCAAATCATGAAAATAAAACCACTCACCTTTTTAGCCTTGGAGAGTATGCAGGGGAATTTATACCAAGGGAACATAATATCTTGGGGTATGTATTAAGATTTTGTTGAATGCAGAGGGAGAAAGTAAGAAAGAGCCAGTGAGTGATAATGATTACTTGTTGGCCTATTTCTTCCAGAATCTATACACCTGTCTCTTGTTTAACGATTTTAATTCATTCCTGAAAACTCTGCTGCTGAGTAAAAAGTTAAGTGGAAAAAGATATTTCCATTCATTTTAATGGGAAAATTTCGATGCTTTCTATCTCAATCTAAAATATCCTCACAATTCTCAAAGACAGAAAAATATATTAATTGTACAATGAAAACACATTTATATAAGTAACATATTTAAAATGTAAAGTAAGTAAATATAGTTTGTACATAAGATAAAATGTAAATTTTTATTGCACTTGCCTAAGGAGGAAGGTAAGACTTACATGTGAAGGAGGTGTGCAAGGTAATCATTCTTTGAATGGTGCATTTTTCTTTCTGCATTGTTTTCTTTGGTAATTTCTGAGCCATTTGGGGGCTGGGGAGTTGGTTATCTTGCACTTAAACTGTATGCACACACACAAACATAACAGCAGACCTTGGATAAACACCTTTAGGACAAATAAGCCTGAGCATGAGAGTGCTCATGGAAATGATACTGGAGTATAGAAGATGCTGCCTCTTTCTGCCTTTCTCTTGGTGTATATTTGCAGGAAAAATTTGGGGGGATCATGCAAACATGGCTTGCCATTCAAATTTGTTCCACTTGATATTTTCTGACTTGAGACCATCGTGCTGGGTAAATTGGAGATGATGTTTTTGCCGGAAGCCATAGTGTCAAATTATCACTTCTTATAGTATATTCACTTAATGTAATTTTGGGCAAAAACATTGGTGTTAAAAGAAAAAAGAGTGGTTATCCAAAAAGTAGCATAACTTTGCAAAAGCCATTATGACAAAGATTGGCTGAACAACTATCATGTGACCTAATATTTAGATCTATTCTTAGGGTAGATGGTTTGTGGCCCCTCTGAAATCCATAGGCCCGTCGTTGGTTTCTGTTTGCTGACTGTTGTTGAAAATCACTCTTCTTTTTCATAGTTACATTGAAAATGAATAAGTCATGTATCATAAAGGAAAAAAAATTGAAATTATATTGAGCCAAAATGACCCATTTGGAGGTCATCACTAATTACAAATTTCTAGAAGAACTAAGAAATAAATGTAGAGATTAAAGTAGATAGTTACTGGCTCTTATTAATCTTTTAATGTAATTTTTAAAAGGAAATTTCAAACCTAAATGTTCACTTCATATTTCAGAGTGCTATTTCCTGTATCATAAAACATGATAATGATAATATAGTTTTTAAAAACCAGCACAAAAGCAGTAATAATGAAATTCTGTATCTTCTTGTAAAGCATTTTAGTAGAAACTGTTCATTTAGGATATGACATTATATCTCTGTTTTCCAAGTACCATGTAGGCTACTTTTTTAGGATTTTGAATGAGGTAGAAAGGCTGTAAGCCTTAGCTTTTCCCTGGTTGTTTTTTCAAGTTAACCTTACTTTAAAATTTCTTGGGTATAAGTGTATCTTTACCTAAAATGAACAAAATAATTTTTTTAAAGCATAGGAAGGTTGTGATTTTTTTAAAAAAAATGTTTGTTTTAATTTCAGAGAGGAAGAGAGAGGGAAAGAGATAGAAATATCAGTGATGCGAGAGAATCATCCATTAGCTGCCTCCTGAACACCCCCTACTGAGGATGGAGCCCACAACCCAGGCATGTGCCCTGACTGGGAATTGAACTGTGACCTCCTGGTTCACAGGTTGACGCTCAAGCACTGAGCCACACCAACCAGGCTAAACATTATTTTAAATGCATTATATTCTAGATATAATTTACTTAACACTTTATTTTCCACTTTTGATCCATCAAGAAACTTTACTAAAAATATTCTTTTGTTGCCTGATCAATGATTTCCTCTCATCACTAACGTTTCTTTTTTTTTTGTTTCTCTTTTTTTTAATTTACAATATAACTTATATTTAATAGTAGTACATATGTTTTCCTCCCCCCCAATATCCTCCCCCCAGCCTCCCTTACCCCCCAGCACATGTCCCCACCTGCCCCCCTCCCCGCCCCAGTGTCTTTCATTCATTGGTTATGCTCATATGCATGCATACAAGTCCTTTGGTTGATCTCCCCCAGCATCTGCCTCCCCTCCACTCCAGCCTTCCCCCTGTAGCTTGACAGCCTGTTCAAGGCCACCCTGCCTCTATATCAATCACTTCCCACTGTTTCTTTTCTTCAAAAATATCTTGCCTCTGCATACTAGAAACAAACGCATAAGAACAAAAAATATTTGAGTGTCAGTTTCAGTGTCCAACTGTTCTGAGTCCCAGTTTCAATGTCAGATAGTTCTTCCAGCAATGGTATCCAGATGGTGGACACATCGTGGCAATGCAAGATCCATCCTCTCTGATATGGTCCTGGGCCGCCTGCAGCCATGCACAGCTGCCGACTGCTAGCATGGCAAGGTGTCGTCAGCATCCCCCATCTCTGGACCGTTCTCGCATCACTAACGTTTCTATCTCTTTCCCTGTCCCTTCCTCTCTGAAATCAATAGAAAATATTTTTTAAAAATCATGCTTATAAAAAATGTTTTTTTGTGTGTCCTCAATACACATAGTTATGCTCCAACACTATTTACTTTGCTTCCATTCTGATATTTTTTAATAGGCCTATTAAGAACCAGCCCACACACTGTACTTATGGAGAAGTAGGTAGAGCACTTTTTCCTGACCTCTCTTCCGCACATTCCATTTTCATTTATTGCTTTAAGCATGAATATTAAGCAAGTGAAGAGGAAGTCGATACTTGATTTCTTTGAGCACTGACTCTCAATATTTACCACAAACATCAGCACCAATTGTTTCAGGAAGAATTTCATTATTCTTTCCCTTTGAACAAGCTACATTTATATGCAACCTGATTCCTCCCAGATTTTTTGAGGTGAAATTGTTATTGATCTTAGTTTTAGGACAAAGCCACAACAGATGGGGGCTGAGACAGAAGTGGCAGAGGCCTCGGGCCATGGAGGCAGCAGGTGGAGGCCAAGGCAGAGACGCTGCCATGGTGGTGGGGGTCAAGGCCCTTGCACAGATTTTGTGCATTGGGCCTCTAGTAGTATAAGACCAAGTTATGCTGCACTGAAACCCTAATGTTAACTGAAAACAGTAGAAATGTCTTTCTTGTTTCATATAAATGAAGTCTAGAGACAGGTAGTCTGGGGCTGGTGTGGCAGCTCCATAGTTCTCAGGGATTCATGTTCTTTCTGTATAAAACACATGACTTTTACGTCATTGTCCAATACAGCTGCTGGTGCTTCAGCAAAGGCTACAAGGCAGAAATCTCCTAGAAATGTTTCCTAGAAGCTATTAACAATTGCTTCTTGGAAATTAGTTACATGGCCATACCTAACTACAGGTGAGGTTGGGATGTGTAACCTTTCTTCTGGGTGGCTATTTGCCTAGGTAAAAATTTGGAATTGTATTACCATGCAAAAGGGGAGAGCGATCTTGGTCTGTGCTACTAGGAGAAAGATGGTCTCCTGGACAAGAAAAAACGAAAGGAGTTTGTCACCACCAAAGCAGTATTACAAGATAAATAGATAAAGAAAAAGTGGTATGTATGTGTGTGTGTGTGTGTGTGTGTGTGTGTGTGTGTGTGTATATATAATAGAGTATGATTCAGATATAAAAAAGGATGAAATCTTGCCATCAGCAACAACATGAGGGGACCTAGAGAGTACTACACTAAGTAAAATAAGTCAGATAGAAAAAGACAAATGCCATAATTTCACTTATATGTGGAATCTAAAAAAACAAAAGAAATAAACAAAACAGAAATAAATTTACAGATACAGAGAAACTTTTGATGGTTGCCAGGTGGGAGGAGGGTTGAGGATGTGTGAAAAAGTGAAGGGATTAAGAAGTACAAATGAAGTAGTTACAGAATAGTCATGGGGTGTAAAGTACAGCATAGGACCATGATGGTGAACGAATGACACCTGTGTCAGCACTGACACGCATAGCCATTTTTGATGACACGTGGTGGCATGTGGTCACATACAGAGAAGTATGGGGCCGCATGCTGAGAAGGAGGTTTCATCCTCAGCTACTGCCCAGCCAGGTGCAGTAGCCCTTGATGAAACATTTGCAGTAGTGTATGTAGTGTAGACACTCTGTGCCGATGATCTGTAGGCCACAACAACAGAACCCCAGCACAGAGCGTCTAGTTCTGAGACTTCCAGTTAGGCCATTAGGGGATCTTTGACCTCACTTCTGGCCGGTGGAGCAGGGAGCAGCAGAATGCCTCAGGGATGCATCTCTGGGGACCCTGTGATAGCAACCACATAACCACAGAAACCATCATCCAATCTATTGTTCTTGAGTGTCATGGATTTCTAATTGACCATCATTATTGAGATAAATGAGGGGGAGGCTGGAGAGGTGAGGGTCTGTGCTATGGGTGCCATTTCCTGCCATTAGAAATAACAGCAGCCATCTTAAGTTATATAAGGAATGCCATTTTGCAGCATAGTGCAGACTCCATTTCACCACTATTACTGTTGTGCACCCTATTAACCCCTATGTCTGTTTATTAACCCTGCCCTTTCCTAAAAGACAGTTACATGTGCCATCTTGTGGTCAGTTAGGCTAGTTAACCCTTAATTGCCTGCAGGGCTAACAGGCTATCTATAATTCTATCTTCTGTCACTGCCCCCTGATGGAGAACCAAAAAAATACAAAACCAAGGTTAAGTAAAGGTAGTGGTAGTAGTAGTAGCTGACCCTTTCAAGAGACATGAACCGAGATGTATGCATTATAGAAAAAAAATGGCAGATCATTTTACGTTCTATGTACTGAAACAGTAGTAAGCAGAATGTGGAATATAAATAGACATTTTGAAATTAATCATTCCCAGGTCTTGAAAAAAAGTGAGGATGAAAGGAAGGAATACATTTCCAGGCAGCTACACCTTTATAAGAGCCAATCGAATTCCAATCTTAAATTTATAAAAGGCTCTATAAATTTAATATCTGCAAGTTTGAGCATTGCTCACTCCATAGCTCAGCATAGAAAAGCACTCAGTGAGGGAGAATTTACTAAAGAAACTCTTCTAAGATGTGTATCAGTTCTATTTCACGATATGCAGAATAAAGATGTAATTATTAAGAGAATATATGAGTTAGAAATATCATAAAAGTAGAAATGTCATAAAAGACCGAATAATAAAACTGAACACAAACATACAACATCCATTAAAGAGAGACACAAGTAATTGTAAATATTTTTCTATCTCTCTTGATGAAACTACTGATGTCACATCACATGCTCAGTTGGCCAATATTGGTCAATATTCTGATGGTCTCACAATGAGAGAAGAGTTGATAAAGTTAGCATCAGTGCCAACAAGTACATCAGGAAGTGAAATATGTAAGGTTGTTTTACAAACATTAGGGGCCCGGTGCACGAAATTCGTGCACAGAGGGTGGGAGGTCCCTCAGCCCAACCTGCCTCCTCTCACATACTGGTAGCCCTCAGGGGATGTTCGAATGACGGCTCAACCCTGGCCTACCCAAGGCCGAAAGCCTCTGGCAGAGGCTTTCATACTTGGGCAGGGGACCTCGGCCAGGGGACCCCAGCCAGCGATAGCCCTGTGATCCTGCCGATCGCTGGCTGGCTCTGCCTCAGCCCTGGCCCTAGCCCACCCCAAGGCTGGGGGTAAAAGCCTCTCCTCTTGGAAGAGGCTTCCAGGAGGCTTCCCCCCGCCCCGGCCTTGGGAACCCAGCAGATCACCCTGCCATGAGGTCGATTTGCTGGCTGGTCCTGGCCCAGCACCGGCCCAAGCCGATCCCAAAGCCAGAGAAAGCCTCTGGCAGCCAGAAAAACATCTGGCAAGGCTTTTTCTGGCCTTGGGAACCCAGCAATTGCCCTGCCATGGGCAGGAGCCATCTTGGTTGAGTTTTGATTTGCATATCTCTCCTGATTGGCTGGTGGGCATGGCTTGTGGGCGTGGTTTATTTGGTGTAGCGAAGGTACAATAAATTTGCATATTGCTCTTTTATTAGATAGGATTCCATGACCTAAGCATTGATATCTCTCAAATTGTGTCAGTGACAACAGATGGGGCACCAAACATGGTGGGGAAAAAAGTTGGATTTGTCAAATTGTTTACAGAAGCTATTGGACATCCGATTGTGCCTTCTCATTGTATTATTCTTCAGGAGGTTTTATGTGCCCAGGCAGGATTCACCGACTTAAACAACTTAATGTCAGTTATAAAAATACTTAATTTAATAGCTTCTAGCCCCTTCACAAGCGAGAATTTTCTGCACTTTTACTGGAGGTTGATTCCACCTACAGTGAACTGCTGATGTACAAAATGTAAGATGGCTGAGCTGAGGCAAAGTTCTTGAGTGCTTTGTGGAGTGCTTTGAAGAAATTAAGGTATTTCTTGAGGGTAAGGATCTGGGAAACTTTTCTCAGTTCAGTGATGATAAGTGCGTCAACACCCAGATCTCTCTGTTCATATTAATAAACTGAACTTAAAGTTACAAGGTTTTGGCAAAAGTATTGATGTTATGTTTGGACACGTAAAAGCTTTTGAAAGTAAACTTAAAATTTTTAAGCGAGATGTAGAAACTAAAATTTATAAGTATTTTCCTTGAGTAACAAAGTATTTTGAGAAGGCCAATGCAGCTGTACAAAATGAAATACAACCCTTGCATATAAAGTACCAGCATGTTTCAGATTTGTTACTTGACCAGTTCAGTGATAGATTTAATCAATTTAGAAGTCTACAACAGACCATAAAAATAATTAAGTATCCTGATGTAGTAGTCCACAGTAGTTTGCAATTAAATGGTTTCTAATGGATGCAAATTGATAATTTGGAGATGCAACTTGCAGAATTTCAAGACAGCATCTGGGTTCAGTTGTTTGTCGACTTGAGGTTACAGCTTGAGAATCTGGGACGGTGTCGCTTGGAGAATCAAGAGGAGTGCCATTAGGAACAGGAAATTTGGAGTGCCTGGAACCGATTACTAGACACTTTTAGCATCCTGAAAAATACAGCAATGGCTTTACTCACAATTTTTCCTTCTACATACTTTTGTGAGACCTTATTCTCAGCATTAAATAATATCAAAACCAACCAAAGGAACAGATTGACAGATGAAATTAGTAGCACTTGCTTGGGCTTGAAGTGTACAAAATACCAACCTTCAATGGAAGGTTTAGCCAATGAAATTCAGCCACAAAACAATCACTAAAAGGCAGGTTAGTTAAAGAATTCCGCCCCCCCCCTCATTTATCTTAGTTCATGGTACCACACCCAAGTTATATAATATCAAGACCAACAAAAGAAACCGACTGACAGATGAGCAAAGAAGTCACTAAGCAGGCAGGCAAGTTAAATAATTAGTTTTTGGTTTATTAAATACAGTTATATATTACAATTATACATTTTTGTTATTTAAACTATAAATATTGTGAAATTATGTTTTTTTTCTTGAAGTGACACAGCACCCGAGTTATGCTCAGTTTTTGGCGAATTTTGACACACCAAGCTCAAAACGTTGCCCATCACTGGTATAGGGCTTATAGGCAATAAACTATATATATATGGCTAATATGCAAAGTGTCCCCTTGGGAGTTGGACCTGGAGAATGGAAGCTCAAGCGCTCACTATGACATGTGCTGACCACCAGGGGGCAACATAGAACATGGTGAGCAACCAGCAGCAGTGGTGGGGTGCAGAGGGAGTGAGAGGAGGAGGAGGCTCGGAAGCAGGGAAGGGAGGTGGTGGAAAACGTGCAGTGACAGTGCGTGGGTGGAGAGGGATGGAGGAGGTGGGAAGATGGGGAGGTGGGGAACCTGATTGGCCCTGATAGCTGGCCAGGCTTAGGGACCCAACCTGTGCATAAGTTTCATGCATCAGGCCTCTATTATTGTAATAAATATGTATTATGTCAAATCAGTACTAGATTTATTAGTGAGATCATTTATAATTTATACAAATTTCTAATCACCATGTTGTACACCTGAAACTAATATAATATTGTACACCAACAATAATTGAAAAATTATTTATATACCCTCTTTTTTAATTTAATAAATCTTTATTGTTCAGATTATTACAACTTTTCCTCTTTTTTCCCCCCATAGCTCCCCTCCACCCAGTACCCACCCCACCCTCTGCCCTTACCTTCCCCCACTGTCATCATCCATCAGTGTACAATTTTTGTCCAGTCTCTTCCTGCACCTCCCACACCCCTTCCCCCGCAAGAATTGTCAGTCCACTCACTTTCTATGCCCCTGATTCTATTATTTTCACTAGTTTATTGTGTTCATCAGATTTTTGATTCACTTGATTTTTAGATTCACTTGTTGATAGACATTTATTTGTTGTTCATAATTTTTATCTTTACATTTTTCTTCTTCTTCCTCTTCTTAAAGAATACCTTTCAGTATTTCATATAATGCTGGTTTGGTGGTAATAAACTCCTTTCAATTTTTCCTTAAAAAATTTTTTTTATTCTTTAAAGGACTACAAATAGCAGTACATATGTCTTCCATTCTTCCCCCCATTGTATTCCCCCCAGCTCCCCACCCCACAGCACATGTCCTCACCTGCCCCCCTGCCCCAGTGTCCTGTATCCACTGGCTATGCCTACATGCATGCACACAAGTCCTTCAGTTGATCTCCCACAGCCCCTGCCCCCCACCCTCCCCAGCCTTCCCCCAGAAGTTTGACAGTCTGTTCAATGCTTCTCTATCAATCTTTTCCCCCTGTTTCTTTTCTTTAAAAAAGATCTTGCATCTACATACTGGAAATAAATGTATAAGAACAAAAAATGTTTGAGTCTCAGTTTCAACGTCCAACTGTTCTGAGTACTAGTTTCAATGTCAAATAGTTCCTTATGTGTACATATCAGCAATGATATCTGTATGGTGGACAAATGTTGACAATGCAGGTTCCACCCTCTCTGGTTTGGTCCTGGGCAACCTGCAGCCACGCACAGCTGCTGACTGCTAGTGTGGCAGGTGTCGTCAGTGTCTTCTATCTCTGGACTGTCTTCGCGATTGGAACAGACCTGTCAGTTCCTCATTGTTGCAGGAACCCATATGGTCTTGGAGTTGTTTTCTGAAAATATACAAACATATTCTCGACCAAAAGTTAATAAAGGGAACTTTTCTGTAAATTAGTCTTGGGATTCTTTCTAATTTTGCCCAAATGATTTTCCTTTGGCTTATTTTGACATCATTTTTGTTTTTCATAGGTGTCCTGCTGTTGGCATTACAAATGGAAGTTACTTTTCTGGAGTAAGAATTTTCTAGATGTGATTTACTTACAGGATATTTTTCCTTACATAACATTACCCCAATATCCACCCCCCTTTTAATGGGGGCTTTTGGAAATTTTATATTGCAGTCTTGGTAACTTTAAATTTTAATTTTTGCACGCAAATATGACTGCTTTAGGATCTTTGGATGTTAGGCAATTTTACAATGAGATGAACTACTAATAGAAATTTTAGTTAATATTTTAGGAACAGCTTTTTGTCTAGTACACTTAAATTTTCTTGAGTATTCACTTATTTCACTTGGCCAATTTAAACTAATCTGAAAACTTGACTACTATTTTACTGTCAAATTTAATACTCAAACAGAAATCTTAGTTTACCCTGTAAATATTAGTGAAAAGGATTATTTGCATTCTTGAGTAGGCCCTGAGCATTCCTCCTTTAGCTTTTCCTTATCTGTGAAGCTCTTTATCTGACCTTCAATTCTGAATGAGAGCTTTGCTGGATAGAGTAATCTTGGTTGTAGGTTCTTGCTATTGATCACTGAATATTTTTTACTATTCCCATCTGGCCTGTTGAGAAATCAGCTGACAATCATATGGGTGCTCCCTTGTAGGTTAACTAACTGTTTTTCTCTTGTTGCTTTTAATATTCTCTCTCTGTCTTTTGCTCTTGTCATTTTAATTATGATGTGTCTTGGTGTGGTCCTCTATGGATTCCTATAGTTTGGGGTTCGGTGCACTTCCTGGACTTTTAAGTCTATTTTTTCATCAGGTAGGGGAAGTTTTTGGTCACTATTTCTTCAAATAGGTTTTCAGTATCTTGTTCTCTTTTTTTGGCACCCCCATAATTTGGATGTTGGTATTCTTGAGGTTGTCCCAGAGGCTCCTTACACTATTTTCAATTTTTTTGGTATTCTTTTTGCTTTTCTGGCTGAGTGGTTTTTGCTTCTTTGTATTTCATATCTTTGACTTGATTCCTGTGTTCCTCTAGTCTGCTGTTAGGTCTCTGTATAATGTTTTTTATTTCAGTCTGTGTCTGCTTAATTTCCAGTTGGTCCTTTTTCATAACCCTGAGGGTCTCATTAAGTTTATCAGCATTTTCTAGGAAATTGTTGAAAAGCCTTATAACCGTGGTTTTGAACTCTATGCCCAGTCATTTCTTTTCCTCCATTTCTTTCAATTGTGATCCGTTTCCTTGTCTCTGCATTTTCACTGCTTCCCCGAGTTGGTTGAGTAGCTTTGTGTGGTAGGTGTCCTCTAGGGGATAATGGCTCAGCCTCCCCAGTTACCTGAGGTGAAGATTCTTGGTGCACCCCTTTATGGGCTGTGTACTCAGCCTTGTTGTAGTTAAGCCTTGATTGTTGTTGGTATCACTGGGAGGGGTTGACCTCCAGGCCAGTTGGCTGTTCGGATCAGCTGTGTCTACGCTGGGAGAGCTTCTGTGCTCAGTTTGGATGGGAGTGGAGTCTCAGGGCTGAGCAGTCAGCCTTGGTTTCCCATCAGCCCTACCCTAAGCGGCGCCTGCATCTCTGTGTCCCATGACAATGGCTGCATGCATCTCTGAGAGAAAGCTGCCCTCGAGTTTTACCTGCTGCCAGAAAGTCCAGTTTCTCCCCAAATGAGTCTGGATACCCAAAGTCTCACCTGGAACTGGGGTATAGTGCAGTCTGGAGGTTTTGTTTTCCTCCCAAACGAGAGAGCCAACTACGCGCCCTCTCTGCGAGCTTGTGTGTCCCTGCAGCTCCTAAGTCTCAGTGTGCTTCCTCCTGACAGTCTAGTGTCACCCCATATGAGTCTAGGTTCCCTGAGACTCACCCAGAACTGGGGTTCAGTGCAGTGGGGAGCCTTTGTTTCATTCCCCGTTTGAGAAAACGAGCTGTTTATTCAGCCATCTACCCTTTTTGCTTGAGCGCATCTCTGCGTCTCTGCACCTCTGTCTCCACATCTTAGCACCTCTGTCTTCTCCCCCTCCTCTGAGTCTCATTGTCTTTTTATCTTTTCTTTTAGTTGAAGAATTTCCACTCAGCCAGTTTTCTGATAGCTCTAGATGATCTCTATTTTGTCTTTTAGTTGTATTTTTGAAATTGTTGTGTGAGGCAGCTGTATAGGTGTTTACTTATGCCACCATCTCTTGAAAAATTATTTAAAAATAAATAAAAATATTCTGATGCACTAAAAAAATCATGGTTTTTGAAATCAGGCACATCTAGATTCAAATCTAGCACTTTTTAATCTTATGAAAGTTATCTTAAGAAAGTGATATTGTTAGGACTTCATGTTAAAATTTAAAACAAGGATGATACCCCCGAGCTATTGTGGTTACTATGACCTGCTTTCTTAATGTCCATGCAATACATCTATAAAGTAATAAAATTCTGAATCCTGATATTTGCACTTTATACTGTAACTTCCAACAAATTCAAACATCTCTGGAAAGAACTTAAAAAAAATTCCTTTAAAGGCATTTAAACCTCATTAAATTTAAATCTGATGCTTCACACAGACTGTATAGTAAAAGTGGACTGAAAGAATAAATACATTTTAAGAACATCCCCATGAACCCTATTATAAAATTGTATAACAAATATTGATTGGATGAAAAATTAAAGAGAAATAAATAGATTTTTTTCATCCTTTAACAAAAAAATTTGAGCGAGTGCAGACTCTGGATTAGCCCTTCCCCGATCCTATCCCATAGTGAAGTGGACATTTTTAAAAATTAATTTTTTATTACAAAAGGGTATTAGGATTCTGCAAATGAACAGAACCAATAGGAGATAGGTAGATATAGATACACACACACACACACACACACACACACATTTGTTAATCTTCACCTACGGATATTTTTTCATGGATTTTTTTTTAGAAAGAGTGGAAGGGAGGAGGATAGACACACAGAGAGAAACATTGATGTGAGAGAGACACATTAATTGGCTGCCTCCTGCATGCACCCCAACCAGCACCGGGAGTTGAGCATGCAAATGAGGCATATGCCCTTGACTGGAATTGAACCTGGGACCCTTCAGTTCCTATCAACTGAGCCAAACCAGCAAGGGTACGAATCTATACTTTACCTATATCTCTATTCCTACCTATATCCACATTTAGAATGATGTTTCTTAAAAGGAATTGGCCCCTGTAATTATGAAGGCTGAGAGGTTCCATGACCTGCCATCTTCAGATGGACACTCACTGTGCAGTGTGAAGGCCTGAGAACTGGAGAGCTGGTGATGGAACTTTCAACCAGGAGTCAGTCCCAAGGGCAGGATAGAGTGATGTCCCAGTTCAAATAATCAGGCAGAGAGTCAACTTCCTCTTTCTCTGCTGCTTTGTCCTGTTTGGTCTCTCAACGGATTTGGGGAGGGTGATCCACTTCACTGACTTCATCAACTCCATTGCTAACCTCTGGAAATACCTGCTCAGACATACCCCAAAATAATGTTTAACCAGATACCTGGGCACTGCATGTCTCAGTCAAGTCGACACAGAAAATTGAGCATCACAAAAGGTAACAAAATCATTGGTTGCAAAAAAATTGGAGTGCAGAAAAGTTTCAAATAAAATATTAAAGCCCATCAATATCTTCATTTTCAGCCTCATTCCTCCAAGGTAATTGCCATTGATGGTATGAAAATTTTTTCTTCCTGGTATTTTTTTTTTTTTTACTATATACTGGTATATATTCAAATTTACAAATATAGAAATAATGCCAACTATACTATTATGCAACTTACTTTCATTTTCCTTTCCAATACATCTTGACATAATTTATAAAGGCTGACCTCCTCTTTTTAATGGCTGCATACTATTCTATGGTGTGAATGTATCATAAGATTCTTAAATAGTGTCCAAATGTGGATATTTAGGTTATGTCCCATTTTTCTCTGTGACAAACCCTGGTGCCAGGAATATCCTTGCACAAATGTCTTTGCTTACATCTGTTGGGGAAATTCCTAGACATGAGATCACTTGGCCTGAGGATATGCTCATTTGGCATTGAAATAGAGAATGACAGAATGCCAGAAGGCATTCAGAGATCTTTTGTTTGCCATTACCTACCTGACTGGTAATTGGATTAAAAATAAACTCCCCATTGGATAGATATATCCATTCTCTCTTATTCCGAGGCCCACATCTTACCATCTCTTCCTCCCAGCCGCCCACCAGGTTGTTTAAGAATTCAATGACCACTATCATGTAGGCAAGAGTAAAACAAGTCTGTCTGATGTTTTCCTAAAGTACAGGTAGCGTTTTTGAAAGCAGAGATAATGCTTAAAATAGTTGGTCTCCCTTAGATCAGGGGTCAGCAAAGTGGGATCTGTGGGCCAAACCTAGTCACCTTCTCTTTTTGTACAGTCCATCAGCTAAGAATGGTTTTTACATTTTTAAATGTTTGGGAAAAATAAAAATATAAATAATATTTGTGATATGTAAAAATTATATGAAATTCAAGTTTCATACCCATAAGTAAAATTTGATTGAAACACAGCCACACTCAATTCATTTATAATTTATTGTTCTAAGCTGCTTTCACAAAGCAAGAATGGAGCTCAGTAGCTGCAACAAAAACTACTTTGGGCTTTTCATTAAGAAAATATTTTCCAACCATTTCCTTAGCTCTGCAGTGTTATTTTTTTTCCTTTTGTGCTAGTCTCATTTTTTCTTCTATACATTTTTAGCTATAATTCTCTGTTACTTCTCCCCTCCCCCAACACTCTCTAAAGATAATAATTCAAATTAGCAAGGTCCATTTTAACAGTGAATTGCATTTTCCTACTTGCCAAGTGTCTGAAGGTAAAAATATTTTAAGAAAATAAGGAATAATGATTTCAATTTTGGTCTAAAATTAATTTGGGTCACAATATTAACATAATACTAATGAAATTCAGAACAAAGGGAACTAAAAAAGAAATTAATTCTAAAACACAGCTCTGAATCTTTCTAGCCCTACCTTTCCCTAGAAAGACCAATTTAATTTTAATGTAGAAACTAGAGGAACTGTTACCTCTTCATATCTGGGGTTCATCAAAACAAAAATTGTCATTAACCCTTTCTGAACCAGAACTGGGCAGAGACTGAACAACTAATGTATCTATGGAAAACTATTTCTCAGCTCACGGATTTGGGGAAGGACTTGTTTGTGTTTAAGATGAATTTCCTGGCTTTCTCCTAATTTAAGTTGAGAGAGTAGCATCTAGCATCAGAGAAGAGGATGTGAGAAGGAATTCTGGGAACCCCTTTCCAGGTGGCCTGTGTTGGGCAGTGAGATGGGACTGTGGTTAATGGGTGGTTAATGGGGCCTCACCTTGGAAATGAGATGGCTCCCTTGAGAGTTAGACGATTAAATCAACAGTTAAGTGTCTTTCTGGCGGCCAGTTCAGAGGACATTCCTTTCCTCTGTGCTGCCTCTCTTGCGCTCAAGCATCTGCTTAATAAAATCTGTCTGGAAATTTAAGAAGAGTAAAGAAGAAGGAAGAAGGAAGAAGGAAGAAAGAAGAAGAGTATGTTCCCAGACCAGTAGCACTGGTATCTCACCTGGGACGCAATACAAATTTGAGTTGTCAGGCCTCTACCTAGACCGACTGACTCAGAAATCCTGGGGGTGAGACCCATCCATCTGTAAATTGACAGCCTCCAGGTGATGCACGCTCAAGGTTTTAAGAACTCAAGGTTTTGAGAACTTGAGAAGCAGTGTCTCTCCCAGGATTGCTAAAATGGAATTTTTCTGTGTGTTGGTTGGTTGATTCTGCTAATGATGACTACCATTTATCTAGTGCCTACTGTGATTCAGGTTCATATTAAAATAACAATAGCTAGCATTTATTGAGTGTTTAATGTGTTCCACACACTGTTCAAAGTGCCTTATTCTACCATCTCACTTCATTTTGAGAACAATCGAATGAGGTAGGTGCTGTCATTACTGCCATAGTAACATAGATGAGGATACTGAGGTATACAGAAGTTATGTCCTTGGTGGAAGGTCATAATGGCAGCAGGCAGTCAGGCCCCAGAGCCCTCACCCTTACCGCTAGGCATTGTCATCTGTATTCTGAGATGCATGAATTTAGTGCATCATTTAATCCCTTCCATGTCACTTTGAAAGTGAAATTTTACAGCTGGAGACTCAGAGTCTCTGAGAGGTCAATTAACATTTCTCAAATCACATAGCCCATTTAAGGTTCAGCTGGATTTCAATCCTGGCCTGTGTTCTTCTGTGGCGCGTTCTTTGAGCTATGATGTCATTCTCCCTGTTCTTGCCTGTTCTGGTGCTGCCAGCCACTGATTCAGGGACTCGAAACCTGTTTCGGGGCAGCTTGACCCATTCTTTTCTTCTTGTTGTTGTTTTTAGTTGATTTCGGGGAGAGGTAGGGAGAGAGAGATAGAAACTTCTGTGATGAGAGAGACTCATTGATCAGCTGCCTTCTGCACATCCTCCACTGGGGATCGAGCCTGCAACCTGGTCATGTGCCCTGACGAGGAATCAAACCGTGACCTCCTGGTTCATGGGTGGATGCTCGGCATTGACCTATTCTTTACTGAATACAAAAAAACAGCTCTTATATTCACCCCCAAACTGAACACCACCAGAATGAGCATTCCCAGGAGCCTCCTTGAAGCCTGCTGTCAAATGCAGAGAAGGAAAGACCTGATTTGAGTACGACTCATTTGAACAGAGTTTTCATTAGCAAATAAATTGGTTGTGTGTGTGTTGGGGGAGGGGGAATAGATTGGTTAGGATATGTGGTTGAATAGTCAGGAATGCACAGAAAGTCCTTGTGCCTGGAGGAAATCAGCATGCTGCATTAACACTAATTAAGAAACACAGACTATCTTTTCCAGGCTAAATGAGGCTCAAGATTCCGGAATAGTGTGGTGGTGTAGAAAGTCTGTCATTTGAGCCATTTGGTTACTTCATGGTATCCAGGCTCAAGTCCTCACCCTCCTGGGCTGGGGAGGGTGATGCAGTCTTCAAAGTTCCTGGGCGCTATGCTGGAGGCTGGTTACAGTGGCCAATCTGTCTGATTCCACCTTGCATGGATTCACTATGCTCTCATCACACTGAGCTTCTTTCTGCTAAACTGGTCCAAACTTGGGCCCTTTGCCTACTCCTCCCTCCACCCAGGATACCCTTTCCTCAGATTTTTACTTCAGATCTTATCCTTAAGAGAGGCCTTCTCTGGTTACATTCAAGGGTTGGCTGAAGGTCCTTATTCTTAGAGAGGCCTTCCCTCATCATCCTCATGTCACCATGGATGTTGAAACCTTGTGTACTTTCCATTTCAGTTACAGGAAATTAAAAAAGAAGGCTAGAATAACAAAAAAAAACAACCAGAACCTGCCTGAACCAAGATGGGGCTGAATTTGATCTCCATAAGAGCCTGAACCTCTTTATACACTAATTATAATACATTAGAGGCTTGGTGCATGAAAATTCATGCATGGGGGGGGGGCGCATTCCTCAGCCCAGACAGCCCCTTCTCACAGGTTGAGAGCCCTCAGGCACAGAGGCAACCTGGTGATCAGGGGAAGGTGACACCCCCATCACACCTCTGCTGCTGCCACTGCCAACAGTGCAAGCCTTGGCCAGTCATGGTTGCCTGAGCCTGGTTCGGCCCTGGGTGGCTGGGCAGCCACCATTCGAGGCTTGTCTGTGCCTTGGGCCAGGGCTGGGGGGCTGGAGGGCTGAGGGGAGTGGGGGACTCAAGATGCAGTTCCTGCCATCCTGGCAGGGCTGAGAGACTTGGTGCCACCATATTGTGGCTGTGGGCACCGCCATCTTTGAGGGTAACGTAGTCAATTAGCATATTCCCTCCTTATTGGCCGTGGATGCCACCATCTTTGAGGGTGTGATGGTCAATTAGCATATTCCCTCCCTTATTGGCTGTGGGTGCCACCATCTTTGAGGGCATGACAGTTAATTAGCATATTCCCTCATATTGGCTGCAGACACCACCATCTTTGCAATGGTGTGAGGGTCAATTAGCATACCCTCTCTTTATTATATAGGATTAGCATGCTAACTGACACACCAATGGCTCTGAGCAGGTCCAGCTTAGACTATACAAGGGAGAAAAAGGGGTGACACTCCAATCTGGGAAGTGACCAGCCCATTCCCTGGAAAACTAATACATATGTCTCCCTTTCTCACAGACTTCTCTAGAACAGAAAGTTAATCTGTGAGTCTGATTTCTGCTTCTCCATTCTCTGGCCATTAGATGCAGCTTGAACTGCTGAATGCTCAGCTTCGGTTCCATTGTTTTGACTCAGGACACAGAACTGAGAAAGGACTCTTAGAAGGACAGAGCATGTTTCCGGGGTTCTGGGGTCCCTAGAGTAGATGCCTTACAATCTAAACTGATAATGCTAATATTACTCTTCTCGCTGCCCCCATTCTGGGCCATCATTAACACACCATCCTATCTGAATTCACGTTTGCTCACTAGTTTACCTGCCCTCTGCCTCCCCTCTTTGGAATCTCAGCACCCTGAAGCAAGGCCTTGCCCATCATCCTCACCACAGCAACCTCAGAGCCTGGTACACAGCAAGTGAACCATACTTACCGCTTCAAGCCTCCCTGGGGAGAAAATTCCAGATTCCTCTAATTTCTTCACCTCCTCCTGCTACCGTGGAATCAATCTGTTATTTGATGCTGGGTTTGTACTAAGTGCCCTGGCCCGTGTGAGCGTTATTCAGTGCAGCCTTGAGTCTGAACAGCCCTGCTGTCCCTTAGAGAGCAAAGCAGGGGGTGAAAAGAGCCAGGGTTGCCAGCTCAGAAGCTGCCTTTCTCCAGGCTTGCCTGGAACTGGCAATCGGAGCTCACCTTCCCAGCCCAGAGGCCTTTTTGGTTCAGATGGTGATTATTTGAATGAGGTACTTTTAACTGCACAGTCTGACAAGGGCTTCTCGGTAGGGGACCCATTAATGCTGGCCTAAATGGGAGTCACCTGGAGGGAGTGAAGCCCCAGGGACCCTTCTGAAAGCTTTAGCAGAGCTTGTGGCCTTCATGGCCACGGCTTCCCCAGGCAAATAAACAGGCAGCACACAGCATTGCTCATTTAGCATCTCAGCCTCGGTCTCAGAGACTGCCAGTGACTGTCTGCCCTGCAGCCTGCAAATCAGCCACTTGCCAACCAGGCTCCCAACCACCCTCTCTCCAGCTTTCCTTCTCTCCCCCCCCTCCTTTTCTTATTTCTTTCCCTCCCTTCCTTCCCTAAGAAAGTTATAAAAGATCTATGAATTCCCCAGCTCTCACCTCTTATCCTTGGCTGTTGGCTCCACCCACTCCATCCCTTTCTCTTGTATCTCTCCCGCCTCTAAATCTGAACTACCCAAGGTGACCTACTTTCGCTTTATAAGCAAAGGCTGTGGAGCTGTGGGCTAGATGAATGAGAGATGTGGGCTGAGGCACCCAGCTGGTGAGAGGGGCCCCACAGGTTTTCTGGTGGGGCTGGTGGTGGCTGCTTGCAGGTATAGATTTACACCTTGAGCAGCATTCATACACCTGGAGTTCTTGGCCTGAAGTATTTTAGGGCAGCTCTTTTGGTAGTAAATTGAATAGAAGCTGACATTGCTATAGCCAGTGCTATGTTGGCCCAGATTTACAGTATTACCACCACTGAGCTAACTAATGCGATCCACTTAGGAATAATTGCCAGTGCTTTAGAAGGCAGGCACTTGATACATACCACCTCATCTGAATCCTCCCCAAACCCCCTGTGAGATGGGGATCATTTGGGCCCATTTTCCGGATGAGAAAACTGAGGTGTAGAGAGGTTAAATTGTGCTGCTTCTCAATTTACCACATCTCTGTTTAGATGATAATTATAATCCCCGTTTTATACATGAAAACCGAGCTCAGGAGTAAAGATCACACTGCACTCACCAGCAATGCCCTGAGCTGCTCTCCCAGATTGCAGTGCACAAATAAAATGATACCATTGGCAAAGTTTAAAAACTCAGTTGCTAAGAAAATCATCGACTCATTTGATGAATACTTCCTGAACACCAATTAGGTATTAGACTCAGTTTAGGGTGTGGTAGATTGCAAACAGGGCCACACACTACTCCCTTCTCCTTAGCCACACCCCTTCACAATGTGACTTCTAATTCTCTCATCAGGAGGTGGAGCCTGTGGCCCTGCCCCTTGAATCTGGCCTCCTAGGGAGGTTTGAACAATCAAATGTTGCTGAAGTGCTGGTTTAGACTTCAGGAGAACTTGCAGCTGCTGCTCTCTCTTAGAACAACACTATGAGCTCCAGTGGGGCCCAGTGACCTTTTAAAACAAGCCCTCCAGGTGGTCATGATGCACACTAACATTTGTGGAATCTAATGAACAAAATGAATTGACCAACAAAAGACAACCTGATGCATAGAGGCATGGAACAGATTGATATACGTCAATGTGGGGTTAGGGGAACGAGAAATAAACCAAAGAACTTATATATTTATATGCATCGCCCATGGACACTAGCGATAGGGTAGTGAAGACCTGTGTAGGTGTGTGTGTGGGGATGGTGAGTAGGGACTAGGGGGAGGGGGAAATAGGAGATATCTACAATACTATCAACAATAAAAAACATATTGGAAAAAAGGACCACTAACGTAAATGCATGGTATTATTGTAAGCCACTACATTTTGGGGTGGTTTGTTACCTAGCAGAAGCTAACTGATACAGGTGTAGAAGATGAACTCACCAATGCCCTCAAGGTGGTTAAAGTTCATTAGGGAAGATAACATATTCTTAAACACAAGCAGTCTATAATGTAAAAGGCCAGATGTTAAAATTATAAACCGATATCAGGTTGTACAACAGTGATAATAACTAATCCTACATAATAAAAGCCTTATATGCTAAGTGTCCAGTCAGCTAAGTGTCCAGTGCTGCCCTGCTCCTGAGGAACCACCCTTCTCCAAACCCCAAAGTATAATATGCTAATGATATGCTAATGATATGCTAACCTCTCACTATAACATGCACTGACCACCAGGGAGCAGACACTCCAACCAGTAGATTAGCTTGCTGCTGGGGTCCGACTGATTGGTACTGAGCGAGACAGGCCAGACATGCCCTGGAGCCCTCCTGCGGTCCCTCCCCACCTGGCCAACCTCTGCATCCCTCCCTGGCCCCAATCATGCATTAGTAGAGTTCCTAAACCTCACCTACACCCTCTTGCAATCCGGAACCCCTCAGGGGATGTCAGAGAGCCAGTTTCAGCCCATCCTGCAGGCCAGGCTGAGGGACCCCACTGGTGCATGAATTCATGCACTGGGCCTCTAGTATTTAAATAAGTGCTTACTATGTGCCAGGCTGCGAAGTGCTTTGCATTCATTATTTTACTTCATCCTCATAGGAACCCTTTGAAATCAGTGCTATTTTTATGACCATTTTATAGATAAAGAAACTGAGGCCTAAAGAAAAAAGAGCTTTGCCTGAGGTCACTTAACCAGCCAGTGGCAGAACCAAGATTCTGACCTAGGTAATGGCTTATGCTGTTATGTGTTGTGGGATCCAAACCCCAAGGGCAGTGCAGAAAGAGTGCTGTGAACATGCAGAGGGAGCCTCACACTTCTGCTTGGGAGTCAGGAGAGGATTTATAGCAGAGGGCGTCCCTGGATAGAGTTCGAAGCCCAGACAGGATCAGGACATATGAGTTGGAAGAGAACGAGACTTTCAGACAGAGGGAATCACTTGAGCAAAGGTGAGGGAATAAGCAAGCTCCAGGAAAAGAAGGGAATGTCACTGACAGAGGAGAGTGGTCGGGGAAAAGACTGCAAAAGGATTTTAAATTCAGAGCATTCCAGACATCCAGCATTAATAATCATTTTGGATACAAGGCGTGGAAAGGTTATATTTGAAATATTAAATTACTAAGCCCAGCATTAACAGAATGTCTTCTGCATTTTAGTGCGGCTTCTGAACTGATTCACTGCTAGACTATATACACAGTTTGAAGATGTAAGACTGGAAATGGTAGAGAAAATATTTTGTTGCTGTTTTTTAGTTTATTCTCTTACCTAAATATTTTATGCAGTTATTTTTTTCCCTTGAAACCCACTGAGAAGGTACCACCCTTCTCCTTCTGCTTTCGTCTCAGTACATACCAACAGTCAAAAGCAGGAATACTTGAGTATCCAAAAATGCTGCATGTGCCCAGCATTTCAATTCTGCCATGTTCCCCCAAGGTAAGATGCTGCTCTGCTCCTGAGGAATTTAGCAATCTAATTGGGTACTAAAACTCTGTGGCATGAATTCTAAGGGCTATTAACAACGAGAAAGAAAAAAAAATCAGCGCAGACTGGAGGAACCAGGAAAACCTCCAAGGAGAAGCCAGTACCAATGTGGGAGGAAAGCATTTGAGTTTCATACTGGCATTCAGTATTGTTAAGACCCTCTTTAGTATCAAATAGAATATTCGCTCATCCAATAGAGAAAAATAAGAAATGACCTTTCGCCTAAAAATTTCTTGGTACTTTCTCAATCTGAAATAGCGAGTGTGTTTCACTTCTTGGATTGATTCTGCTTGAAGTGCTACCTTAAAAAGGATTATGCGTGTCTGCCAGCCTCCGAGGAAAGGAATGCTGAAATCCATTAGTGATGCCTGCCACAGGTATGGGGAAAGTGAGGGAGAACATCCTACATGCATGACTTCTCTCTTTCTCACTTTCCTCTGCAAATTATAATAAAATTTCCATTTCTGTGTACCAGAATAGATGAAATCTATAACTAACTGGACTCCATGCCTTACTTTTTACTTTTAGGACAGAGTCACATAAAAAAATTAAACAAATATTCTAAAAAAAAATCTCCCCATATATTTCTGTTTAGCTAGTTAAATTTTAAACTTATACCTGCCCTCTACTTAGAGGATTGTATTCCTTTATATTCAGAAAGATGATCTTGAGGTACAGAAAAATCCTGAATTATTAAGTATAAACTATCTAAGTCTAAGCTCTGTTTTGTTGAAATATATGTTTTTGAGTGGGTTACTTATCTTGACTCTTAGGTTGTTGGGGATAGTAACCCAGACCCAGTGTCTAATACAGTGTTGCCTGCACCTGCTCACCTGCAGCCATGCGTGAGTGCATCTCCATCTACATTGGCTAGACTGGTATCCAGATGGGCAATGCCTGTTGGGAGCCCTACTACCTGGATTATGGCATCCAGCCTGCTGGTCAGATGCCAAGTGACAAGATCACTGGGTCAGATGCCATGTGACAAGACCACTGACTTCTTCAACATCCTCTTCAGAGAAACAGGTGCTGGCAAGCATGTGCCAGGGCAGTGTTTGTAGACCTGGAATTCAAGGTCATTGATGAAGTTCGCACTGGTACCTATCTCCAGCTCTTCCACCCGGAGCAGCTCATCCTATGCAAGGAAGATGCTGCCAATAACTATGCCTGTGGACACTACACCATTGACAAGAAGGTCTTTGACCAAATTTGGAAATTGGCTGACCGGTGCACAGGTCATCAGGGCTACTTAGTAGGGGAGCTAGTTCTGGATTTACCTCCCTGCTGATGGGATGGCTCTCTGTCGATTACGGCAAGAAGTCCAAGCTGGAGTTCTCCATCTACTCAGCACCCCAGGTTTTCACAGTGGTAGTTGAGCCTAAAACTCTATCCTTATCACCCATACCACCTCAGGACACTCTGATAATGCCTTCACAGGTGATGATGAGGGAGGCCATGTATGAGTGTCCAACCCACACTAAACTTAACTGCCTTATTAACCTGATTGTGCCCTCCATCACTGCTTCCCTCAGGTTAGGTAGAGCCCTAAATGCTGATCTGACTGAATTCTAGGCCAACCTGGTATCCTAGCCCCACATCCACTTCCTTGTGGCCAAGTGTGTCCCTCTCAGCTTTCCTGAGAAAGTCTACCATGAACAGCTTACTGTAGCAGAAATCACCAATTCATGCTTTGAACCAGCCAACCAGATAGTGAAATGTGACCCTTGCCATGGTAAATACATGGCTTGCTGCCTATTGCACTATGATGATGTGGTTTCTAAAGATGTCAGTGCTGCCATTGCTTCCATCCTGATCAAGTGTAGCATCCAGTTAATGGACTGGTGCCCCAGTGGCTTCAAAGTTGGCATTAATTACCAGCCTCCCACTGTGGTAGCTGGTGGAGACCTAGGCAAAGTATAGCAAGCCATGAGCATGCTGAGCAACACCACAGCTATTGATGAGGCCTGCACTCCCCTGGACCACAAGTTTGACTTGATGTACGCCATGTAGCATGCTTTTGTTCACTGTACGACTGCCCTTGAAAAGAATTATGAAGAGTTTGGTGTAAATTCTGTTGAAAGAGAGGGTGAAAAAGAAGGAGAGGAATACTAATTAACATTATTTTCAGGCCTGTAACATGTCATACATGTTAAAGCTTTCTGGTTAGGTTTTCTTCTATTTTACCTGTGATCTGTCTGTCTTTTTTATGTATACCTATAAGATTTCCCCCTCTTGTTTAAAAGTAAAGAAAATGTATGTTCTTGGTTGGAAGTCTATTTGCATTAAGATGGAAACACTCATTTGAGGAGGCAGGTACTTACCAGAGTGGTATTGGTGATTCTATAGTATTCGATTCTAATTAACTTTAGATAGCAACTCTAGATTTTGGAGGATAGACATCAGGAAAAAAAATGGGTCACAGAGAGAAATGGTTTTTTCTTGATTAGACAACAATAGCAAGGGGAATAGAGATGGAGGCTATTAGGACTTGCATATTGTGACACAGTCTTTGTGAGGCCATTTGTGACACAGTCTTCACAACATAGTGAATGGGATCCCTGACATTGTGTTGTGCAGACTCTTCCAGCCTAAGCCAATTTCAATACAGCTCAAAATTTTTAAGTGTATTAAGGTTCTGCAGAGAAACATAGCCATATACACACATATATGTTACATATATCATATATATTATATGATATATATGTGAATTAAGGTTCTGCAGAGAAACATAGCCATACACACACATATATGTTACATATATCATATTTATTATATGATATATATATGTGAATTTAAAGATATACTTTATATATGTGATATGTATGCTACTGGACAGCTCCCTGAGTCAAATGGGGGGGGGGGGAGGGAGCTGTCTCCTCCTTGGCTCTTGTCAAGCTTGTGAGAAGAAATTCAAACAAGTGACAGACAGTAGTGGTTGAAGCAAAAGCAAGTGAATTCATTAAGAATAAACTTGGCATAAAGCACAAGCAGGCAAGTCAGCTGGTCTGAGCGTCCCACCTAGTGGGGGTTTAAGGGTTCTATACTTTCCTCTCCTTACAGATTTCAAAACTCCCTTGCCAGATATCTTGGGTAGCAGATGAGGTTTCAAAGTCCCCTTCTACATTGTTGTGACTTGCATTGGAATGTTTGCACATACATTTAGTCATCTTGTTTGGGAAGTCCTAAGACCTCTATTTAGTGGGTGAGATACCCCCCCCCCCCCCATTCCTCTACCACCACCCCCCCACCCCCGCCCAAGCAGTTATCTTTCCTGCCTCACATTTCCCAATTGATACCATTAAAATGCTTTTGGGGTTTTGTTGTTTGTCCCCCAGACTTCATTTGTCTTGGCACAAATGACATTAATTGGGTCTTTGTTCTCTGTTTTCCCAGGCCAGGTGATTTAGGCTATGTAATCTCTGGTTAGGAAGGAGAGGTATAAACCATTTGTTCTCAAGTGTTATCTTGGTTGGGAAGATAAGATCTTGTGATCCACAAGCTGGATGCAAGCTGCTCAAACTGTTTGGCCTTGTTTAATTTTCTTGTCTCAGTTTCTCCATGCCACTTGCCCAGGAATTTTTCTAGCTTTTCACTATCCTTCCACATATACGTGTATATTTATATATAGGAACTGACTCACTTGATTATGGAGGCTGAAAAGTCCCATGATCGGCTATGTACAAGCTGGAGACCCAAGAAAGCCAATGATGTACTTCTGTTATAAGTCTGAAGGCCTGAGAACTGGGAGCACCTATGGTCCTGAGCGAAGGGCAGAAAAAGACTAATGTCGTGGCTCTAGAAATCGAGAGAGAGAGAGAGAGAGAGAGAGAGAGAGAGAGAGAGAGAGAGAGAGAGAGGAATTTTTCCTTCCTCCAGGGTTTTGTTCTGTTCAGACCTTCAGTGGATTGGATGAGGCCCACCCACATTGGAGAAGACAATCTGCTTTATTCACTCTAAAGATTCAAATGCTAATTTCATCCCCAAAACACCCTCACAGACAAACCAGGAATAATGTTTAGCCAGGTATCTGGGCAAGCCATGATCCAGTCAAATTAATATGTAATTTTCCCTATCACACCAAGTATCTGGCATTATACTTAACACTGAAAATATAGAAATAAATAAGAAAAGGTCCCATATCTCAGGGAGCTCTCAGCAGAGTGGGAAAGGGGACTGGCAATTATAATACAGCATAATGTATGCTAGTTCAGAGAGAAGTGCCTGGTGATATGGGGGTACAAGCAAAGAGTGCCCCGCCTGGCCAGATGGTGGCAAGGGAGTAGGTTGGGAGCAGTGAGAAGCACGCTTTCCTGGAGAAGATGATGTTTAAGTTGAGTCTTAAAAGATAGGTGAGAGTTTATGCAGAAAACAAGACTTGGGAAAGTTGTTCCAGGCAGTGAACAGCATGGCTGAAGCCATGGGGGTGTGCATGGTGTGTAGTGGGAACTGTAAGCCATTTGGTATTGCTAAAAAAGGGACGTGTAGGACTTGGTGTGGCTGGCAATTTGACTTGGGAGCTCATAAAGGACTCTGGTGCTATTATAAGGATTTGGGACTTTATCCTGAGGTAACATTGTCAATGCAGGATTTCAAACATGGGTCTGCTGTTCCTTTTGGCTAAATTACTATGGTGAGCAATGCCAAAGAAATGCAAGAATATGAACAAAACAGAAGGGCCCCTTCCTCTTTTATGCCAAGTAATGGGGAAGAATAGAAAAAGTTAAGGAAAGAGCCCTGAGGGCTTTGACCTCAAACACCATTGAATGTTAAAACTTGGAGCTACCACTGGAGGTTTAGGTGTGTTCTCCAATGTGGCTGGGCCTTTATGATTCTAATGAGAAATTTGGAAGAGTTGCTTTTATTTAGCCTCAGACATAGATGCCGAGTTAGGTTCTACAGAGATTTTTGAACTAAAATTTGGTGAAGACATACCTTAGAGAAACTTGTGCACTTGAGCTTAACATTCATGATCTAGAATATTCATAGGAGCATTGTTCAAGATAACCCCAAAGTGGAAATAGCCTAAATGCGCTTTATTAGTAGACTAGATGAAGCATTGTATATTTATGTAAACATGTAGTATATTCATGGGATACTATACAACAGTGAAAAGAAACATAGTATAACTACATGCAACTATAGGATGAATCTAAACATAATACTGAGCAGGAAAAAAAGGAGCAAGACACAAAAGAACACATCAGTATGAATCCTTTATATAAGGTGCAAGAAAAAGGCGAAATGAAATCGTATTGTTGAAGGATGTATCTGTTAATGGAAAGGAGAGGGCCTTGCTCCTTGACAGCTAGTTGGGGTAGATTTCTTGTGACATCCCAGAAAAAGAAATTTTCTGAGATTAGAACAGGAGAATGAGTAATTTTTATTTGTATGGAATTATATTCCTGAATTTCCAAAGCCCCATTTCCCTTAGTCCAGTCATAGAGGAAGTGTGGCTGGGGCTTCAATAGAACTAAAATCAGAGTCACAGTGTCCAGAGTTTCCTTTCCATGTTGGAGCCAAGTCCAGTCAAAATCAGACTAGCTTAGCTTGTGTTTTCCATTGCAGTTCAACAGTCCATGGCATGTGGGGTCTGCATGGCCGTGGGCCATCGAGGCGAATGCAAGAGAGCCAAGAATCACAAGACTCATGACCCAAGTGTGCCAAGAGAGTGAACTCCTTTGTTTAGGAGATGACGCATTCTCAAATTTTCATGTGCTTATTGTGGCCACACCCATTCTGGCCAATAATGTTTGTTCCCAGGTGTGACTGATAGACAAGTACCTTCCCTATGTCACCCCAACTTTACTGGGCAGAGGTGTATCTTTCCATTGTTGGATCCCTTCCCCCAGTGTTTTGCAGGTAATAGCCAGTGATGTCCTGGAAAATGCAAAGTTGCAGCTTCCTGGTGAAGCGGCCCAAAGGACATGCTTATTATACCTGGCCTTCCCTTTGCTCCTTTCTTATTAATAACCAGCTAATTACAATGGCATCATGCCTATGGGTTGTACATCTATAAAGAAAGGCCAGAAAGACTTACCTCAACATTCTGGGTGGAGTGTTGGTTGATAAAATGGCCCCATACAGGGAGGGCAAGAATAGACTGAAAAAAAAAAAAAAAGACAGGCTACTCCAGATAGCAGGTTTTTAACAAGTAAGGGAACTTACAGACAAGGCTCATCTTGGGCAGCTAAAAGATGAGTACATCTCTGTACAACCCACCAAAATCTTAAATCTGTTTATATAGAGGCCATTCAGTCAAATGTACAAATGGTCTCAACAATGCCTTATTGTCTCAAGGCTATGTCTTTGAAATGGTGTGGGCTACGGGAATGTGGGCGAATGGTACTTCTAAGGACAGGGGAGGATAGTGAGGAGCCCCTGATAGCCTGGGTCCAATGGTCATGTCCTCTCAATGACCTCCTCCAACAGACTCTCAGGTATTTAAACTATGCAGAGGTTCTAGACACCACCTGGGGACAGCACCATGTATTCTAAGGCTGGGTGCCTAAGAACCTCTCAAAGATTGGTCCTGCAAGTTCAAATTTTCAAGGTGATGATAGATTCAGAGCTATGAGATAGACTCATTGTCGTTTGCCCAATGTACTGGGAGAGGGGACAAAATCATCTCTATTTGAGAAATACTGCTCTAGAACAGTACAATACAATTATACTGCAAGCTTCATATATAATTTTAAGTTTCCTTATAGCTACACTAAGAATGTAAAAGGAAACAGATGAAATGAATTTTAATAACATTTTACTTGATTCAATAATATGCAAAATATCATCTCAATAAGTCATCAATATAAAAAGTTGATATGCTGTACACTGTTTTCAATACTAAGTCTTTGAAATTCTATACTTAACATTCAGACTTTACACTCAGAGCACAATTCAATTTGGTTGGGCCACTCTGCAAGTTTTCAACAGCTCTTGTGGCTTGTGGCTGCCATATTGGATGGTATACTTCTAGAACATAAACCCCATGAGGGTAGAAATTTTTGTCTGTTTTTTTTTTTACATTGTTATATCTTCAGTGCCTGATACTTTGTATAGTAGCACCTAGTAGACCCTTAATAGATATTTTTATTTTTTAAATTTTTAAATTTTTATTTTATTGTTTAAGGTATTACAAATAGTGCCTATGTTTCTCTCTTTTTTCCCCCACTGACCTCTTCCCAGCCTCCCCTAATAGATATTTTTAAATAAATGACTAAATGAGTATCCAAATCTAATTATAAGAAAGGGAATTCTTTTTTTGACTAGTTTTATTGAGATGTAATTGACATACAACACTGTAAGTTTAATGTGTAAGCATAATGAGTTGACATACATATATTGTGAAATAATTATCACAGTATGTTTAATTAAGATCCATCTAGAAGGACATTCTTATTTAGAATGGACACTTTAAAAGCAGTAAGGGCATGCCAAATGAAGTTGAATAATCCCATCACTTGAGGGCTTAAGTCTTGCTCAAGGTGAAATTCATAAAATCACCACCAAAAAGGCGGGTTTGCTGGTAGGTAGATGAAATGTGCAGGTGGAGCCAATCCACAGGCTTACTGCTTCCCTGCTGTCTCCCACACTTCCCAATGAGATGCTGAGTTGTCCTCTTTTAAGCATCCTCCCCTGTCACACCCCTCCCTGAAGTGTGGTTTTGATATCTACATCATTGTTGCAACACTATTTTTTTCCATTGATTTCTAGAGAGAGTGGAAGGGAGGGAGGAAGGGGAGAGTAAAACATCAACATGAGAGAGATACATCTATTGGTTGCTTCCTGCACTAACCACTACAGGGAATGGGGAACCTGCAACTGAGCGAGGATGTGCCCTAGATGGAGAATCGAACCCACAACCCTTTTGTCGGCAGGCCAATGCTCTTACCATAGAGATATATTAGTCTTGGTGTTGTTGCATCCCTATTTTAATGGCTCAGACCCTGTGTTAAGGACCACATATTTTTTCTAGCTCTCTGGTCTAAACAATATTGGCTGGTCACAGCTGCATTTGAGATTGAACTTTTAAAACTGGCAAACACCATGATCTCCTGTGTATGTGTAGGCAGTTAAGTGTGCTATTAAAATGAGATGGTGTTTTGCTCTTTACCTATGACATGCTGATGCAAGCAAACTGGCCACAAAAGACACAGCCAGCACCTTCTCTCAGCAACTTTTCCCACATCTTCTCCCAACATCTTGCTTTACCTATCAAAGTAGACTCCAAGTCCTTTCGGGTCTTGCCTCAATTCCCCCTCCAGCAGTAGGAGCGTTATGACTGCGGGAAAGCTATTTGTATACGATGACACTGGATATCTGTGTTGGACTTTTTTCTTCTTCTACCCTCCCCAGCATTGATATAAACATGCACATACAGAAGGACTAAGTTTTTTATTTTATCACAGTATGTTTAATTAAGTTCAAGAAAGAGATTCTCCACTGTTGACAAATATTAAGACAAAAACCTAGCTGGACTAGCTGAAATGCAATACTTTTGCACCAAGAAATCATCTGTATTAGAATTGGATTTCCCCTTTTCAACAACACTGCCATTTTGCCTGGGTTCTTGTCAGCACATCTGAGTGGTAGATGTCACACTAACCTGTTATCTCCCTGGAGGGTGAGCAGACACATTTTCTTGAAGCTCCTTCTAATACCAACCTTTTTGCTCTCTGATCCATGGTGACAGTCCAGGCTTGCATTCTCTGGCTAACATGATTTACAGAAGAATAACACCAGGCTGAACCACAGGGACCACGTCCCATCGTAGCCTATCATTTTTACATGTCCCTAGGCAGGCAAAGCAAGATTTGAACTCTCCAGTGAGGGCATATAGGTGGTTTTGAGTCTTTTTGAGTCATTTTGAGGTAAATGCATCCTGGAGTTTACCACAACCTCAAATATGGGTGGTCAGTTGCATCATTTGATAGACTTTTAAAGCACACAGATTCTGGTTTCAGTGAACAATCCTCTGGCAATTCTGGCAGCAGGATCCTTATTTTTTTTGTGGGGGGAAACCCATTTACATGATTTAGGTGGAGTCCACATTGATATAGCTGTCACAGGGATGGACACATGACTTAGTCTCACCTATTAGGGCACTATCCTTCTGGCTTCTGATTGGTTAAAAGATGGGCATGTGACCCAAGCTAGACCAATCATATATCTCTCAGAGACTTTTGCTAAAACCACTAGGAAAGCAATGCACGCCTATCTTTGTTGAGGATCACTATCACAAAGACAAGGTGAGAACAGAGCTATAGATGGCTACCACTTTATCACATAGAAAACCTATGAATGAAGCTAGATGAGAAGATGAGAGCCAGAAGTGGGAGGAAAGAGATAATTTTGAAAGCAGCATTTGAGACCCTGGATTCAGCCAGGTCTAAACCTAACTATGGACCTTTTAGTTTTATGAATCGATAAATAAGGGTGCCCCCTTATTTAGCTAATGTTAATTTCACTTGAGTTTCTATCATTTTCAAACAAAACCATACTTATTAACACATTCATATTTGCAGGATCTCTCTAGTTGGAAACCACTGATCAGTGAAAGTGATTTCTAAACTTCAGAATGCGTGTTTTACAAAATGCTGATTTCTTTCTTTCTCATAGATTCTCATGCAGAAGGATGGAGCCCAGCAATCTGTATTTGATAAGCATTCCAGGTCTTTCTGATGTAGGACCACACTTTGAGGATCACCAAATGGCAGTATTCTTATAGGCCACGTTTCAGAATGAAGAAAGGTAATTGACTGGGTGCTTACTACGATCCAGACCCCTCGGGTAGGTTCTGTACTTAACTAATTGAATCCCCAGAACAACCCGATGAAGTTCATCAAAAGAGAAATAAGATCCATCTTCTTAGATTTGCACAAATGATTTTGGATTGAAGTAGAATAGTAACTCGACCCTTTTAACAAGAACAGATAAATGCAAGAAATGAAAGAATCTACAAAGTTTTCATTGATGTTCCCGACGTTAACAATTCCAAGGATAGATGAAATTAGAAGTTAATTAGCTTCTTAAATGAAACCTATTGGTCTTATACATGTGGGCAAGAGAATATGATGCTTCATCCAACAGTCATTAGCAAGATACAGAGTCTGAGTGCCACATACTAGAGGTGAAGCTATGAGAAACTGTCATTCCATCAGCCATGATCAGAATCATCACGTTCTGTGAAAACTCAGAACTGGACTTTTCCACAGTTGGTCTTAGATCAGTGGTATTTGCACCTTTTGTTTCTGGTTTTGAATTTGAACTTATAAATGTGAGGCCGAGTTCTTCCAAAGAAGACCCTGACATGAGAATTCATAGGCAGTTGGATTTATTAAGGAAGCACTCGCAGGAGAAACTCACTTGGGAAGCACAAGAAGACAAGCACATTTAGTGTGATTTCAGGCAAAGTTCCACAGAAGGGGCTCCAGCCTGATCCCGCAAAGGACTATGGAGTTTAAGGTATACCTCGGAGTTTGTTCTGACCCCAGGCAAGAGAGCTGATATTTCATACTCCTGCACCCAGAAGCCATTGTCTAAAGGCTCTTCTGAGGCATATAACTTTTGAGTACAACTGGTTCAGAACATCCAAGCAAATTTGCTCCAAGAGCCTGAGACATCTCTCTTCCTCTAAGGAATTACTTGAGCATGGTAACAGAAGCGAAGCAAGCAAGGGACACAAGATATTATCAAAGGGATCCAAGGGGACTTGGCTAGAGCCCAATAGTGTCTGGTCCAATAACACTGATTTTGTTGCTGACTTGACAAATATGGTCATTTTTATTCACTTTATTAATTCACTAGTGGATGACAGACATTGGTCTTATAATACTGCCTTAATCTAATTTTAGACTAAAAAATTAAGAAGTGTCCTGCAGGTTGCCATCTCTTAGACATGCCCAGATCTTAATATTTTTTATACCCCAAATGTGCATAAAAAGGCCTAGCCTTTGTTTTTTCATTAACATTGTTTCATTCATTAAAATAGGCAATCCTAGTTGAAAAATGCACATATTGTCCATGGGAATCAGTAAAGCAATCTTCAATTAAAGAAAATCATGGATTTATTGAAATTATAAAAGTGAGGCATAAGATATCAAATTATAAATAAAAAAAAAACAGAAAAATCTCTTAAGTAGCACAGCCCAGAGATAACCATATTCTAGTGGTTCATCCTATTTATTTATTTTTCTAGTTATTTAGCCAATTTCTTACTGATGGATGTTTAGGTTGTTTCCAACTTTTCACTAACACAATGTTTCAACAAACTTCTTTTCATATATAGTCTTACATACAAGGATACCAATATCTTGTGCACAAAGATAGAAGCCTTGAAGGAGAATTATTGATACCAAGACTCATGGATTAAACATTTTAAAAGATGGAGTCAAATGTTAATGCCCTATCCCATCTTGCAAATGGTACTAATGTATACATTCATCAAAAGGAGTTAAGTTCTAACTTCTTCAGTTATTTTAATCTTAAATGAAAATAACAACCCATTATATATCATTGTATTTACTGAATTTTGTCTTGTGCATAAAACATAATACTTACCCACCAAACCTCATCACTGTCAGTATAATCTGTTCCAGAATATGATTTTGCCCAAACTAAGGCTCGAATCATTTTCCTCCCAGACTTTTAAAGTGCATAATTCATTGGCTTTTCATACATTCACAGAGTTGTGCAACCATCACTACTCTCTAGTTCAAGAACATTTTCATCATCTCAAAAAGATAATCATCTTAATGACCATTGTAAGGTACTGAGTAAATGCTTATTGGATGTTTTGGGGAGGAAGCAGCAACATATTTTTAGTAGAAAAGTGGCCATCATTGAGGTTAGAGATCAGATAATCTTTTTTTCTGCTGTGCTGTAAAGTTTCTAGGACTTCAAGGGTTCTTTCAACACTCCTCTTTTTAAAGAATCCCCGTTGGCCTGAATAATTTAAAACACTGACCTGTGGTCTTGGAAAGCGATAATGTTGTTTACTTTCATAGTCTCATATTACACTTGTAGTCTGATCTTCCACTTCATAGTACCATGTAGCCCTTGGTTCAGCCACGCTGACTACGTCGTTGCTCCTTTTATCCCTGGAGGAGACCTCCCAAGACCCCCCAGTGGATGCCTGAATCCACAGATAATACCGGACACACCCTGCTTTTTCCTTTACGTGCATACCAATGATAAAGTTTAATTTATAAAGTAGGCATAGTAAGAGATTAACAACAATAATACAATAGAACAATTATGACAATATACTGTTATAAAAGTTATGTAAATGTGGTCTCTCTGAAAATATTGTATTTTACTCACCCTTCTTGTGATAATGTGAAGTGATGTAATGCCTTATCAAGTTGTACTTTTTCACCTAAAGGAAGACTTCATGGCTTCTCTTCGGTGTATCCGAATTGCCAGCATCGCTACTCTTGGGTTTTGGGGACACTATTCAGTAAAATAAGGGCAACTTTACAGCAAGAACTGAGAAACAAGATTGGTACTACGTGACTAGCGGGCAAGGGAGCGTCTAGCTGGATATGCGATTCGTATCCGTGAGACAGTGTGAGATTTCCTCACACTACTCAGAACAGTGAGCAATTCAAAATGTATGAATTGTTTATAGCTGGAATTTTCCATTCAATATATTTTTTAGGATCGGAGTTGAGCGTGGGTAATCAAAACCACGAAAAGAGAAACTGCAGGTTAAGGGGCCGGTTGGGGTGGGATGACTACTGGACCAGTGTTTTCCATGCTGTGCCTTTATTCAAAATCCAGAATGCTCTTTCCCTGGTTCATCTTATTCTTCAAAGCCCACCTTCAAGATCACCTTCTCTACAAAAGTCTTTCGTGATATTGTTCTCTTTTCTCACATTATAACCTGGAGTGCATTGTTTAAATTCCTCTCTCAGAGGATCTGCCGTTCAAAATGACTTAACCGCGTGTCTGTCTTTCCCATCTGAATGTGAGTTTCTTGATGGTGGGGATATTGTCCTAGCCATCTTTCACTTGTCCCATAGTTTCTAGTTCAACAATGTTTGCTGAATTAAATTTAACCATAGAATATATTACTATTAATTTTATAGCATTTAATTAAAAGAAAATAATCTTGGGGAAAAATTGATTAGTATTTCTGGGGTCGGGGGAAAGACCTGTCTTAGGACTCTTTTGGATGAAAGAACCCCACATCTGTCAAGTCAGCTTAGGTGTAACGGGGTTTTAAAAGAAAGATTAAAAAATCCCATAGAAGCCAAAGAAAAACTAAAATCTAGTTCTCTGAAAGAAAAAGGAGCTGGTGACACTGGGGATTTGCAGCAGTAAAGGTTTATGGACTTTGCCTCTGGTGATTATTTTTTCTTTCAACTAGTGTTTATTGAGCACCTACTATATGCCAGAATGGTGGCAGGCACCAGGCATGTAGCAATGAACGAGACTGCCACAGTTCCTGCCCTCATGCAACTTTCAATATGTTTCCTAAGCATTCATGTAATAGGACTCTTGACCTTTATCCTCCCCTAATTTGTGTTTCTTAGTTCAAATTTTTGAGGGCAAGTCAAATGAGCTTTTGGGCAGTATTATAATTGGCTGGATCCTCCTGGGTCAAGCATCCGGGTCTATCTCCGGCCTGGCTATAGAGGATGGGAGAGCAGAGACTTTTCTGAAGAGGCTCCAGGACTGATGAGGCACCCCCAAAAATCATTTTCTTCTACATGATTTGGAGATATATCATTTGTGATTCATTTTATATCCTCTAAGACACCCAATTTCAAAGACAAGTCTAATAAAGAAAAAGCCATTTTATATTATGCTGCTCTGGGAAGCCAGGACAATTACTGCTTTAATTTGAAAGGAATTTCTGCCCTAGCAATTAGCTCTGTCACAGTGAATTTTGCAGACGATTTTGGGAGTTGGGACCTTAGAGAGCACCAGGTTCTGCTGACCTATTTTCCAGATGAAGACATCAAGGTGCAGAGAAGGGGAGTGATTTGGTAAAGGTCACAGGGGACTTGGGAAAGCAAGTCAGGTTGTTGTGGAGCTGTTTGATGCTCTTCCTTTTCTCTTGTCATCTACCCTCATCCATTCCTCCTTTTCTTACTCTTTCCTTTTAAACACACTGTAATCAGTTACTTTTCTTAAACAGTTAAAGCATACAAATGGTTTAAAAAGAGTACACAAACATATGCAGGGGAAATTAGTTCTCCCTCCCCATCTAGTCCCTGTCCCTAGGAGCCATTCTTGCTCCCAGGATATCTTCCCAGAAATAATCTATAAATTCTAATCATAAGTATGTTTTTATTTCTGTTTTTCATTTCCTCTCTGTATCTTGAAGATTATATATATATATATATATATATATATCTTGAGGATTATAGTCTTTAAGATATATATAGATATACATGTATATGTATATATATCTATATATGTATATATCTATATCTATATCCAGATATACATATATGTGTATATATCTATATCTATATATGTATATGTATATGTATATGTATATGTATATCTATATCTATATCTATATCTACAATATATCCTGGGGATCTGTAAGACAGTAATACCAAAACTGAGTTCCAGATTTTTAAACTGCTCATTCATTTTAACTGCTGTGTAGCTTTCTCATATGGAAGTATGATGATCTATTTATCTGATATCTCACTGGTGTAGAGATCTCTCCCTGAGATCTCTAGTCAGAGCCAGTGTCTCACTAAGGGAGGTTGTTTTCAGTCCTTTACTATTAAAAACAATGCCATAAAGAACACTCTTCTACATATGTCTTTGCATATATATGTGAGTCTATCCCTCTCACCTCTCCTCTCCCTTCCCCTCTTCTGCCCGTCCCTCCCCTGTCCTCTCCTCCTGCCCTCCATCTGGTCAACTCATAGAATTGGGGAGGAGAGAAACCAAATGTAACATTTGGTGATGATGTGATGAAGGTCTGAATAGGGAAACTGGAGACAGAATATCTTGCTCGGAGTTTAAAAAGGAATCAACTTGAGCAAAGGTAGGTAAAAATGGGAGGAAGATAAGAGGACTTCATTGGAAGAGCCAGGAGAATCACACCAAACTCCCAAATCTCAAGAACCAGAAAGCCATTGACAATGTAGTCATCTCTCTTTGTCTTGTTTCTGCTTCTCCCTGAAGATCCGTTTTCCCTTTCTGCTTCCTAACAATTTTTGTTCCTCTGTATGTGTGTGAAGGCAGAGGGAGATCCACAACAGAAAACCAATAAGTAGGTTCTGAGCCCAGAAAGGTTAACTTTCTCTAGGTCCCGGAGGAGTTATCAGGCCCAGATTAGTCAGCAAAGTGATCCTGAATCCCAGGATATACTGAATGTATGAACCCCTCCTCTGGTCCGCACAGGATGCTCTACTTCTCCAACCATAGCATCTATTATATGTATTATAATTGTCTGTTGTGGTGTGGACTGGTTATGCACTCATCAGTTCGCTTTCCTTCTCTGAGCACATAATAGGACTACATTTTTCATACTCCTTTGTGCTTAAGTTGGGACAATGTGACTGAATTCAGCTAATGGAACATGGTGGGAATGATATATGCCACTTCAAGGCAGAAAGCTAAATAGCTTCATCTTTCCTTTTCTTTCTTCCACATGGCTCAACATGGCCTCCACACAGTAATCACATGGAGACAAGTAAATTATTTCTATTTTGGAGCTACATGATAACAGGAACTAGATTCTTAAGTCATAATTTTTTTTAAATGTATTTTTATTGATTTTAGAGAGAAAGAGAGGAAAGGGGAGGGAGGGAGAGAGAAACATGAATGAGAAAGAAACATAAATGAGAGAGAACGTCCTGCACCCCCCACTACTGGGGATTAAGACTGAAACCAGGACATGTGCCCTGAAAAGGAATGGAACCAGTAACCTCTTGGTGCATGGGACAATGCTCAACCAACTGGGCCACATCTGCCAGGGCTTAAGTCACAATTTACTATTTTAAGCCACTGTGATTTTTTGGGGGGTTGTGTATTATGGCAGATCACCTCTCCTGAGTAAAAGTTGTTTTCTTATTTATTTCCTCTACCACACTGTAGGCTCTATCTTATTTTCTGTTGTACTCACCATCCCCAGCACAAAGTGAACATTCAATACAGGCTTGAGAAGTGAATAAAAGGCAATTGGATTTGGGGGTAGGAGTGGTTAGGTGGAACTATGTAATTGTCACTGTGAGAAAGTAAGGTTGAACTAAAGAAGTGATGATGGGGATGAAAGAAAGGATTTGATATTTACTTAGGAGGGAGAATTGATCAAAGTTGGTGACTGATGGGTGGCACCAGACACCTTCCAGTTTACTGGCTTGGACCCATGACTGGATAGGGAAGCACTGAACTTTCAAATGTTCAAGGGTTGTTCTGAATATGTAGGTGAAAACACAGTTTATATAAGTCAATATGACTATTGCTTCTTTGATTGCAATATAATTCCCATGCACCATTTTTCCTTGAATATTATTGGTGGGGCAGTTTGGTGATGTGGAGATTTTCATTCTGACTTGGTTGATAATAATGGGATTTGAGGTATGTGATAGGTTGATGCTATGGTTTGAATGTTTTTGTCCTCCCCAAAATTCATATGTGGACTTTCTAATGCCCAATGTGATGGTATGAGAAGGGGAGTGCTTTGGAGTTACTTAAGTCAAGCAGGTAGAGCCCTCCTGAATGGGATTAGTGTTCTTATGAGAGTGACCCCTCCCTCCCTACACAGAGATCCCTTGCCCCTCACACCATGTGAGGACTCAGTGAAAAGGCACTAGCCAGAAACCAGGAAGAGCGCCGTCACCAGAAGGTGACCATGCTGGTGCCTTGATCTTAGACTTTACAGCCTCCAGTCCTCTGAGAAATACATTTCCATAGTTTATAAACCATCCAGTCTATGATATTTTGTTATCAAAGCCCAAATGGACGAAGACAGTTGATATAAAAAATGTCATTCACACATCCCTGTATATACACCCCTTTTCAATGTGACTTTGCAGCTTTTCCTATCAAGGGAAGAAGTCTATTCTGCCCCCCCCGCCCCCCCTTGCATAAGGACTGGCTTTATGGTTTTCTTTGTGCCATTGGAATGTGACATGAGCGATGGTGTGCCTGTTGTGACCCTGGGTCTCACTAGAGCTTGCATGCTTTCTCTCAGTCTCTCCCTGCTCAGCCACCACAGGCAAAAGCCTGGCTGATTCTGATGGTGCGTGAGGAACTTTATGGAGTGGAGGGAAGCTGTCCCTGCTGAAGGCCGATTCACACCAACCAGCATCCTGGGGGCTTGGGAGTTCATAGCAAATATAGAGTAAACTCTGACAAAACCAGAGGAACTACCCAAGAGAGGCTAACCCACAGAACTGTTTGTTCAATAAATAGTTGTTGTTTTTAAGTCACTAAGCTTTGGGATGATTTGTTAAATGGCAAAAAACGGACATAATCTGCATTGTTAAGCATTTGACTAGAGAGACAGGAGTCTTGGGAGTAAGCAGATGTGGGGGTTCCATCTAGTCTCAGCTGATTCCTGGGGATATACCTATTTATTTTAATCAATGTAGCTGGCTAGAAAATGCATGACCCCAAAACTGATTTTGGTTTTATAGTAGAGTTGGAGAGACTTAAATTATTCAGACAATTGCTTCAACCTACCACTTTACTTGTGAACAAAAGCTACTGTGGAGTTTTAAAATTACTCATCTAAGACTCTCAGATTTCACCTATAGTAAAATGACCAAAAATTGGGGAGAATAGTTTTCCCAATCTTTTTCCTGGTAAGGAATATTTAAAAAAAAAAAAAAATATATATATATATATATATTTTTTTTTTTTACAGAGAGGGAAAGAGAGGGACGGAGAGTCAGAAACATTGATGAGAGAGAAACATCCATCAGCTGCCTCCTGCACACCTCCCACTGGGGATGTGTCTGCAACCAAGGTACATACCCTTGACTGGAATCGAACCTGAGACCTTTCAGTCCACAGGCCGATATTCTATCCACTGAGCCAAACCGCTCAGGGCAGGAATATTTTTAAAGTAATACACACACACACTAAATATAAGACTAATATCTACTAATTCCAATTTTTTTAAAGAAAGCAAATTTTAATACAAACAGAGTATATAACAATTAATAGAGGTCTTTATCAAACACTTATTTTATTAGCCTTAATTTTTCTGTTTCCTATGGGCCAGTGAAAACTTCAACACATATTGTGTGGACTGGCATTTGAGAATTACTTTTAAAGAGAGTCTATCTGAATTCATCCTGCTGTGTTTCTGAGAATGCTTACACACACTTAAGTTGGGCTGCTCAGGTGTCACCACCTCTGAGAAGCCCTCCTTGCCTATAGAGGTGGAGCTAAACATCCTCCTTTAATTCCCATAGCTTCACCTCTGCTGCTGCTGGAGTTGTATTACCTCTATAGAGGATCAACTGTATAATTGTTGGGGACCCTTATCCTATCTAGTAAAAGAGTAATATGCAAATTGACTGCACCTTTGCCACACCCACCAGCCATGCCCACCTAACAATCAGGAGCGAAGAGCAGGGCCAAGGCAGCCGGGGAGGGGCTGATGTCCCAGGAGCCATGGAGGGTGAGACCAAGGTGGCCAGCATGCGCTGGCCAGGGAGAAGGCCTAGGGGAGGGAGGGCGGGGGCAGGACCGAGGCCTGTGCTAGCCAGGCTTGAGGGGGCTGGGGTGAAGGCCCAGACTGGGGATGAAGAGGGGGTTGGGGGCCGGGTGTGTGTGGCTGGGATGGAGCCAGCCATCGGCCCCATTGTAGGCTCATGGCTGGGTGCCCAAGGACTAACTAGGCCTTGGGCAGGCTGGGGTGAGTGCTTAGTAGGACATCCCCTGAGGGCTCCCAGTATGTGTGAGGGGACAGGTTGGGATGAAGGGTCACCCACCACCTCAGTGCACAAATTTAGTGCACCGGGCCCCTAGTTAAAAATAATTTATAATTTCAAGAAGAAAACTGCAGAGCATTAAACCAAGCATGGGACTCTTTGAGCATGATTGCAAAGATAGCTTGCCCAGGAAGCCTGCCTTGCCTTTATATTCTATCTTGCTCTGGAGATTTTAAGATCATGGAGAACAAGGGTCTTTGTCATCTGTCATCCCAGCACTCAGCTCAGTGGCTGACACCTTGTAGGCCCTTCAGAGACCCTTAATTAAGCACTGCCAAGGTTCCCTTCAATGTTCTAAGTACTCTATACAATGTATGGAGTGTCTGTAACCTTCTGGGAAGAGGTGCCATTCTTATCCCCATCTTATAGATGGAAAAACTGAGGCTTAGAGAAGTTAAGTGCATTATTCAAGTCACATGACAAAGAACTAGGATTTAAATAGGCATGACTCAGTGATTCTCAACTGATTACCCTCCCTAACTACACCCCTCCCTATGGATGTTGGCAATATCTGCTTGTTAACAGTTTTTAGTTGTCACAACTGGGAGGAGCTACTGGCATCTAGTAGGTAGAGGCCAAGGATGCTGCTAATGCACAGAATGGTCCCACAACAAAGAATTATCCACTTTAAATGTCACTAGTGCTGACATTGAGATCCCCTATTCTGATATCAAAGCTCCATTTTGTAAATTCAGTTATCAGTTACCAGACACTTCATATTCGTTTCTTCATTTGTATTTCATTAATAAGTACTGTGATGCCTTTATTATTTTTCTTAAATTGACTTTAAATTGATGGACTTAAAGGATTCACTACACCTTTAACACTTATGCCCATGAAGCCATGTGTTGCATGCATCATTATTTTTTTCTGATATACATTGAAATAAATATAAGACTATTTTAAAAAATCTTTGTTGGGGTACCACCAAAAAACAAATCATGTTCCACCTCTAATCTGGGGGAGCTATTCTTTAGAGTCACTTCACGTCTTCTATAAGGCTTCTCTTCTTCCTTTATTTTATTTATTTATTTATTTTTTTCTTTATTGTTCAGTTTATTAATTACATTGTTTCCCCTTTTTTATCCCCCTTTATCTCCCCTTCACCCTGTACCTATCCCACCCTCCACCTTCACCTCCCCTTCCCCAATGTCCTCTCCCATTGTTGCAAGATTTTTGTCCAATCTCTTGCTGTACTTTCCACAACCCTTTTCTCCCCAAGAATTGTCAGTCCATTCCCTATGTCCATGTTTCTGTTATATTCACCAGTTTATCTTGTTCATCAGCCTATCAATTCACTTGATTTTTATGTTCATTTGTTGATAGATGTGTATTTGTTGTTCATAATTTATATTTTTACATTTTTCTCCTTCCTCTTCTTAAAGAATATTTTTCAGCATCTCATATAATATTGGTTTGGTGGTGATGAACTCCTTTAGCTTTTTTCTTACCTGCGAAGCACTTTATCTGATCTTCAATTCTGAATGATAGCTTTGCTGGATAGAGTAATCTTGGTTGTAGATTCTTGCTATTCATTATTTTGAATATTTCTTGCCACTCCCATCTGGCCTGCATCGTTTCTGTTGAGAAATCCACTGACAATCGTATGGATGCTCCCCTGTAGGTAACCAACTGTTTTTCTCTTGCTGCTTTTAATATTCTCTCTTTATCTTTTGCTCTTGGCATTTTAACTATGATATGTCTTGGTGTGGTCCTCTTTAGATTCCTATATTTTGGGGTTCTGTGTACTTCTTGGGCTTTTAAGTCAGTTTCTTTCACCAGGTAGGGGAAGTTTTCAGTCACTATTTCTTCAAGTAGGTTTTCATTATCTTGCGCTCTCTCTTTTTCTGGCACCCCAATAATTCGGATGTTGGCATGCTTCAGGTTGTCCCAGAGGCCCCTTACACTATCTTCAATTATCTGAATTCTTTTTGTTTCTTGCTTTTCCAGCTGAGTGGATTTTGCTTCTTTGTATTTCAAATCTTTGACTTGGTTCTTTTGGCCCTTTGAAATACTTTTAGGACTTTGTGTAATATTTTTTATTTCAGTCTGTGTATGCTTGATTTCTAGTTGGTCCTTTTTCATATCCGTGAGGGTCTGGTTCATATCCTCAGAGGTCTTGTTCATTTCCTTGAGGGTCTCAATCATTTCCTTGTAAGCCTCATTCATTTCCTGGTTGGTCCTGTTTATTTCCTCGTAATTCTCATTAAGTTCATCGGCCTTTTCTAGGAGCCTCTTGAAAAGCCTTATAACCGTGGTTTTGAACTCTATGTATTGTCGTCTTTTCTCCTCCATTTCTTTCACACCTGATTTCTTTCCATGTCTCTGCATGGTGGCTGCTTTATGTGGTGGATATCCTCAAAGGGACAGTGGCTCAGTCTCCCCAGTTACCTGAGGTGGGTACTCTTACTGCAATCCTTTATGGGTTGTATTCAGTGTTTTTGAATTTAAACCCAGCTTTTTGTTGTTAGCCCTAGGAGGGTTTGACCTCCAGGCCAATTGGCTGTGAAGGGAGACTGTGTTCAGGTTGGATGGGCGGAGTCTCTGAGCTTCGCAGGCAGCCTCAGTGTCAGCTAAGTCCTATGCGGCACTCGTGCGCTCGGGTTTCTGTTGGATGGGGATGGCTGCAGACACCTCCAAGAGAAAGCCGCTAGTCTCTTCCCCTTGCCAGACAACTCTGCCTCTCCCCAAATGAGTCCGCACACCCAAAGTCTAGCCCAGGGTTGTAAAATAGATGGTTTCCGGGACCAGGAGACAAGTTTCCAGGGGGCAAGTCACGGATTTGTGCGACACTTTCGCGCAAACTTCTTTTCCCAGCCTCCGGGTTTCTCTGCAGACTAGGAGACCTCTGCCGTGCCCCGCTTCCAGGGTGCATCCCCCGGACCTCGCCTGGCACTGGGGAATCTGTGCAGTGGGACATCTCCATGTACCCCGGATCTCGGACCTCGCCTGGCACTGGGGAATCCATGTAGTGGGACGTCTCCACCCTCCTCGTTGGCGAAATCCAGCCGGGGCTGCTGCTCCAGCCCTACAGCCCACGCGCGACCAGGACGGCTCCTAAACTGTTTCTGTCTTCAAGGCTGCGCTCCCGCTGCTCCTCTGAGTCTGTGTCCCACCTTTACTCTTATTAGTGGAGTTTTCACTCAGCCAGTTTTCTGGTGATTCTGGGTGATGTTTGTTTTGTTGTTATGTTGTAGTTTTTAAATCGTTGCGTGGGGCAGAACAATAGGTGTTTACCTATGCCGCCATCTTGGTTCTCCCCTCTTCTTCCTTTAGAACAAAAGAATAAAATACATCATAAAGGGTGTTGCTTGAACCTGGCAAGGTGTTAGGTACATTCAGGCTTCTGTGAAGAGGTCACTGAGCGGCCATGATCAGAGATTGACCCTTGAACTAGACCCAGGCTATTGGAGGCTGCTTACCCCTCTCCGTCTTGGAAATATACATTCTGCCCACTGTTCCTGCACTTTCAAGGCAGGAGTAAGTGTTGTTGAGACCATCTGGATGGTGTACTAGTGCAAATAGAGGAACCCCATTGAGTTTCTCTATTTGAACTAGTGGGAGTGTGTGGCAATCTCCTCGCCTTGGACTTGTAGGTAAGTTCTCCTGCTTGTTAAACCTGCTACCTGCCTTTCTTCTATCTCTCCTTGCCCTTGGTGTATGGGGCCAGTTTCAGATTTCACCCAGGGAGCACCTGAAGCTTTGAATCGAGAGCTTCTGTTTATCTTTTTTTCCCCTCAAGGCTATTAGTTGCTTAGAAACCTCTTTGAAACCCTTGAAGCCATCTGATGAGATTTTGAGGGCCACAGCACAAATGATCTAATTTGTTGAGTTGCTTGTAGACATTGGTTGCAGGTCCTGGTAAGCACATCTCCTTTGTCATGTGGCTCTCTCCCCTAATTGTTGGGGAGTACAATTTCGGTCTCTTTGTAACATGCACTGTAGTCTGACATAATTAAGGCTAGAGCAAGTGAAAGATTCTTCTTTGGATATTAAGGGTGCCTGTGTTGTAAATAATAATGTCATCATCTCTTTCTTAGAAAGTACTTTCATTAAGAGCTGCATTTTAACTTCAACACATTTGCATGAATTCATTTGGATAGTGGTGGGGGGTGGCCTTTGATGATGATTTTTCATCTGCCATGAACTTGCCAGGTATTTCAATTAGGAAGTTTACTCCCCTCCTCACTCAGGAGCCCTGGAAGATGTTCCAAACGGGGCCATGTTTCCAATAACCGAGCATCTTTGAGAAGGCAGTGACTATTTACTGACCAGAAATACCCAGAGGACATTGGCTTTTTTCCTTTGAAGAGTAAAATGGACCAAGATGATTCCTTCCACTTTGAAATAATTATCAAATGTTTGAGAAACAGGGCCCGGTAATATTCCAGGGGGCAATGGATGCCACAATAAGCAGGACCAGAGGGAATTTGATTTGGGCAAAGCTCAAGGGATAGAAGGTTGAAAGTTTGGAATTTGGCAAATAAGCCACGAAGGGTGGATCTGGTCGGCTTCTCTCTGAAGTACAGTCCTGCACTCTCTTTGTCACAAACAGGGGGCAGTCTCTGTTAATTAAAGCGGGGAGCAGCAGCTACAGCCAGGCTCACCTGACTCAAATGTCCATGACAGGCAATATTGTACAGTGACTGGATCTCATTACAGTTTTTTTAAAATTAAAATTATAAATGCCTCAAAACCTCCAACTCTTGTGGGAAGGTGTCTATGACCTATTCTTCTAGCATATTCTTGCCCTTGGATCTCAGCCCTGATGCATGCTGGGAAGTGCCAGGGTGGAAATACAGTGAGGTGTATTTCCACGAGACTATTTCCAAGAGACTAGAGATGAGAAGTCTGGCAGGTCTGTATCCAGCCCTGGCTTTCCCATTTGCTGTCCTTGTGACCTTGGACAAAGCTCTTAACCTCTCTGAGCCTCAGCTTCCTGGGCCTTAGCAAGCCTACTGGGGCAGCTCTTTCCAGTTCTGATTTAGCATGTAGAAATATGCCAGCCCCTCCGCAGATGTCATAACAGCAGAAGCTCTAGTCTCTCCCCGCCTTGTGCTCGTTTTTTAAATACTCACCGGAGGATATGTTTTTATTGATTTGAGAGAGAGAGAGAGAGGAAAGGAGAGAGAGAAATATTGATGGGGGATACATCTATTGGTTGCCTCCCATAAGCTCCCTTATCAAGGATCAAACCCATGACCCAGGTAAATGCCCTGACAGGGAATCGAACCTATAACCTGCTTCAACCAACTGAGCCACCAGGCCAGAGCCTGTGTTCTCTTTTCTTGGTTTAAGACAAAGTCTTGCATGAAAGATGTTAATTAGGTTATTATTATTATTTTAGTGCATCCCTCTGTAGCTGATGTGGGACTCTGCAAGGGTCAGGGCCATTTCTGTCATGAACTTACATTTCAATGTGGGGTGAAAAAAATAAATGCATTATCTAATGTCAGTGGATGGAGTCTGGAGACCTATTTTGCAGTGGTTAGAACACAGACCCCTGAGTCAAATTTCTTGGGTCAAAAGCCACTGGCACACTTCCTTGCTGAGCTACCCTGGGCAACTGGCTTAATTGCTTTGGGCCTCAGTCTCTCCCTCTGTTGTGTGGGCCTGGTAATTCTACCTAATGGATAGAGTGAAATGAGATCTGTCACTCAGTGGCTCAGCAAATATTCCCAGATTGTTCTGCTATATGCTAGGCACTGCTCTAAGCATCTGTGAGGAGCAAGCTTAGTGGGGATGTCGCAAGCATTGAATAAATGTCAGCTATCAATAACTCTTACACACCAGAGCTGTGTTTGCAGAGAGTGACACCGTGTAGTGGGTGTGGGTCCACAGACATGCCACACTGTCTTATTTTGGGACCCCGCTATGATGAATCTGATGAATTTGGATGCACAATCTCACGCCTTGTCTGGGCGTGTCTGGGGCATACTACAGCCCCATAATTCAGTGAGTCTTGTAGGACTGACATACTCCTGGATATGTTCTGTCAGGGATGCCCTTGTGCATTGTTGCTGGAACCGGGTCACTCTTTGCAAGTCTGAGAAGACAGGAAGTAGGTGATGTGTTTTCAAAGAGAAGACACAATTGGCTCTCACCCCCCAGAAAACTTGCAGTAGAGCTTCAGGCACCTGCTTGTTTTTCCAATGAAAGGGACCCCAGTATGTCATTTTCCTGGCCCCCAACTTCCTGGAAATGCTCTGAGCAGAGCTTGACTACAGCCAAATGGAGAGGAAAGTGATGGAAACATCTTATCACTGCAAATAGCCCCGCTGACGGCAAAGTGTATACTTAGTTAATGCAATTAAAAAACAAAACGCAGAGGCGTGTGGAAATCTAAATCTGGTGTAGCAGTTTTGGTACAAATGCTGTTTCGGGGGCTACTGGAGTCAAATTCAAGCAGAGGAGAGAAGAAGTGAGAGAAATGGGAGAGGGCTGACGGTGGCTGGAACTGGCTGAGTTGAGAGAGGGCGACAGCAAGGCTGGAAGCTCAGGAACAAGGCCAGCTCCGCAGCCCTCGGTGAGGATGACGGGGCGGGGTGGGGGGGGGAAGGCGGGGGGGCGGGGGCGGTGTGGTGTGGTGTGGTCGGGGCTTGGTGGGATAGGGGCTAGTAGAGTCTGGGGACCGGTGCGCGGGTTCCAGGTCCGGGAGGGAGGCGAAAATTGGGTATACGGCCTTGCACTAAGCCAGATCTGGGCCCACGCAGAGGCGGGGCCGCGGTGAGCCCTCCTGTGGAGCGCAGGGAACTCTACGAGGGGGAAGAGGGACAGCAAAGTGGCAGGTACGGGGCCTGGGAGAGTCCCAAGGAAAGACCTTCAGAGAAATGCTATTGCTTCTGTCTTGTCGGCTGCCTCTCCTGACCCTCTGCGTCTCTTTGACTTTAGTTCAGCCCAAGCCCCCCCTCCGGGGGTCCTACCCCGGGCCCAGGGGCTTGTCACCCCGCCTTCCCAGCCCAGTCGTGGTCCTCACCTCGGCCCAAGCAGTTGGGCCATCCGGATGGCGTGTCAGGCTGGAGCAGGAAGGGCAGAGCGGCCCAGCGCACCTGGGAGGGGCGATCCCGATCAGACCGAGTCTCTGTTGGAGTGTCAGCCACCTAGTCTGTCCCTATCCCTTCCGAGGCACCCTTTCCCCGTTGGGCAGACTCGATCCGCAGCTCGAGAGCCAGCATCCCAGAAAAAGCACGGGGCGGAGCCGCCTCTGCACCGGGAACAGGTCTGAGCCGCGCCTCCGGCCCGGAGAGGGCGCGGGGGTCCCGCCGCCGTCTTCTACCTGCCGGCAAATCCGAGCTGTTCCTTCAGCGGCTGCGAAACTCCCTTCTCCCCGCCCGCCAGCCAGGCTCGGTACTGCACGCCCCACAACTCGCTCCCGCCCTCCCGCCCGAGTCACCTCTCCCGCGCCCCCGCCCCTCTCGAGCTCGCGCCCGCCTCCCCACCCCGCGCCTCCTCTGCCCGCCCTCCTTCCCCTCCTCCTTCGCTCCTGGCCTCCCTTCATTCCACAAGTGTCGCTTCGCTCTCTCCAGCGCACTTGGCGAGCTGAAGAGGTGAGAGGGATCCTGCGAGCGGGCGCGGGGCAGCGAGTCCGGAGCCGCGGGCCGAGGGGAGGCGCGGGCGGACAGACTCTCCCCTGCGCTCCAACCCCCGCCTCTCCCTGTAGCCAGCCGGACCTGCACCCCGCGCTTGCCCCCGCTCATCCTCCCCCCCGCCCAGCCCCGCGCGCTCCTCCCCGGCCAGCCCCTTGGCGCGCGGCGCGCTGGAGGCGAACACGGGCTGAGCCGAGCGCCGCGGCCGCCGACCACCGAGCGCCCCGTGCCGTTCCCTGCATGTGCGGCCCGCGGCGGCTCCCAGCCCCCGGCAGCAGCCTCGGCAGCTTCGGCCGCGCTTCGAGAGGCGGCTGTAGCGGCTCCAGCGGCGGCCAAACGGCAGAGCCCGGGCTGGGAGACACGATGCGCCGCGTCCTTCGGCTGCTCCTCGGCTGCTTCCTCACCGAGCTGTGCGCCCGCGTGTGCCGGGCGCAGGAGCGAGCGGGGCACGGGCAGCTGGCGCAGCTGGGTGGCGTGCTGGTGCTGACGGGGGGCAACCGCTCGGGGGCCGCCTCCGGGGAGGCCGGAGAGGGTGCGGGTGTCTCGGACGCGCCTCCGACCCGGGCGCCCACGCCGGACTCCTGCCGGGGTTACTTCGATGTCATGGGCCAGTGGGACCCGCCGTTCAACTGCAGCTCGGGCGACTTCATCTTCTGCTGCGGGACTTGTGGCTTCCGGTTCTGCTGCACGTTTAAGAAGCGGCGCCTGAACCAGAGCACCTGCACCAACTACGACACTCCGCTCTGGCTCAACACCGGCAAGCCCCCCGCGCGCAAGGACGACCCCCTGCACGACCCCACCAAGGACAAGACCAACCTGATCGTTTACATCATCTGCGGGGTGGTGGCCGTCATGGTGCTCGTAGGCATCTTCACCAAGCTAGGACTGGAGAAAGCGCACCGACCCCAGAGGGAGCACATGTCCAGGTGGGCTGCCTCCCCCTCGCTCTCCCCTCCCAGCACTGCGCTCCCTTCTCTCCCCTTCCACCTTCCCTGAGCAATGGCGCCCCCCCGCCCCCCCCCCCCCCCAGGCTCTCTGCTGAGGGATGTCACCGGGAAGCCAACTTCCATTGGGAGAAGGGGGAGCTGGGCGCCGCACAGGTGTGGACATAAGCTTGTGTGTGTGTGTGTGTGTGTGTGTGTGTGTGTGTGTGTGTGTGTGTGTGGCGGGGGGCGGGGGGGCGGGATCTCTCCCTTCCCTCACTGTCTTGCCGCACCCCCTCCCCGAGCGGTAGATTGCAGTGGACTTGAGGCACACAGCTGGGAGCCCTTGGCCTCCAAGTCTCTGGTTTTAGGGAGCGGTCCACTCTCGGGTTCCAAATACCAGCCTAGATTAACAGGGGCCGGAAAGGGAAGGGGTGTGTGTGAGAGCCCGAGCGCGCGTGTGTGAGGGGAGGGGGAGGGAAAGATGTGTGTGCCGCCTGCAACTAGTACGGCTCGCGAAAAGGAGGCGAGGCGGGTAGAGAGCCAAGGGAGGGCGAGAACAAAAGCCTTGCTCGGAGCGGCCGCCTCGCTTTCCCTGAGCTGCAAGGTCCTTGGAATCGGAATCGGGAACTTGCTGCTTCTACGGTTTCCCCTCTCCCCTCCCCAACTCCCTGGCTCCGCTTCCCCGTCGCCACCTCTCCCTGTACCCACAGCTCGAGCTGGCGTGGACTTCAAAGGCCAGAGCCCCCGCCCCGCGCGGATACTACCCCCCTCCCTGACACCCTGATTCGCCAACTTTCCCGTTTGCCACATTCATTACGCAAGTCCCAGCACGAGGAAGTCGCAGCAGATGGAAGCAGGCATTTGGGGATTAATGGAGCTATTTGCCTTTTGCTTGTTTTATAAGTGTCTACGTTGATTCGCACAGCCCAGTAACTTTGGAGGCGAGGACGCAGCTGCGAGGACGCTGCCCGGTACCCGGGAGAGGCCGGGGTTGGTGTGACGTCCCGGCAGGTGGGGTTGGAGAGCGACAGGCGGCCTGCGCACTGCTGGATGGCTGGGCGCACGCTCTGTCCTCTTTTGGAGTGTGGGTAATGGAGTTGCCATGTATCTCCGTCTCCCCCCACCCCAGACACATGCACACACACGCACACCCCGCACCTCCGCCGGGGGGCCTATGTGTATGCACGCGCTCGGGGAGCCTGCCTAAAAAATCTGAACAAAGAGCCCCAGAAAAAATAGGCGAAGGAGCATCACCACCTCACTAGTAATTATTTTCTATTTATACGAAGAGTATCGATGACTTTTTTTTTCTTCCAGAAGGGAGGACTTTGCAGGGGGATGGGGGGCGGGAGGGGGTGAGGAGAAGCCAAGAAGTTCCTCTCGGTTTGGGTCGGCAGGGAGGGGTGGTGAGGTCTTGCGGAACAGAAGTAAGCTTGGAGGGGATGCTGACCTACCCGAAGAGTAAATCGCTGGCCCCGCCCACCTCCTGCAACCCCAAGGTGTCCCGTCACCAGCCCCATTGGTCGGGTGGTTTCACTCCCCTGCGGGGCCCGCCATCGCGGTGGATTCTGAGGTCTGTGTTAAGGTGAGGGTGAGACACGCAGGCAGGACTGCGGCAGCCGTGTCGCCTTGGTTGGGAGAAATTCTCCCAGGGCTAGGCAGGCTGCCTTGCAGATACGGGTTAATTCCTCTGCTGAAATCTTCACGGAGCCCTTTCCTTGCAAACCTGCGCTGAAAGGAGCCCTCCTCAGTGTTGGGGGGTGGGTGGGTGGGTGGGGAGGGAACAGGGAGGAGGCAAAGTGGAAGGAGAGCTAACCTTTGGGCACCTATGGGAGAAAGTGATGCTAGCTTCAGCCCCTCTTTTGATCTGTGTTTTCCTGTTGAGACTAGGTACCTTAACGCCCAGCAGGGACTCAACTTCCTTGTCCAGCACCCTTGCAGCTCTGTTAGGGGGCCAAAGAATCACTCCAGCTCGGTGTGTAGCTGCCACATTCTTCTGCTGGTATCAGTAAAGATCTGCTGGGAGGTGGAATCCAGGGGTACCCAGACTTCTGTAACATGATACTTCTGTAACAGGCTCTCCTTGTGGTATATGCATTTTGGAAATTCCAGAATGGAGAGCAAGTGCATACACCTGAAGAGAAAGAAGAGTTGATTTTTTTTTTCCTGGCAGCTTCCCAGATGTGGTTTTCAACCTTGGCTGCTGTTTAAGTTCACCTGGAATGCTATTAAACCCCCCACCCCCCAAAAAAAAACCCCCAATCCTGGGTCTCACCCTAAATCAAAATCTTTAGGGGAAGGACCTGAATGTCTGTACGTTGGTAAAGCGCTTGGGGCTTTATCGTGTTCTGCCAATCACTGCTAAGGAATAGGCAGTCACATTTGCTCAGTGCAGTTCTGGGTTCTGAGTGTCCGGCACTACTCTAGGGTGTGTGTGTGTGTGTGTGTGTGTGTGTGTGTGTGTGTGTGTAAACATCCCTGTAGTTCTCATAATTATCCTGTGAGACAGGTGCTATTCTAATTCCCACTTATAAAGTTGGGTGGTTTGCCCAAGGTCACACAGTTACAAAATTGTGCAGTATCTACTCCCCTGGTTTCCACTGTGTGGGACATGTTTTCTGATGAGGCGAGCATCAGTTTGAGGGAGCTTCCTAAAATGCACATTCTTGAGATCTATCCTGAGAGAGTCTGAATCAAGAGGTCTGGGATGCTCCCCCCACCCCCCAAATCTGCATTTAACAACCCACCCCACACTTTGAGAATGACTGTTTTTGGGTTTAGGAATACTAGTATTTTACAAGGCTGGGATAAATGAATCAATCCAAGGTGACTCCCTTATTTGCATTCTGTTGCTTGTTTTCTGCACGTATGTAGCCTTCACATGTATTTCCGTGGTGCTGAGGCTGCCCCAAGTCCCCTCCAAATGCATCTTGGGCTGCTTATTCAGGGAGTCGTTTTTAGTCCCAGCCATGGGCTCATTAGCTTGCAGGGGCTCAGGGATGCTTGGGTGGGGCGTACATGCCAGGCTTGGCACCAGCAGGTGGCTTCCAGGTGAAATTAATGTGCTAGCCACAGCCTCTTAATTAGTTCTGTCTCAGGCTGTGAGGGTCACTGAGATGAGGGGTTTGTTCTCATCTATAAGCACCTCCCCTCCAAAGACTAGAGCACATCGCTGCTCCCATGTCACAAACTGCTCCTGGTGGCCAGCACGCTTGTGTTTTCCCAGAAGAGGCCTCTGTGATGTCAGTTTTTAGGCCCATAGTTCGGCCTGGGCACATTGCCTGCTTGCTTCTGGGCTGATTGGGACTGGAAGCAGGAAAAAGATAGTAATTTCAGGAGGGGTGCTTTGCACTCGATTTTGTAAGAACTATACAGATGCTCATTCAGCAGCTGTAAACAGCAGCTACATTCAACCACTATTTATTGGCTGCAAAAGTGGCTGCAAATGGCCAGCTCTGGTTACCCAGCCATGCAGACATGTTTTTGTTTGGTGTTTTTGGGTTTGCAAAATATTTCTATATATGTACTTTTATATTTTTTAAGTTTTTCTTATTTTTTTTTATTGTGAAACATTTTAAACCTACAAACACTTGAAAGACTAATCAAAAGGAACTTCAGTAGACCCTTTATCTAGACAGGGTTTCTCATTCTCGGCACAACCGGCACTTGGGGCTGGATAATTCTCTGATGGGGGGGGGGGGGGGGGCTGTTCTGTGCCCTGTAGGATGTTTGGCAGCATCATTGGACTCTACTCACTAGATGCCAGTAGCACCCACTGCACAACCCAGTCACGACAGTAAAACACACTATCAGACAGAGTCAAATGTCATGTAGGGGCAGACTCACTCCAGCTGAGAATTACTGATCTAGACTAAACAATTATTAGTATTTTGTCATATTTACTTTATTGTTAATCTCTTTCTCTTCAAATATTCCTTTCTTCTTCCCTCTCTCTCTACATCCCTCTTTTCCTTTTGTTTTATGGCTGACGCATTTGAAAATAAGTTGCAAATGAGGCACTTTTCTCTAAATATTTCAGCATGGATCTCCTAAGGAGGAGGACATTTTCTCACATAACAATTCCATTATCACATCCAAGCAAAATAACAAAAAAAATCCATAATATTATCAAATATCCAATCATATTAAAATTTTCCCAGTCATACTAAAATATGTCTTTTAGACTTTGGTGTTTCAAACCATGATCCAGTCAAGGCTCATTGAATTGGCTATGAAATCTCTTTAGTCTCTAGTATATAGGTTGTTTTAAAACCAACTTAGAACCGATTTTCAATGTTTAAAACCCTGGATATTTCACAAAGAAATCCAGATTGAGAAATTGGTAGGTCCAGCCATTCTGGATGTGCATTTTCCTATGGCAACTATTGGTTGCTGCTGAGTGATGATTGGCCCATTTAGGAAGGTCTTCGATTCACCTCAGTAGCCACTCCCATCCAGGTCACTTAGTGATGTGACCTGCAGTCCCAGCAGAGGCAGTCAGGCTGATCTTAACAGCATGGCTCAAATCAGATGGCCCCAGGTTCAATCCCAGCTTGGCCACTTACTAGCTGTGTGACCATGGGAAAGTTACTTGACTTTTCTGAGTCTCAGATTCTTGACTGTAAAATGAGATAATGATAATCCTTATGTAACAGGTTTGGGTGAGGAAATATTGAGACCAGGTTTGGAAAGCTCTTAGCACAGGGCCTGTCCATATGGTCACTATTCAGCGACTATTACCCATTTAGAATCATCCTTGTTATTAGAGTTTTGTATTTTTAAATATATTTTTATTGATTGCAGAGAGGAAAGGAGAGGAGAGATAGAAACAACAAGGATGAGAGAGAGTCATTGATCAGCTGCCTTCTGCATGCCCCCTACTGGGAATCGGGCCTGCACCCTGGGCATATACCCTTGACTGGAATAAAACCCAGGACCCTTCGGTCCACAGGCTGACACTCTGTCCACTGAGTCAAACCGGTTAGGGCTTGGAGTTTTCTATCTCTTGTTTACCGAAAGGGATAATGTAGTCTGGAACTCAGTTCCAGCCTTTGCTCTGCGATATCTACTTAGCTGTGTGACATTGGCCAAATCAAAACTTCTCCAGATTTGCATTTAATCTTAGCAAGAGGGGGCAGGTTCAGAATAGGAGAGAAGATCTACCTACAGCTACAAAAATGCATTGCAAATGCATGGCCTAGGTGATGTTGAAGAACCCTTGCTATTTTTGAAAAACCTGGTTTTGCTATTTTGCCACAAGCTTGTGTGTAAATTCTCATTTACTTTCACGTCACTCTCCAGGGATGTAGGCCCTATGGTGCTCTGCTTTTTAAGACGCAAAGATTGCTTTCCAAGAGGGTGAACAAGCCCCTGGTGCATGGCTGGGTTGGATTGGACTTCAAACTCAGTTTGTGGCCAGAGCACAGGTCTTTGACCACTGGGTTGCACTGCTTTAGAGCACAAACATGCAGGACTTCAGGCTTCTCAGATCCCAAAAAAGTACTCGATGCTCTGCAGATTCTAAACATGCATCGGAACCAGTTCAAGGAGCCACTGTAAGATCAAGACTAGCAATGTGTTCTGCGTGTGCCCTTGGCAGGGCCAGCCCTCTTGGAGGAGGTACTGCTGAGAAATGACCTTAGGGCAGGAACGCGTGTTTGAAGCTCCCTGCACTTGAAACCAGTGGAGAAAACATGGCATTATTTTGCCTCCCTTCAAACAGAATCAGAAATCCAAGTACAGAGCATAGTGTCCTATGTATATTTCAAATGTCCTATGTATATTTCAAACATGCTTCAGAAGAGCTAGAGTCCCTTGCAAAGATATGGCATCAAGTGATATATGTCCCTTCTTCCCTTGACTTTTCTCTCTTCTTCTAACTTTCCTTCACCTTTCCCTTCTTCCTGCTTTTGTGGCTATCCTATGGCTTCCCCAGGCTGGAGAAGGCCATGCATGCAAATACTGTTGATCACAGAAAAGTCTCCCGAGTTATTTTTCCTTGGAGGGCATGGTTGCTTCTCTTTGGGCACTAAGTTCTTGCATTTTAAAAATCTCCGTCCTTGGGGTAAAGTTGACACAATAGAATGCACACCCTTTTAAGTTGATAAGTTGGATGAGCTTTGACATATGTCTACAGTGTGTAACCACTTATTCCAGAAAGTTATCTCATGCCCATGGCTCTTGCATTCTTGAAAAATAAATGATTCTTCTGGAGCAAGAGGAAATACGCAGGAATCCTATTCAAGTATTTAAGTGTCAGAACATAATTTAGACCCTAAATACCCCCTTGATGCTATGAAGCAAGAAGCTGGGACTCTGAGCTCTGTTTCACTGCAACTGAAAAGAAAAGAGATGCAGCATTTTTTGGTTATTGTTGTTCCTTAAATAGGTCAAGGTCATTGCCACTTTGGCTTGGCTCATATTCTCTATCTGTTGGACTTCACATGTCTGGCACCCTGCTGATCATTCAGGTCTCAGCTCAAACGTCACCTTTGGGAACCTGTCTCTGACCACCCAGGCTTAGTTATTGCTCCCCTTCCCCTCCATTGCCCATCCTTCAGTGTTACTTGCTTTATTTCACATTACAATCTAAAATTACTAATTTACTGTTTTACTAGTTTATTATCTGTCCTTCCATTACTCTCCATAAGGAGTGCAAGGACACTAACAGTCTTTTCACTAATCCATCCTAAGGATCTAGAACAGTATCTGGTGCATAGAGGTTCTGGTTTCTAAACGTCCTGGTTTACATGACATAAGATAGTAGTTCTCATTCATTCATTCATTCATTTGCTTATTCTTATATTCATTTAGTAGTATTTATTGAATACCTATGGTATACACACCCCTGTGTTGAGAACTATCATAGAATAGTTGACAATACAGACACAATCCCTGCCCCTACAGAGCTAACAGTCAAATGGCAGGAGACAGATCACACACAAGTAAATCTACAAGTAAATTGATACTAAGCTGAACTTCATGAAATTACCAATATTCAACCAACTTTGACCTCAAACATGGCAATATTTCAACATAATTGTTCTGTGGTAGTTTCTCCCACAAGGTACCTGCATTAGCCAGGGTTCACCAAACAAACAGAACCTACAATAGTTATACATAAAGATATTTCTTATATGGAATTGCCATTGACAAATACAAAATCTGAAGAGTCAAGATTCCCAACAGTTTGAGTCTGAAGGCCAGCAGGCTGCTGTAGTCCCAGGAGGAGCCCAGGTCTCAAACTGAAGGTCACGAATGAGATGGGAACATTCTCTCTTACTCTGTAGGGCCTAGCCTTTTGTTCATGCCTTCAACTGATTGGGTAAGGCTGACCTACATTGTGGAGGACAATCTGCTTGACTCACTCTAACAATTTAAATGTTAATCTCATGCAAAGGCACACTCTCAGACACATCCAGAATAAAGTTTGACCAAATATTTGGGCACCCTATGGCCCCGTTGTGTTGACCCATACAATTTATCACTACAGTACCTTTAGGATCTTGCTACTCAGAGTGTGGTCTGTGAACCAGCAGCATCTCCATCACCTGGGAGCCTGAACAGAATCTCAGATCCTGCCTTGTCTTATTGAAACATAATCTGCATTCGAACAAGATCCCTAGGTAATAATAATTCCATTTAAGTTTGAAAAGCACCCAGACTATGCCACAAACAAGTGCCAAATTTTGGGCATTCTACTTGCAGCGCATGGTTGGTTCTTGCCATTGTCTAATTCATTAAATCTTTTGACACATCCCTATTTATAACATGTTGTTTTTTTTTAGCATGCACCCCAATATATACCACCTTCGCTTTACCTATACACATATCAGTGAACAATTATTAGGTATATTATAAAGTATACAAAGGACAGAGATTTTAAACTGAGCTGAAGGTGAAATAAATTTTAAATTTGTCACTAATCAGGATGACTTCCTGCAGTCTTTAGCTACAATCTCAGAGCATGATACACATGAAGGATGAAGTTCATCATTAATAAATAAATCCACATTTTGATTATTCCTCAGGAGAGTTTTAATTATTTTGGGCTAGCTTCATTTTGATCTGAATAGACCATCATTATTTTAACCCTATGAGAAGCTGTTGACAAGCGGGGGAGAGTCAACTCTATTGCTTTCTCAGTATTTTTTTCAGGCTTCGGTTTTGTTAAGAGAGATATTTAAAGTGACATGTATCCTTAGTGATGGTTAGCTTAATTAAAAGTCTATAATTTTGCTCAGCTGGTTGAGCATCAGTGTCAGTCCGTGAACCAAGAGCTCACTGTTTGACTTTTGATCAGGGCATATGCCTGGGTTTCAGGCTTGATACCCACTAGGGGGCATTCAGGAGGCAGCTGCTCAATAATTCTCTCTTATCATTGATGTTTTTATCCTTCTCTACCTCTTCCTTTCTCTTTCTGAAATCAATAAAAACATTAAAAAAATAGATAATTTATCTGCATATCCCCTTTAGAGGTGCACAAACTGTAATACAGGGTTTTGCCTCATTTAGTCCAAGATTCCTGATTTTCATCACCTGATTAGGGCATTCCAACGGAGGGCACCAGCATTAATTAACACACATATCAAATCGATTTCTTATTTTTAATGACTTATCAAATAGATTTCTCATTTTAAAGACCATATATAGAGATTCTCATATTTCCTCTCCCCATGCCAAATCATTTTCTGCCGTTCCTGGACCCTGGAGTGAGGGAATCACACCTTGAAGACTCCTTGTCCAGGACAGGGAGTTCTCTAAGATTCATGGTCTCTGCTGCATGCTCTGGGAAGGGCTGCTGGGGGGAGAAGTGTCCTTGACTTTGGGGCTGCATTTTGGCACTCAGGATAAGCCCAGGGGATCCTCAGATGGCTGAGTTCATGGTACCTGTCCTGATTATTACTTTGCTTTCATCTGGAAAGCCTGAGTACCTTGGAATTCTGGGGGCTCTTTAGAGAATCTGGTGAAAGCTACGTAGGGCTTCTTGTTCCAGAACAATGCACACATAAAATTTCCATTCAATTCCGGAAGGGTACAGAGTTCCCCTGAAGCTCATGATGAACCTGTTTAGAAGTGAAAAGGGCAAATTAGATTTGGGAGACATCTGCTCTTGGTCTCAGAAGTTCTTACACAGCAGCCCCTTTCCATTTCAGATCCTGGCAACTGCACAGAGGCGAGAAAGGGCCTGGTCTCTGATTTCAAGACACTTAGATTTGCCTCCGAGTCCTCTGATAATTAGCTGGGTTAATGTGGGCAGTTTTTTATTCTCTAAAGTGGGTTTAATAATCCTCACCTTGCCATACTCTCCTCCTTGTTTACCACCACCTTTCCAGTTTGTTGACCTTGTCTGTTCCTTAGGTAACTGAACTCTTTCCTGCCTCAGGGCCTTTGTATTTGCTGCTCCCTCTGCCTGGAATGTTTTTTATTTGAACCTTTTTGTGACCAACTCCTTTGCACCATTCAGGGCTCAACTCAATTGTTACCTCCTCAGAAAGTCTTTTCCTGATCACCTCATCTCTCTCTTTCTTTCAGTTTATATAGAATTTTAAAAAAAGTGTGCAATTCAGAGTTTTTTAGTATATTCACAAAGTTGAGGAAACATCACCACTATCTAATTCTAGAACATTTCATTACCCTAAAAAGAAACCCGTCAGTCATTAGCAGTCACTTCCCATGTCCCATAAAAATCCACCATCTTAACCATTTTAATTTGTACAATTCAGTGCTTTTTCATATCTAACCATCACAACTCTCACATCCCTGAACATTTTATTACTCCAAACAGAAACTCCATATAGAACAGTCAGTCCCAAATCCTCTCTCTCTCATCTCCTGGCAACCACCAATCTCTGTCTTTATAGATTTGCTTATTCTGAACATGTCATATAAATGAAATTATATATTATGTGGCTTTTTGTGTCTGGCTTCTCTCACTGAGCATAATGTTTCCAAGTTTTATTCATGTTGTTGCAGATATCAGTACTCCATTCCTTTTTCATGGCTGAATAATATTCCACTCTATATAGCCCATTTTGCTTATTCCTTCATCACTTGATTTTTTTTCTACTTTTGGGCCATTATGAATAATGCTGCCAAGCACCAGTTTCTCTTGATCATGTTACACTTTCACTTATTTAATTTTTTTAGCCTGTGTATATTTATTTAACACATATGTTTGTATTCTCTCCCCTAGAAAATAAGCACCAAGAGGCAGTGGTCTTGTCTTTCTTGTACACTGCTGTTTCCCCAGGGCCTTGATTAGTGCCTGGCACAGAGTGGACAATAAATATGTGTTGAGTGAACGACTGAATGAATGAATAGGAGCTATTGTTATTGTCTTATTTCCTAGCAGACTCAATCTTTTCCTCTAATTCATGTGGGACTCTTGCTGCATTGGCCTGTGTCTCTCTCACATCTGACATTTTTCACCAGCTATGATTCCAGACTGCGAGCTTAAGGGAATGGTTGCTCACGGGGCAATGGGACAATGGTAAGTGGAAGGCACCTGAAACATTGCTGGGGCCCAAGGTTCTATGTTTTCTCTCATCCCCAACTACTGATTAAGAGAGGCACTAGCATGGGGTGTGTACGAATTATACTACATCCTTCACAGCTGCAGGAAAGCCCATGCACACAGTGTATAGGGCTGTGAATACAGATTCTCATTCAAATCCCTGTGCTACAACTTACTAGCTGTGTGATCGTGAGCAGGTTAATTCACCTCTCTGAGCCTTGGTTTACTTATCTGCAAAGAAGGAGTAATGATCCTCATAAGGTCTTTATAGGCTGCTTAGCTGAATTAAGGCATGTAACGTGATTAGCATGGTGCCTGGCTTATTGTAAGTACTCAATAAATGTTATTCATTACTAATAGTGAGCCGTTGCAGTACATGAAGTGTTGGCATCTAGTATTAGATATAAGGGGAGACTCAATCTATGGGGTGCAGATATATTACATATAGTCATCATTAGGCCTCTCAATAACTCTGCGAAATAGCCATTACATAACTATTGTGGGAAACACATGAGCTGTTCTGCATGAAGTCCTGTGTACCCTCTAATTGCACTGCTCTTATTTACTTACTTGTGTCTTCCCCCCCTCTCATCTCTAACTAGAATGGAGGCTTCATGCAGTGAGGGGCCTTGTCTTCTGTTCACAAGCACAGCGCTCAGAGCACAGCAGATGCCCATTGTTGTATTTTGAATGAACAGACTTCAATTCTTTTCTCTTTCAGGGCCCTTGCAGATGTCATGAGGCCGCAGGGCCACTGCAATACCGACCATATGGAGAGAGACCTCAACATCGTGGTCCACGTGCAGCATTATGAGAACATGGATACCAGAACCCCTATAAATAATCTTCGTAAGTAGCTCCGCGTGATCCATTTCCAGTCCCACGTGATGACCAAGGCAATGGTCATACTTCCAGATTTCCTGGTGTGTGTTTGGGCCCATTAAGAGCTCCTCTTTGCTGATAAGATAGAAGTTTTATTTCATCTCTCCTGAATGAAACTGTGTGTGGCATCCTCAGAGTTTACTTAGTTTCTTTCTCTGTGAAAGAGTGATTCACTTGGTTGAGTTCTCAGGCTTGGTTCTTCTGTTAATTAATAGACCACTTGGTGGGCTCATCTTGGTTGGGTACTTAGTTAACCAGTGGATTACTTGGTTGGTTCATCGTAGGTAGTTAATCTGTTAGCCAATGACCCATTTTGTTGGCTCGTCTCCTGTTAAAATCCCTGGATAATTTGCTAAGCGATGGTCCATTTGCTTGTTGGTCTGCCTCCTAAGGTAGACCAGTTGTGACTTTTAGGTTTTATACGGTTTTCAATGAACAGATACTAGTTCAGAAGAATTAGATCTATTTTTCATAAAACTAGAGTTTCGTAAAAATAAGCCACAAACTACTACTGTGTGCGTGTGTGTTTGCATGTGCGCATGCTTGTGCACTTTTGTGTGTTGGGAGTTGTAGTTATGTTGTTTTGGGGTGTGTTCGTGTGATTCAACAGTAGCAAATTCCATTCTGTTGTTCTTTCAAGAAAAGTTGCTTTTGGTATTGTGCTTTATTCTTTAGCTGATGGAGCCTACTTGGGGATCTTGGTATGCTCCTAAAGATTTTCTTTCCTCTCAAAGGTCTGTATGTACAACGTACATTATGGATTTGATACAATGACTAGTGGAGTAGGGTAAAATAGGATTGTTAATTTTTTTGACAATAGTGTACTATTATATCGTGGTTATTCTTAGTGATTATGCTTTCAAGAATCCTCCCCCCCCCACACACACATTAAAATAATGCAGAGGGTTTAGTTTAAAATATAAACCAGACAATTTAAAGGATGCATTTAGTTGTGGCTGGAGGGTCTTAAAAACAGAAACGGTTCTGTCATTGAAACTCTTATAATCTGGGCTGCCTTCACTGAAGCTCTGATGGGAGCTACATTGGTATTTTATTTGTTGAATCATAATTTAGGACTGTTTGGTTACAAATTTTTATTGATGTGCAGAGGAATATGTCTGGAATTTGACATAGGTGAGGAGAATTCTCTGGTTCTGCATGGTGATAATTTTTCATGGCCTTGGAAATGTTACAGTACATTCATAAAGTCAGTGTTTACACGGTTTCAAAATGGGTACCAACTAGAATGTATCAGGTTTCATTGTTTTAAATAATTCAACATTATTTATTCATGAACCAGGTCATAAAATGGTATGAGAAAAGCCACATCTTAGAGCAAAATATACCAGCAGCTGGAAGTTTTATGATCACATCTCACAGCTGTAAAAGGTATGTTATATTGCACAAACTCTGACATAGCAATTGCTGTGTCCGATTCTGGCTTCGATGGAAATGAGAGCATCCCTTTTAGATGACACAGGAAGTAAGTTGAACCTACGTGTCTGTGGATCCTGAACTTCATACGTGGGTGAACGTGATCACGGTGTAGACAGAGCTGAAATGGGGCTGAGTACCTGGCTGTAAAAGGTGACTTTAAGTTTCTCATATGACATTTCACTCTTTAGGATGATTTTTGAATCAGCACTCACATGAAATAACAAACTTACTGAAGTCATCCACATTTCATCATTCCATTAAATGAAGGGCAGGACACATCAATAAATCTTGCTTAATAAGGGACTTTTATTTTAAAGTTGCACTGAAATAAATGATTGCTTAGAAATGGATCTCCAGGCACTGAGTAATTCTGTAACTGCCCTCTTATAACAGGCTAACTTGGTTTATTTATAATTCTTGCTTTTAGACTATATTAATGCCTCAGTAATCAGTGATCTTTTCTACTAAGAAAAAACGTGTCTTGTAATATTTCATAGGATAGAACATAGGGGAGAATTTCAGATATAATGTCACAAACATTGTATTCTCACAAGAATTACCACCAATGTTAATTTCATATAATTCTGCTGGGTTGATTCAATTCTTATTTCCTAGAATTCCAGAGACTATTTGGAAAATAAGCTGCATATAGCTTTCCCACAGATTTATATTAATAAGTTTAATTTATATAATGAATCCAGTAGTTGGTAATAAAGATAGGTTTTCTTATAATGCCTTTATCTTTTTATTGACTTACTAGAGGCCTGGTGCAAAAAATTCATGCACAGAGGGGGTGGGGTCCCTCAGCCCAGCCTGCATCCTCTCCAATCTGGGACCCCTTGAAGGATGTTCAAAATTTATGCCCCGGGGGTGGGTGTTTCTCAGCCCAGCCTGCACCCTCTCCAATCTGGGACCCTTTGAGGGATGTTGGACATCCCTCTCACAAACCAGGACTGCTGGCTCCCAATTGCCCTCTCCAGTAGGCCTGGTCCTCCCAACTTCCCTCCACTGCTGGCCTGGTCCTCCCAAACTGTCCTCCCCTGCAGGCCTGGTTCCTCTCAACTGCCCTCCCCTGCAGGCCTGTTTTTTTGCAACTGCCCTCCCCTGCTGGCCTGATCTCCTGCAACTGCCCTCCTCTGCAGGTCTGGATCCCCCCCCCCCCAACTGTCCTTCCCTGTAGACCTTGTTCCCCCACAACTACCCTCCCCTGCAGGCCTGGTTCCCCCAGCTGCTCTCCCTTGCAGGCCTTGGCCCCCCAACTGCCCTCCTCTGCTGGCCTGGCCACTCCTAACTGCCCTCCCCTGCTGACCTGGTCTCCCTCAATTGCCTTCCTCTTTTGGTCCGATCACCCCTAACTGCCCTTCCTGCTGGACTGATCATCCACAACTGCCCTCTCCTGCAGGCCTCGTCCCCACCAACTGCCTTCCCCTGTAGGCCTGGATCCCCTCAACTTTCCTTTCTTGCTGGCCTGGTCTTCCCCAACTGCCCTCCTCTGCCAGCCTGTTCACCCCCAACTTCCCTCTTCTGCTGGCCTGATCACCCCTAACTTCCCACAACTGCCCTCCCCTGCAGGCCATCTTGTGGTAGCCATCTTGTGTCCACATGGGGGCAGCCATCTTGTGTCTTGGTGTGATGGTCAATTTGCATATTATTCTTTTATTAGATAGGATAGAAGCTATTTACCTATTATAGACAAAGGAACAAATTTGCATGTTCAGAAGAAGAAATGATGTTTCAGTTCATTAAGAGGATAGGAATAGATGAGTTATATTTATCCATTATTGGGGTTCAAGAAGCTAACCACTAACCCAAGCTCATTTTGAATGATAGAGAACTAGGAGAGAACAAATTTATTCTGATTACTGGAGAGTTAGACCAGCTCTTGGTGCCAGAATTAGAATGCATTTATTGGTTACAAAAGGATTTTTTGGACATTATAGAAGCTACAGAGATTTATTATTACAAAAAATGGCAAGAAAGATATGTCTGCTTGGGTTACACTAAGAAGGGAACACATCATGCTACTTTCAAGGTGTTCTTCACTAAGGATCCAAGTTACCATATTCGACTGGGAACTCAGTAGTCCCAACTTAAATATTTTCATTTCTATTCAATCACTCACTCAACATTGCTTTAAGAGAATATGTAATCATCTCCATCTATTTCTTCTCATCTTCTTAATGCTAATGCCAGATCACTTTCTGGTCTTTCCTTTAAGTTTGGACCAAGGGCTAAGAGAACCAAAAGTCAGTGTAGAAGTCAGATATTTAGAAGGTGCGGGAAGTGGAGAAGGACTAGGGTGAAGTCAATGAGAGAAGAGAAAGCTTCAATTTGGAGACATTTTTGCCAGCCTTTCTTTATAAATTTCCTATGGTTGATTTTTCCTGTGATAGGACTTGGCTCTTTTTTGAAGACAGATTTTTCTTCAGCCAATGCTGTTCATGTTCTTTCCAGGCATTCAGTGACATTGCCTAAAAATATTTAGTCTGATAATCAAAAGGGCCTTGACCTCTTTGATGAACAGGATGTAGACTCAGATGAGATAGTGCTTTTCTGCAAATGTTCCTTGGCATCTGTGTAATTATAGTTTGCATTTGAAGGCATGCTCTGTCCTCAAGTGCTATGAATGGACTCTGTCTCCTCCACCCCAGCCTCCTTGCCTGCCAATGATATCACCCTCCCACTTTGAAAGTGCAGAGTAAATACAGGTCCCCTTGGTGTCAAGAATGGGAGATGTGAGTGAGGGACTATGGACACAAGAATACAACATGGATCACTGTTTCTCAATTCCTTTGTGTGAATAGAACACTTTCAACTTTATTGATTGATGAGAGAGAGAGAGAGAGAGAGAGAGAGAGAAATAGATTTGTTGTTCCACTTATTTACTCATTCATTGGTAGATTCTTGTAAGTGCCTTGACCTGAGATCGAACCTGCAACCTTGGCATATTGGGATGATGTTCTAACCAACTGTGCTATCTTGCAAGAGCAGTACACTTATTTTTTTGAAATAAAAATTTAATTTTGAAATAATTTTATATTTACAGAAAATATGTAAAGAGAGCACACAGAGTTCTGTATATTCCATATCTTACATTACTATGTACACCTGTGAAAACTAAGAAATCAATATGAGTACACTATTTTTAGTTGGAATGGAGATATTTGAATTCCACTTGCTTCTTCACTAATGTCTTTTTGCTGTTCCAGGATCCAATCCAGGATACTACATTATATTTAGTACAGTAAAATTGGTAGTAGAATTTGGTTGTGCTGCATTGTTTAATGAGGTAGTAAAGACTAGAAACACTACTAAACAAGGCAGCAGCAATTACCACACCTTTATTGCCACCGTATAAAAGAAAGGCCACCCGGTGTCTATAAAGGCGTCCACATAAAATCATTCACCTGGCCTGTTGGAGTGGTGTCATGACTGTGCGCTCTCACTCCTACACCCATGGGACAGGCTCCATGATTGTAGGGTTGGTGTTACACTGTTCATTTACAGCATAATCTGAGCAAGTGAGGCCTAATCCCAAACTGAGGAGAAATGCTGACTTGATATTTTAGAACATAGAATCTATCAGAAAGTCCAGGCTATGATTTCAGCCTCACCTCACCCCTACTCTGCCAGGACCATTCCCAGGTGGGTTTACAAAGAACCAGATGAAAAGCAGACCCTCGGATAAGTTTCTCAAGATATTGTACAACTTGTATCTAAGGCCAGATGAATTTTTGTTCCTTTGTTTGTATTTACCAAGGCCCTAAGATATCCTAGACTTGACTTTTGGAGAGACTGGTAGGAGTATTTTCAAATATTTTTTAAAAAATTGGGGGGAATATCCTAATCAGGAAAGGCAAAAGGGTAAATATAGATATGAGTGTATAAAAGTAAAAATCATGTAAGATAGTGTAATATTAACTGTAATTTAGCATTCTAAACCCCCAACACATTGAATCTTCAAAACCTTATTAGGTTAGTACCGTTATTTTTACTATCATAAGGATGGGAAACTGAGGCTCAGAGAGGATAGACGGCTTATTCAAAGTTAATACAGATACTAAATGGTGGATCTTGGATTTAAATGGAGCAGGTAAGACCCCAAAGTTGGTGTCTGTAAACACTGTACTATATGACCTCTCTTGTGATACAGGTGTTTGCAATATGCTGAGTGAACCAAAAGATCTATCTGCACATTAGGCAAGAGCTGTTTCCAAAATATACCCCAGGGTACCTACTGTCTTGTGATGTCTTCTCTCCAGGAGGAATAATAACTATCATTTATTGAGCATTTGCTGCTTGCTGGGCATCCCCAGCTAAAGCTTTGAATGTATTAGCTCATTCATACTCAAAACAACTCTCAAACAGCTTGGCTCATTCCTACCTCAGGGTCTTAGCACTTGCTGCACTTACAGCCTACCGCACAGTGCTCCCTTTTCGCAGCTCACCCTCTTGGCCACCTCATTAGAGAGGACTTCCTTGTCTACCTCTGGCCTCCAATTGTTCCCCATATCCTGTGGTTTTCTTCATAACGTTTGTTCTCTCTGATATTGTCATACTCATTATTTATGCCTCTTCCACCACAATGTAAACTTCTGGAGAACAAATGCTTTGTATTGTCACAGCTGCACCCCTTATGGCAGGAACTGGACTGGCTCATTGCAGCAGCTCCATAAATTTTTGTCCAATGACTAAGAAGTCCAATGGAAGAGCTATCATTATTCCTGTTTATGAAGGAAAAAACTGAGATTCATGGAAATTAAGGAAGGGATCTAACACGATGCCTGAGATTTACTTTAAAATCTCTAGGAAAATATGAAATCAAAGGGAATGGTAAATGAAACAAAATGAGAAAAGTATTATTGCAGCTTGTGGCCAAATAGAATTATTCTGTTCTACCTTTGTGTATATTTAAAAATATCCACAAAAAAATATCAAAGAACTTGTCTATGATATCATAGTTAATAAATAGGGCAGCCAGCATTCAAACCCAGGTCTGTCTGTCTGACTGCATAGCCTGGATGCACATGGGTTATCTTCTGGTGAATGTTCAGGCTCAGGAGGGGTGGGTATCAGGGACTTCAGTAAGTGGGGTGGTTAAAGGCAGAATCCCTATCTTTTTGTTCTTAATTTGCTCAGTCTCTGTGTCCTTCAGTTTATATGATCCAGAGAGAGGAACTGATTGGTTCTGACCAGCCAATGGCTGGGCTTCCTCTGGATCAGCTATCTGACCTTGGTTTAATCAGTTGGGTGTGGTGCAGACTCTCAGGACTACAGTGGGACAGGTTTTCCAACAAGATCCTGCTTGAGAAGCAGGGTGGGCACAGAGGTTGCATTTGTTTCATTCACTCACCAGTACCTAGAAATTACAGTGTCCCATGGATGTTTGTTGAATGAACAAATGCATGAATGAAGCTCTAGCCAAGTTCCATAAGAATCTTGGTGGAACTCATTAGCAGGACCTTGGGATTTTGAGTTTGAGGGAACTTGGCTAATTCCAACTCCTGTGAAGCTTTGACTCTCTTCTATGAAGCTTCAGCTACCAACACTCTTGATTTTTCCCACAGTTGGGCAGGTTAGCTGTTCCAGGTGAAGATCTTTGGTGGTAATAGTGTTGGCCCATGGGTCAGTAAGTTATAAGATAAATAAGAGTTAGGGGGAGGATCTGTACTGGATCAGTTAAATACATTTGTACGTTCAGTGCAGTAGCCTGAATTGACTGTGCTTTTAGATCAAGAGTTCTGGTTTTCTCTTGAAGTAGTCAGTGTCATAGGTGAGTCTGTGACATGTGGACAATGCTCACTAAATATGTTCAATATGTCTTTGAAATAGTACAAGGGAATGAGAGATATGGGCCATGAGGGTAGAAATAATGGGACTAGGTATCTTCTCTATCACCTATTAGCTGTGAAATTAATTTAATTCTCTGAGCCTCAATTTTCCATTCTATAAAAGGAATAAAATAATATTTCCCTTACAAGATTGTTGTGAGGATTAAATGAATGAACAGATAGAAAGAACTTAGCATAATGCCTGGTGACATCAGTGTTGGTGGTTACTATTATTATTTGTGGAGTGAATGAACATTAGTGCTAAAGTGGTCTGTCCACCAGGGGACAGTGGCCCACATCAGCATGAATTCACTGTGCAGTTGTCTTCACAGTGAAAATGTTTTCATTCTGTGTGCCAGCTGATAGCACAAGTTGTGTGTGTGGTGTGTGTATTTGTTACTACTAATGTTTTTGATGCAAATGAGATCTGAAGGAACTGTCCATTTCTTCCCAAGGAAATCGCTCTAATGGAGCAGCTGTCCCATTCTTAGCCATTTGTTCCTCTTGTCTGTTTTTCTTTTATTCCCATTAAAAACCCATGAACTTTTGTTCTGCTAGGGATAATGATTTTAATATTTTATTTACCCTGGAAGACCAGGCAATAGGAACCTGTGTGGCCTCATACATGTTTTGTATTTCTACCCAGAAAATGAGGTGTGTGTGTGTGTGTGTGTGTGTGTGTGTGTGTGTGTGTATAAACGTGCAAGCAGAGCCTGTAAAAGAAAAAAATCACCACTCTCTTTAAGACTCTTTTAAAAAATTGTTACTAATGCTGGCCACATGGCATTGCCTAATTAGATTTACATTGCCTTTCCAAAGTTCTTGCCACCAGCTGTAGAACTATTTGTAAAGAAAGCCTAAGTGCTCACCACAATGTCTGGTTTAGTTTAAAAGATGCCAAGTTCTGCTCCTTGCACACGGACAGAGTTCCTTTGGGAGAGCATTTCTATTTAAGTATCAGGAGTCAATGGTGCAGCATGCCTACAATGTGATTGACACTGTGGATAAAAAAAGAGTAATAAATAAAACAGAATAACATTTTTCTGCATCTACCACGTGGATGCATTTTACTTCTCACAACTCCATGAAATAATCGAAACAGGTATTTTTATCCACATGTTATAGACGGGTACACTATGGCTCAGAGAGTTCAAGTAACTTGCCCAAGGCCACAGAGATATTTGGTATGCAATTCAGATTCTTTCCGGCTTTGAAACTTGTACTCTATTCGTGACCTTTCTCATGCCTTTCCCAAGGACCCACACTGGGAGATATACCAGATTATGTCTCTTCTTCCCTTACATATTGATTTCCACTAAGAATCACTGCATTAGATTGCACTCACCCTTGAAAATGGATGGACTGAGACAAGGTCACCATTTCTGTCCTGGAGGACTCAGGTTTTAGTTAATTGTTCACTTTCTTGTCATTAATATTCCATTTAGTCAATTAACTTTCAACTGATATTTGTTAAAATCTTGTTACCCGGAGGTATGAGGATGAATAAGATGAGATTAGGCAAAATCCTCTTGGAGCTCATGATACATCAAAGGATGGAAGAATGGACAGTCATTGCAGAGCAGCAGGATAGGAATAAGTACAGAATGCCATGAGAGCATGCAGGTGGCTTCCTCAAAATACCAGAGACTGAAGGAGAGGGAAGAGAGATTGGGACAAATTTTCCTTAGAAATTGATGTTTTGTTCAGGAAGCGAAATATTCCCCAACAACTTTTGAAGAGTCCGAGTAAAAGGAAGCAGAAACTGTTCATGTCCCGACTTTTCTCATCTTTGAGAGAGGGGAGAATGATCAGTCTTAGAATATAGATCTGTCTTTCAGATCTGTTTTGTTCAAATTGTAGAAAAGGAGAAGGGGACTTTGTTTCATTGGTTCACAATGCTTGTGGTAGGAAAATGAAAATGCTATGTCTGACCTGGGAAGATCAGAAATTCATGGCCAGCTATCAGGAGTTGAATACAGTCTCTTTTCAGAGAACTCTTTTATTTAGTTAGCTTGCTGCTCTTCAAGATTAGCATTGAAATTTTCCTTCTTTTAAAAGTAACAGCCAATATAAAATTAAGCAACATAGTTTAATGTTTAATACACATATTAAAATAATTTATAATAAGGTTTGAGGAAACTGCTTAAAAAATCTCAATAAGAATTCTTAGTAAAGTTAATTACAAGCTGAAAAGGAAATCCCATTATGTTAGTCTGAGAATGCAGTTAATGAAACTAAGTATAATAATAATCTAAATGATTATGGAGACTTAGGCTCATTAATTTAGGTATTATGCCTGGAGTTGTGCTAGCATAAGACTGCCCTGCCAAAAGCAGAGCCTGTATTTTATTCATTCATTTTTTTAAATTTCGTTATTGATTAAGATATTACACATGTGTCCTTATCCCCCCCATTACCCTTCCATTTCCTCCACTCATGCCCTCACCCCCCTGTTGTCTGTATCCATTGGCTAGGCTTATATGCCTGCATACAAGTCCTTTGGTCCCTCCCCTACCTTCCCTCTAAGATTTTTCAGTATGATTGATGTTTCTCTGTCTCTAGATCTGTTTTTGTTCATCAGTTTATGTTGCTCATTATTTTATTCATTTAAATTCAACCCTTTGTTCAGGGATATGGACTAGCACTTTGAAGATCTGTCCATGGTTCTGAAACACACTCTGAGGGTAGTCACACAGTTCAAACCAGTAAGAAAACTTTATCTCATAGAATTTTGAAGTTGGAAGGAACTTCAGAAATCATCTTGACTTTGGTTTACCACACATTTGGATTCAAAGATGATTAAAAATAAAAAATAATTGAAGAACAGAGAAACCAATATTGTGTGTTAACTTGAAAGAAAGATAATTATGTAAAAAGTAACTACCAAGTATTCTTACCATAATTTTAGAAATGATGTAGGCATTTTAACACCAAATATTTAAATAATAAGTAGTTCTCAAAATAAAATACAATTCCTAAATGACATGAAAGTAGCTTCATGAAAAATTCATTCTATCATTCTTATCATTTATGTATTGGCTTTCAATCTATGGAAAAATGAGAACATGGAACTCATTTTTGGTAATCACTGATCATACATTAAATAGTTTGGTCATTGACCATGTATTTATTGAGCACCTACTACAGTGATGGTGTGAGCTTTTGAGCTTGGTGTGTCAAAATTCGCCAAAAAACCAAGCATAACTTGGGTGGTGTGTCACCTCGAGAAAAAAACCATAATTTTATGATATTTATAGTTTAAATAACAAAAATGTATAACTGTAATATATAACTGTATTTAATAAACCAAAAACTAATTATTTAACTTATTTGCTTAGTGACTTCTTAGTTCATCTGTCAGTAGGTTTCTTTTGTTGGTCTTGATATTATTTAACTTGTGTGGGGTGCCCTGAACTAAGATAAGTGAGGGGGAGGGGGAATTCTTTAACTAACCTGCCTATTAGTGACTTTTTTGTTGCTGAATTTCATTGGCTAAACCTTCCGTTGAAGGTTGGTATTTTGTACATTTCAAGCCCAAGCAAGCCCTACTAACTTCATCTGTCAATCTGCTTCTTTTGTTGGTTTTGATATTATTTAACATTGAGAATAAGGTCTCACAAAAGTATGTAGAGGAAAAAATTGTGAGTAAAGCCATTGCTATATTTTTCAGGGTGCTGAAAGTGTCTGATAATCAGTTCCAGGCACTCCAAATTTCCTGTTTGTAGGTGGCACTCATCTTGATTCTCCAAGCGGCACCTTTCCAGATTCTCAACCTTTGGCTTCAAGTCAACAAACACCTGAGCCCAGATGCTGTCTTGAAATTCTGCAAGTTGCATCTCCAGATCATCAATTTGCATCCATTGGAAACCATTTAATTGCAAACTACTGTAGACTACTATATCAGGATACTTAATTATTTTTATGGTCTGTTGTAGGCTTCTAAATTGATTAAATCTGTCACTGAACTGGTCAAGTAACGAGTCTAAAACTTTTTTTCAAGAGCTGGGAATGATTAGTTTCAAAATGTCTATTTATATTCCATGTTCTGCTTACTACTGTTTCAGTACATAGAACGCAAAATGATCTGCCATTTTCTTCTATAATGCCATACATCTCGGTCCATATTTCTTGAAAGGGTCAGCTACTGCTACTACCACTGCCTTTACTTAACCTTGGTTTTTTATTTTTTTGGTTCTCCATCAGAGGGACAGTGACAGAAGATAGAATTATAGATAGCCTGTTAGCCCTGCAGGCAATTAGGGGTTAACTAGCCTAACTGACCAAAAGATGGCACATATAACTGTCTTTTAGGAAAGGGCAGGGTTAATAAGCAGAAATAGGGGTTAATAAGGATGCACAACAGTAAGAGTGGTGAAATGGAGCCTGCACTATGCTGCAAAATGGCGTTCCTTATATAAATTAAGATGGCTGCTGCTATTTCTAATGGCGGGAAATGGCATCCATAGCACAGGCCCTGGCCTTTCCCAGCCTCCTCCTCACTTATAACAGTAATGATGGTCAATTTGAAATCCATGACACCCCAGAACAGTAGATTGGATGATGGTTTCTGTGGTTATGTGGTTGCTGGTAATGGCGATCACAGGGGCCCCACAGATGGGTCCCCCGTGGCATTTCACTGCTTCTTGCTCCGCCCACCAGAAGTGAGGTCAAAGATCCCCTAATGGCCTAACTGGAAGTCCCAGAACTAGACGCTCTGTGCCAGAGTTCTGTTGTTTTGGCCTACAGACCTCCAACACAGAGTGTCTACACTACACTACAGCAAATGTTTCATCCTGGGCTACTGCACCTGGCCATGCAATAGCCGATGATGAAATGCCCTTCTTGGCATGTGGCCCCATACTTCTCTGTATGCGACCTCATCAGCCGCCTGTCATCGAAAATGGCTACACATGTCAGTAGTGACACGTGAGTCATAGGTTCACCATCACTGACCTACTATGTGCTAGGCACTGGGGGATAATTCTAGGGATAGAGATTAGTAATGTGTATGTCTACATTTATGTGCATATGTATATATGATTTCATAGAGATTATAGTCAGTCCAATTCTCTGCATTGTACAAATAATGAAACTGTAATCTAGGAAAGTGTGCTTTTCTTAAAGTTATACAACCATTAAACTTGTCAGGTTTATATTATTTTAAAATATTATTGAATATTTAGGACACAATTACTCAAAACAAATATAATTTGTCTTGGCAGTTCTCTGAAATGGACTTAAGGATATGAAAGGAGGGATACACTTCACAACTATTGGTGCAGCACTGTTCAGTTTGATGCCTCACCGATTATCCAAAGGAAGCCCTTTGGAATATTAAGATATTATTTTTTTAAATTAAGATATGCTTGTAATTTTAACAAAATATTGATTTTCCTAAAACCCATGAATTGGAAGTTGTGGAAGAGAAGAATGTGGTATTTGATGTCCTTTACTGTGTAGTAACAAGGTATGGAGAAAACACTTCATTTTTGAGAGGTCTTATTTGAAAAATGTTAGTGTATATATTCAAAGTCAAAGAAGATCATCAATCAAATAATACTTGATTATCAAGAACATTGTATAGGCATGTCTTTAAAAATTGTTTCTTATGAATATTTTTGTTCTGCTAATCAGCTTAGAGATGGCTAAGTTCAGATTCTGGTACTGTTTCTTTAAAACATGTATTATTATTTTATTTATATGAATATTACATACATGCATATAATTATAAAAATCTTCACATAATCAGATCCTGGTACTGCTCCTTTAAAACACATATTTTTATTATTGTTATTACATGAGTATTACATGCATATACATAATTATAAAAATCTTCACATAATATGGTGCTGAAAACCTTGCTGTGGTCATTGATAATGACCTCTTTATGGATACAAACATGATTTCCAGTTATATAATAATTAATTCTGTGTAAATTAGAATATTTATTTCAATGTGAACTAGGCTCATAAATTTATTGTTGAACTGTTGGAAAGAAAAATTACTTACTGCTAGGATTTCTAGAAGGATAGGCTGGACACCTGGAGCTGCTGGAAAGCTATCTCATGCTACCAAGAGGAGAATGTGCCATGAAAAATAAAAGATACTGCTAAGAAAGGACAAGTGGAGTGAGTTTAGTTCTGATGATATTGTTTGAGTTCATGGACCCAGCCATACCTAAAGCCATGGTCTTTTCAGTGACATAAGAGTATGAATTTCTGGGGGATCCAAGATGGCAGTGGAGTAGGTGGAAGCTACACTCACCTCTTCCCAGGACCAAACTAGAATAAAAATTAAAGTAAAAAGCAATCAACCCAAATAATCAACTGAAGACTAGCTGCAGAGATGTCTATAACCAAGAATTTACAGAAGAAGCCACATTGATACCTATTGGAAGGGTGGAGACTTAAAAAGGGCTGGCCCTGTTTCCATGGGAAGTGGCTGAGATTCTGGAGGAATATCTCAGCTGCAAAGGTTCCCCCTGCAAAGTGTGGGTTCTCAACCCCAAGCTGGGCTTCCCAGCCCAGAGTAACAGAGATGAGAAGAGACACCCACATAACATCTGTCTGTGAAAATCGGCAGGGATTCTGTGTGTCAAAGGGAGAGAGAAGTCTGCCAGAGAAACAGATGTCTTCTTAAAGGGCCAACACACAAAATCTTGTTCAAGCAGAAGGAGGGCAAAGTGGACCAGATCATGCAAGGGGAGACTGGGTTTTGTGGCTCTAAAAGCAAAAGGGACAGCTGCCAGGATCCCTGTGCTGAGTCAATCTCTCACACCAAAGACACTATCTTCCTTGGGTGGAGCACTCCCCTCCATATGGCATCAACCTGGGAGAACTCCATAGCCTCACCGTCTGGACTCCCTGTTTTCCCACCCTGTGGAACTTACACCGTGCTGAGGAGTAAGCTTTGCCTTTCCTGGGGGTATAGTGGTAGATGTATGGACAGACTCAGGGGGTGCCAGTGACTAAATGGTGTGGCTTTTAGGCAAGGGCCATTCCTCCCATTTTCTCACGAACCTGACTGGTCTCTCACTCTCATGATATCTTCGGAGCATTTTACCCAAATGCAGCAGAATATACATTTTTTTTCAAGACCACATTAAAAACAGACGTGTTGCTCAATGGAACAGAATAGAGAGAGGCAAAACATACTATAGGGTAAAGATAGTCTAGTCAATAAATGGTGCTAGGAAAATTGGAGAGAAAAGTGGAAAAAAAATGCAACTAGATCACCTTCTTACCCCATACACAAGAATAAACTCAAAATGAATTAAAGACAAATTTTATACTCTATAAATATCCTAGAAGAAAACACAGGCGGTAAAATATTGGACATTTCTCGTAGCAATATTTTTTCTGATATATCACCTTGGGCAAGGGAAACAAAAAATAAATTGGACTACATCGAACTAAAATGTTTTGCACAGCAAAGGAAACTATCAACAAAATAAAAAGATAGCTTACTGAATGGAAGAACATATTTGCCAATGATATATCTGATAAGGTTCTAATATCCAAAATTTATAAAAATCTTATAAAACTCAACACCAACACACACACACACACACACACACACACACACACACACACACACAAAACAAAACAACAAAAACTCGAAACAATCCAATTAAAAAATGGGTGAAGGACCTGAATAGATACTTCTCCAAAGAGGACATACACATGGTCAATAGACATATGAAAAGATGCTCAACATCACTAATCATCAGAGAAATGCAAATAAAGCCCACAATGAGATATCATCTCACACCTATCACAATAGTTATCATTAATAAATCTATAAACAACAAGTCTTGGCAAGGATGTGGAGAAAAGGGTACTCTTGTGCATTCTTAGTGGGAATGCAGCCACTGTGGAAAGCAGTATGGAGTTATACCTCAAAAAATTAAAAATGAAACTGCCTTATGAATCAATGATTTCATTTCTGGGAATATATCTGAAGACACTAATTTGAAATAATATTTGCATCCTTATGTTCATTGCAGTGCTATTCACAATAGTAAAGATTTGGAAGCAGCTCAAGTGTGCATCAGTAGGTGAGTGGATAACAAAGCTGTAGTACATTTACACAAATGGAATACTACTTGGCCATATAAAGGAAATAACTCTTATTTTTGTGTGTATGTGACAGGATAGTTGGGTCTAAAGAGCATTATGCTAAGTGTATAAATAAGCCAGTCAAAGAAAGACAAATACCATATTATTTTACTTAGATGTGGAATCTAATGAACAAAACAAACAAAATAGAAAGTCATAGATACAGAGAACAGACTGACAGATGTCAGAGGGGAGCAGGTTTGGAGGGCTGGGTTAAAAAGATGAAGGGATTAAGCAAAAAAGCTGACCTCACAGATATAAATATCAGTTTGGTGATTACCAAAGAGGGGGTGGAGGAGGTAGAGAAGGGTAAAAGAGGGAATAAATGGCTTGGGGTGGTGAACACACAATACAGTATACAGATGATATAAATTGCTGCACCTGAAACCTATATAATCTTGTTAACCAATGTCATCTTAATACATTTAATGCAAAATAAAAGAATGCATTTTTTTTCCAAACTTAATCAGTTTGAGTTGGGACTCAGTCATTTGCAATGCTGATTTCTACAAGCAAAACTACCAATTATAAATTACCTACAGTTTTCAAAGTATGTATCTCATCTAAATTCTACAAAAACCACCTGGAACTATCTATAGCCTCTTAGCTAGGAATACCCAAATCTATCTATGAATGTGTTGACTCTGTTGTGATTTTATCCTTTTAGACTGTGAGCTCTTTGAGGTCTGGGATTATGCCATTTTCTGTATAGACTGATTCCCAGCATTTAAACCTGAGCACAGTGAGGAGTTGTAAATGTTTTGTAAATAAACTACTGAAGCCCTGCCACTTAACTGGTTGTGGTTGGTCTAAGGCTTAGACTCCAAGCTAACAGAGCCAGATAAGTGGCATAACAAGGACTAGAACCTCAATCTCCAAACTCCAGGTGTAGTGCTCTTGCTTCCCATTTGGCTTTTGGGCATTGGACAATTTGGGGGTACAGTGACATTTGGATCTTTACCTTAACTTCATTACACCATTTCATTGCATTATTTGTTTAAAATCATTTAGTTGAGCTTTCCATTGTTCATTTATATTGCAATAATAACAAAAATTAAACTCACATGCCTACAAGGCCCTACATCCCCTGCATGAGCTCTTGTGCGTTTTTACTCTTTATTTCACTCACTTGACCACAGCGAGTTCTCTCTTTTCTTATTTGGATGTGACAGAATGGCTTCCACCGCAGGTTTTGCTCTCCCTCTGAATCTTTTCAAAGGGTGCTCCTTCCCATCATTTAGCTCTTGGTTAAACTGTTATCTTAATATGGAAGCCTTCCCTATAGAAAGTAGCCAATCGATATAAAGTATCTCACCACTATCTCTATTAGGTCACATTTTATTTTCATCATGGCTCATATCACCACCTAAAATTGTCTTGTTTATTTATTAAATTTGTATCTTTCCCACCAGAATATCAGTTCCACAAGACTAAGGACCTTGTCTGTCTTGTTCCCTGCTGTATCCCCAGTGTCTAGCGCAGTGCATGGCACAAAGTAGGTGCTCTGTAACAATTTAGAAATTGCCAAAATACAATACTGGGCACATTTTTCTCAAGTAATTGCTACTCTTAATTTTCTTCTGTCAATTCATTGGTATTTTATTTCTTGTAGACTAAACCTTCAGTGTTGTTGTCAAATTTAGCAAATGCTAAATTAGATGCCAAAAAAGTTGCATACATTTAGATCATGAATACATATTCTGCACTACCTGAGAATTATGAACTATCACACAAAGGCAATGTTTTCAAAATCAAGTCCACCAATTTAATCACAATTCATTTTATTTCAATAGCATTTCCTCCCATTTCATTTCTTTCAACTTCTCTGTAGCATACATTGCCTCATAATGTCCCTATCCATACTAACTCTCAACTTCATTAGCATGAAAGAAAATAAGGAGGGAATTGGGTGTGTTTAATATTTATGAAATGACTGTTGTGTGGATGTGGATAATAAAAAAAACCTTAACTCTGGTGAGGCAAAATAACCTTAATAATCCCCTGCTTAGGATCAAAGTATTGATTTTAATGTAATGCCAAGCAGGCTATTAAATCTTCAACAGCTATGTTCTACATTTAATTATTATATTTAAAAGGAAGTCTTAAAACCCAGAGGGAGGAAGTGGTAGGTGCAAAGAAAAACACAACAGATAGCCAGATCGTTTCCTATCCCATAATTGGGCAGTCATCCAATAGCAAGTCCTCAGCCCTGGCTTATCTCTGGTTGTGATCAACCATTTACCTACCCTTTGACTCTGAATCCAAAATGCCCCAAATATGCCAGTGGATCTTAAAATCCTTACCCTGAAGCAAAATCTGGTTGAGCTAAGAAAAGCACTTAAAACAAAAGATGTAGCCTCTGGATTTTAAATCATGAATGCTCTGAACATTTCCTGCCTCCAGGGTACTTTTTAGGAAAAGTATGAGAGGAAAATGGGACATATCATGTTGTGGATAGAGTGGATGACAGGGGATGGATATGCGGTGATTGCTTGATAAGGGCTAACAGGAACAGAAACCTTGCTCAATCCTCACTGGGGCAAAGTAAAAACACCAATAGTTAGCATTTATTGGATACTTTCAGTGTGCCAGGTGTCTCCAATGTATTATCTCATTTAATCCTCTTTACAACCTAGCAGGTGAATAGGATTTTCTATATCTGACAGTAAACAGGCTTAGGTTATCCATCTGGTATATGGATTCAAACATAGCATGGCCTGATCCTAAAGCCTGTTGTTTTTTCTTCCACTCAGAGTAGGCACATATTCCTTTTGGGTGCTGTCACTGATAGCTGGTAGTGGCTGTCTGAATAGAGTGTTGAATTCAAAGGATACTGAGGTCGTAGTCATCACTCAGTGGATACCAGTGTGGAGATGAATTAGCCATGCCTGTTGTAAGAGACGGTTAAGAGAGTAATGTTTGTGTGCGCTATATTTACACCCCTGTTGCTGCTACACGCCAGATCAAAGCCTCTAGAAGGACTTATGATTTTGTAAATGAGAGAAGCTAGATGTAATATAAAATAAGGGAATATAAATCAAATTAATAGATTTGGCAGTCTTTGAGTGCACAGTGCCTAACATATGGTGGTAGGTGAATAGCATTATCTTCGTTTAATGAATGAATGAATACATAGATGAATAGTTGGAGGCATATGATAACATTTTGTCCTCCTAGATTCTTTAAACTATTTATGTGTATCAAGTCAGACCACCATAAATCTACATATCAGAACTATATTCCTTGTTTTCCTATAGAAATGCCTGCCTAGGACTGCATTTAAATAGTATATCCTTGATTAAAAAATCATATCATGGTTAGCATAACAAAAGGCAATGTGAAGAATGCATTTGTAGTCCTGTAAATCTGCTGTTTGAAAATGGGGCATGTTATGCTGTTCAGTATCCTTTATATAACGAATGACTGCATTTCACAAACATTCAATGGACCTTTTTCTTATATTATCTAGTCAGGCATTGTGTTAATGGAGCAAAAAACAAGCCAGGTCTTTGACCTCTAGAGTTTACATTTGAGTGCGGGTAATATAGTCACATATCCCATTGATAAAGAATTTAAGAGTTATTAGCTGTGGTAAGTATGGGGAAAACAAGTAAAGTGATGAGATAAAGAATAACAAAGCTGACATCACTGAGGAAATGACAAGGTGAGATCCAAAGTAGAATGACAAGAACCATTCAAATTAAGGTTGGGGAACTGATATTCTGGGTAAACCAATAACAGAATGTGCAAAGGCACTGAGGCAGGATAATACTTCATTATACTTGTGGAAATTTAGAACCCCAATGGGACTAGAATATGGTGAGGGAGAGGGAGAGGTTATATAAATAAATGTGGAGAAATGCTATTGAGAGATGAAGACAAAGTGATATATCCATTAAAGTCTATAATCCATATTTTTTTTGAGCACCTACTATATGCTAGGCATTATGTTCGGTGCTTTACATCCATTATATTGTATCTCAGTGATTGAGAGTGCTTCTCAGTAGGTGTTGCACTGAGCACTAGTCCTTTGAGATGCTCTGTGAGATTAGTTTCTTGGTTAAAAATATTTGGGAATACTTTCATGCTCTCTTCACCCCCTGGAGATTTGCAATATATAATTAGTACACTAAAGAGTGAGAATAAATGCAATAAAGCCACTGACAATTGTATTCATTTCAGTGTCTTTCAAAATGACATACTATCTATTAAATATCTTTTTGTGCAACAATTAATGATATATAGAGGAAATTATATTACGGGGAGCTGACTTTGAAGAATGCTGCTGAATTAGTGTTTCCTTGGTTCTGCTTAATCATTGTCTTTGGTGGTAAACACATTACATCCCAAGGCAACGCATTCTGCTTTCCGGTGGTCCTCATTAACAGGGAGTTTGCCTTATGCCTGTTCCAAAGTTATTAGCCCCTTAAAAGGGGCTAATGAAGTGGAGGCCAAAGCTACTAATACTGTGTTTCCTCCCCTCTCGGTACTCTACTATTTTTAAAAAAATATATTTTTTATTGATTTCAGAGAGGAACAGAGAAGGAGAAAGAGAGATAGAAACATCCATGATGAGGGAGAGTCACTGATCGGCTGCCTCCCGCACACTCCACACTGGGGATTGAGCCTGAAATCCAGGCATGTGCCCTGACCAGGAATTGAACAATCATGTCCTTGTTCATAGGTTGACCCTCAACCACAGCAGCTGGGCCGCAGTTTAATCTTTTTCATCCTTCAAGGCTCAGGGTAAACAGTTCTCATCAGTGCTGTGTGACTGAAACAAAAAAAGGAATTCTTTTGAAGCATATGAGTTGGTTGATTGAACTAGTGAAACATCTATGAAACAAACCTTAGTTTGGCAGGAATCAGGGCAGCTCTAACAGGGCTGATGGAATGAGATAATATGAGGTCTTATCAAAATTCCCCTGCTGATAAGAATCACTGTATCCACCTGTCTCTTTTTGTGTCCATTGCACCGAGGCTTAAGGGGCAAGGGGAGAGTCTGACAGGCTCATATTGAGTCACATATGACCCTTGGCTAGGGAGGACAGGTGCTTTGATTGACAGTTTCTCTAGGATGGTTTAGAGTGAGGAAGAAGAAAGTCTCCAAAAGAAAATTGAGATGCTGATCAGAAGAAGTAGGGAATGGATGCTGAGTATTCAAAAAGAGAAACAAACACATCTTAAAAGGTCCAGACAAATCCCGTGCTCTGTCCACTCGCTCTTCTGGATGTTCTGCCATCTGTCCAGGTCCCTTCCAGATCATTCAGTTCGACCAACACCTGGCCACCTTCCTGCATGGGTTTCTTTATGGTGCTCTTTAACTGTGGGGAAGTGTTGACCTTGGGTCTCTACTCAGGCCTAATAATAAAACATATAGAATGTCACCAGCAAAAATAAGTGACCATGGGGAGGTCATTCATGGGGAGAGAAGTGAAGGAATTAGATGGGGATATATGAGGTGTGTGCTGCATTGAGGGAGGGTGATATGGTTGGTAAGGAAAAAGACATGAGCAGAAACAGAATCATGTGAAGGAGCATGTTGATGGAAGGCCACCAAGGCAGGTGGAAAGAACTAGCCTGGCTGGGGCCGAGGGGCTGCCACCGGAGTGAGATGTGATGACGCCAACAGGCAAATGGGAGGCTTCAGAGTCCAGGTTAAGGAATTTAGAGCCTCGGTAAGTCCTGGAGCAGATGTGCTTCCTTTTATCACCTCTCTAATTCAGGTGTCTCCTTGGGATTTTGGGAAGATGGACCAGAAGGGCCTTTAAGACAATTTGGGGAAGCTCTCAGCAGTCTCAAAACACAGCTGCCACTGTCTTCCCAATCCTTCACCAAAGCGTTTTGAGGGTTGCTAGGAAACCAGAGATGCTTGAGCAGTTGGGATCTGATTATAATAATCCTCTAAGTTTCCATGGCTGGAGGAGGAGGCAGGTCAGTCCAATGCCACATTCTTTCACCTTACTATGGAATTCTGTGAGGCATGTGCCTTTGGGATTTGTGAATTTAATGCTGTGAACTCAGGTCAGGGACGGGGAGGAGCGAATGGGAGAGGGGGTGTGTGAGAGAGAGCACAACATAAATAATACAAGTATTTCTGTTCACCATTCCACACAATGAGCATATGCTGAAAGTGAGACAGAGACATAACTCTGCTTTTGCCTCAGACAGACTCACTTCCCACGATCTTCTCCTGAGTGTGATTCTAGCATTTTAAGATATGCATTTTTCATATATCTTGGCCCCTAAATGCAAGCCAGTTACTTCATCTGGTGCTCAGCCAGAGAAATCATGAGTAATTTTGGCTGAACGTGGTTTTAGCTACGCTCTCTGACCTCAGATCCCAGCACAGAACAGAACTACAACATCTCATTCTGTGAAACCCCTACCTGGTACCCACGATTCATGCCCAAAACTGTTCACTTGCCCATCCCCTGGCACACTGTGGGTTGGCTGGAGGGCAGTGGGGCTGATTTATTTTTCCTCACCCCAGTGATTTCTCTTTGCCGATCGCAATTATAATGTGGAGCAGAAAATACTCTAGGTACTCATGTATAATGTAGTGGTCCTCTCACGAAGTTCCCCTGCTTGTGCAAGCCCATCACTGGCCTAGCACTGCACATTAGTTTTTACTTTTAAAATTTCAGCTGGGTTGTGGAGTTTGGGATTTCCAAGAAGGACAGCTTACTCAGGCCTCTGGGCAGTGTGTAATTTGCCAGGTACATATAGCACATCTTTTTAAAAAAAGTATCAATCTGGATAGCTCAATATGTACATGGTAGAAAAAAATCAAGGAATGTTTTTTTCTGTAAAAAGTTTATTGTCTCTTCTCCAAGGGATAGTCTATGCATTTATTTACATTTATAAACACTTTTGCACCTTGCTCATTTAATTTAATAGTAGATGTATAAGTATGCACGGGCTGCTATAACAAAATACCACAGAGTGGGTGGCTTAACCACAGCAGTATATTTTCTCACAATTCTGGAGGCTAGGAAGTCCAAGATCAGGGTGCCATCCAATTCGGTTCTGAGTGAGAGCTGTTATTCTGGCTTGCAGACAGCCACCTTTTCCTTGTGCCTTTATATGGTAAGGAACAAGGAACTTGATGTCTTTTGCTCTTTTTAAAAGGGCACCTTGTTCATTGCAGCATTACTTACAATGACATGGAAACAATCTAAGTGCCCATTGACAGGTTATTGGATAAAGAAGATGTGGTATAGATAGGCAATGGACTACTACTCAGACAAAAAAGATAAAACCTTACCATTAGCAACAACATGGATGGATCTTGAGAGTATTATGCTAAGTGAATTAAGTCAGATGGAAAAAGACAAAAACTGCCTTTCATTCATATGTGGAATACAAAACAAAAAAATAACAAACGAAGAAAACAAAAACAAACTCATAGATACAAACAACCGAATAGTGGTTACCAGAGGGGAAAGAGGGTGGGGATTGGGAGCAAAGTGGGTAATAATGTTATTCACCAATGTTACCCCAATGCATGTAATTAAAAAAGCACCAGCCCTATTGATTAGGGCCCCACCTTTATAACTTAATTTAACCTTTATCACCTCCTCACAAGTCCTATCTCCAAATACAGTCACCTGGGATTTAGGGCTTTAACATGTGACTTTGGGGTGACACAGACTTTCAGTCCACAACAATGGATGTTGGAGATTGTTCCCGATTGGTACATTTAGACATCTTTTCCTCATTCTGGAGGCTGGGCACTGAGCCTGGAGGATTGATAGCAATATGATTTTAGAAGGTGAGGAGTAGAGGACATAGAGAGATGGATGAAATCTGCCCATTGGTACACTGGAGGAGCATTTTAGAGATCTTAGCTGGTGGGCACATTTTCTCCTGGATGGACTGATAACATCCTTATAGGGTGCATAGAGATGAGGCCAAAGTGGGGTTAATGAGAGAGGAACAGGCTGGTTCAGGTGTTGGAGTCCCTCCCAATATGAATATTTTTGGGTGGGTCAGGCCTTAGTCTTCCAGAAACTCAGCCCACTGGGGAAATTGAGGCCTTGTGAGAGTATCAGTATTCTCCTGAAATGCGCTTTTCCTTTCTCCCTAGACAAATCTTATACCTCCTGAGAACTTCCAGGCCAAGCTCAGCTCCTTTAATCTGTCCTTTTCCTCACCTCCATGGCTCTTATTCAGTGCCATGCTCATTTCTCATCTCTCCAAGTCAGCTTACACTTATTGATTCTCTGGCGCCAAATCTCATTCTGCCTTTTGATCTTAATTGTCTTGTTGCCTTTGATTTGATCTTTGGATATAATTTAACTTTTGTAGGAGTAGTTATTTTTTCTCTAACTAGGACCTGAAAACACGCTGAAGTGTTCCCCTTCATGTCTAGCATGTGCTACGCTCTCAGTAAGCACTGGGGGAGTATTGTTTGAATTGATCCATCCAGATGATATTTTGTGGAAGTTCCATATCCCTGATTGTCCCATAATGACCCTTTCCAGGCTTATTGTTGGGGTAATACACATCTTGTATTGGTCAAAAGCTCTTTTCATTACCCTTTGGATGGGAGCTGATGATTGACAAAGAGTGATAGTTTACTGAGCATCTACTAGGGCTCTCAGTAACTATTCAGCTCAACCCCAGGGGGCACTGAGGCTCAGGGAGGCTGTCACTTGTCTAAGTGGCTGTATTGGGGTTTGAATCCCTAAATCTGTGTAGCTTGTGTTTTCCTCACTTCTTGAACTTTTCTTGGCCTTCTTTCCCCTTCTCTGCCTCTTTCTGCCCTTATTGTGATATTCAGTGAAATATCATAGAAATGGTGGATACAATAAGACACTTTGCATATACCTAGCATAGAGCAGGTACTCTGTTGATATAAGTTTCCATTGCTGATCCTCATTCTCTAAGGGAAGAGATGCTAAGAAAGCAAGTCTGGGCTTGGGACTGGATATTTACCCATTTAACAGGTGATTCTGTTATAGATGGTGATTCTGTTGTAGATGGTTCTGTGGCCATATTTTGAGACATACTACCTTAGGGTTCTAATTAACCAGCCAGTGAATTCTTACTCTGATGTAAATGGCAGATATTTAGTTAAAGCCTATATCCTCCCAGATGCCATATTTTAATATTGTGATTCACATGTGGATCTGGTGGGAAGGAAGGCATTTTTGACTGGAATCACTTGTGGTTCCATGACACCCACCTTTCAGGGTCTGAGGCAGAGATTCTTTAGACATGGGTTCAGATTTATGGGTTCTGCCTCTTAACAAATGGTGTGATTTTGGCCAAAGTACATAATATCTTTCCCCTCCCATAGAAAATGGTGTTACTATCCATTCCTTGGATCATGTGAAGGTGAAATGAAATAATGCAGGTAAAATTCTTGGCAGAGTCCCTAAGGTAGTGAAAACAAACAAACAAACACACAAACAAAACCATCAAACCTTGTCTTCCCTAACATTACAGTCATACTTTGCTACAAGCCTGCCTCTGTCCATGGTGCTGGAGTGAGGCACACAGTTGGAATGTGCCTCATCAAGGCATCACTACTCCAAGACAAATTTGGGGGCACAGAGGCCATTCTTTTTGCTTTGTAAGGACAGGGAGACTGGAACAATCTGTTACTTGAGCTGGAGCCATTTGAGATCCTCAGTGCCATGATGGCCGATGGTAACGTGAGATCCCAACAGCTTGAATTAATCATGGAGACAGGAGGTGAAGAAGAGGGAAGGAAGCTCTCAAGGACAGCCCCCGACTCTGCAGGTGTCTCGGTGCAGTTCTGCTCAGGGCTGAAAGCCAGGAGTTTCTAATTATCTCGTACTTCTCTCCTTGGTAGGAATAATCAGAAGTGGGTACAAATTAGCTTATTTCTGAGAACAAAAGGGCAGAAACTGGCTGAAAATGAGCAGTGACTGAAGTGTTTTGGAACCAGTTCCAGGAATGTTCATGTACATACTCAGAGCACACGGTCTCTCTCCTGATCCAATGGAATCAAGTTGGCTAACCATGTAGCAGTAATCCATCAGCATCCACAACAGAGTCTGTAAATACCAGCTTAATAATCCCATTATTGCCTTCGCTGACAGTTGTCCGTCAGTGAGGAGATCTTCCATATCTCACTATTTCCTCCCACAAAGCGAACATAATGAGAACGATATAACAGATCAGCTTTCTCTTTTCAATTTGGCTACCCAGAATCACACTGTCAATTTAAAACCCGCATGGGCCCTCATCTCCTGCTCCTGAATTTTCATTTTGTCCTATATTGGCATATGTCCTGCACATTCAAGTGACAGAAAGTTGGTACAAACAATAGAAGAATTAAGTAGGTTGTGTCACTTAGCCTTGAAGCACAGCGAGGTCTCAGCAAATGTTCTCAGGGCTCTGACTATCTCTCTAGATTTTGTGTGCCTTCCTTGGCTTAATTTTCAGATGGGTTCTTTCCATGGGAGGGCAAGATGGGTACTGGCAGCCCTAACCCAACATTGTCCTTAATGGTCCAAACTCCAGAGACTTGGAAAATTTTGAAGAGCTCTGTTATAGGTCCCACACCCATCCCTGGATCAGTCACTTTGACTGGGGCAGTGATGCTCTGATTGGTTAGTCTGGGATGATCATGTGTCCACTATTGGATGTGGGTGGAGTCAACTCATTCAAATCCCACAAACTGAACAAAATCACTATGGAACAGGGTGTGTGTGTGTGTGTGTGTGTGTGTGTGTGTGTGTGTGTGTGTACAGATTTGAGGGCGAGTTCTTCTGAGAAGAGATTGCAAACAAACAACCACCACAACAAAACACCCTACACGCCCCTTCTAATTTATGTTGTCCCTGTGTTTTATGTATGATTGTTTACTTATATTTTACTTCACTGCCTCAAACCCTTTATGAAATGAGGTGGAATAACTAAATGATGTGATGTGTAAACTGACTGAATAGACACATCGGTGCATCCCTCCTTACAAAAGGAGGGTGGGGTTGATTCACAATGACAGCAAGCTCAGCACCAAGTTGAGCTCTGGAATAATCTGGAGGTGGTAACTTGTCTCTGTTATCCCACGGTATATGTCCAAGTTCTCCATTCTGTTATAGGCATGCCCCTCAAGAATGACCTGGCCTCCTTATAATGTCAATATCATTTTGCAGGTTCGTAACAAAAGCTAAGAGGAAGACACTAGCTCAGGGCTCACATTTTGAGATTCTTGATTTATATGATTTTTTTTGTCATCTGTGTTCTTATTCCTTTATTATAGGGTTTCTCAACCTTGACACTTTCGACATCCTGGGCTATGTAATTTTTTGCCATATGGGCTGTCCTATACATTGTAGGATGTTTAGCAGCATCCCTGATCTTTGTCCACACAGGTCAATAGCAGTAGCCTGCCTGCCCCAGTTCTGACAAACAAAAATGTCTTCAGAGGTTGCCTAATGTCCCCTGGGGAAGAAGGAGGGGAACACCAAATCATTCTGCTTAGAAACAACTGTTCTATTAGAATGTGGCTTCTGAAAGAGCAGGAACCTTGCATGGCTTGGTCCTTGTTTAACTCCTTTATACAGCACATTGCCTGGAACTTCATAGGTGCTCATTAAATCTTTGTTGACTAAATGAACTGGCCCCATTTGAAGTTATTTCTAGATGCTCTTGACCTCTAAGCAGCCATATTGCCTCTTATTAGGAGAACTCAAAGAGATACATGATAAGCACTCAATAAATGCAGCACCTGAAATTACTATTTTTTTAAAAATATATTTTATTAATTTTTTACAGAGCGGAAGGGAGAGGGATAGAAAGTCAGAAACATGGATGAGAGAGAGACATCTATCAGCTGCCTCCTACATGTCCCCCACTGGGGATGTGCCCTCAGCCAAGGTACATGCCCCTGCCGGAATCAAACCCGGGACCCTTCAGTCCGCAGTCCGACGCTCTATCCACTGAGCCAAACCGGTCTCAGCTGGAAATACTATTATTATGCTTATTTTCTTCCCGGACTAGAGCTAAGATGAAAGCCATGTGGTTACTTCATCCTAAAAATCATTGCTGTGTCATGAACTGCAGAGAGGGACTGGGCTGAAATACCTGGAGAGTGGGAGAGCACACAGATGTGTTTGAAGGATGTCTGGGGGTAGTTCTCTGGGAGAGGACCTGGCCATTGACTTTTCTTAGAGCAGAGAGCTCTAGCTAAAGTGAAGATGTGGACCCAAATGTTTTCTTATGCAGAAATAGTACTACAACCTCCATGAATCAGTATGGGTACTTGAAAACCAGTAGGAACTTTTTAAGTGCCTGGAGAACGGTCTTGGTTTGATTCTCCCAGAAGCAGAACCTGAGACAAGGCTGTGAGGGCCAGTCATGTATTTGGGAGGTGATCCTAGAAAACACTGTTAGGTGAGTGTAAGGGAGGCAGGAAGCTAATGAAGGCTTTCTTATCAGGCCATTTATCCCTTGGGCAACTGGAGCTCAGTCCTGCTGGGGACTCTAAGAGAGATTGTAGAGTCACTACAACTGAGGGACAAGGGAGCTGGGGACTTGAGCCACCAAATCCTCATTCAACATAAGTTGAAGGCTGCTTCCAGAGGTATTAATGCTCTGGCACTGGTCTGCCATGTGGGGAGTAAGTGTGTTTTCTAGCCAGAGCAAAGGTTATCAGGCAGAGACTTGCAGTGTTTGCAGTTGGCAGTGCTGAGTGCAGAGATGAGCACTGAATGGATGCTGGTTGGGGACCACTGGGGCTAAATATCCTATGGCACACAGGCAGACTCTCACGAGGAAGAACTGCCCTGCCCTGAGTGCCAATAGACATCTGTTTGAGAAACATGATAAATGAGAATGGCTATTTTCTTTTGCCTTTGGTTTCCTGGAAGAGAGAATCCTTTTTGTTTGTTTTATTTTTATTTATAAAATCAATACCTCTTATTTTTTTTTCTGGCTATAAGGATAATAGATGCTCACAGAAAATGTGAAAAGTACTGGGGAAAAATTCCTGAAAGATACACAGTTTTGTGTATTGCCTTTTTATTCTGTGCACAGGCAGCAGAAGTTGTGGTTGAAGAATAGGGTTGAGAGTCAAATAGTCCTGGGTTCAAAGCAAACTCCACCACTTACTAGCTGTGTGGCCTCAAACAAGTTAGTAAACCTCTTTGAGCCTCAGTTTTCCCAACTAAAAGTAGGAATAAAAAGATCTTATAGGGTTGATTTCAGAATTAAATGAGATAATGTATGTAGGGTACTGGACTTATAGGAAGAACATATCAAATATGACATCTATATCTATCTATCTATCTATCTATCTATCTATCTATCTGTCTGTCTATCTATCTATCATCTGTCTTTCTATAGCTACATCTATATCTATACCTATATCTATCTACCTACCTACCTACCTATCTCCTTCTGAAAATTAGAATATTGTCCTAGCTGGGTTTGCTCAATGGATAGAGCATTGGCCTAAAGACTGAAGGGTCTTGGGTTCGATTCCAGTCAAGGGCATATGCTCGTTTGTGGGCTCGATCCCCAGAGTGGGGCATGCAGGAGACAGCCAGTCAATGATTCTCTCTCATCATTGGTGTTTCTATCTCTCTCTCCCTTCCTCTCTGAAATAAATAAAAATTTATTTTAAAAAATTAGAATATCATTAGCCTGTTATTAGCACACAGCTATGCTCATTTCTTCATGTATGATCTATGGAAATACATGCTACAGTGGCAGAATTGGGTAGGTGTGAGACCATATGGCTTTCAAAGCCTAAAATATTTACTATTCCCAGCAATTAATCCAGGGGATCAGTAAAGAGAAAGTAATTCAGAATAATCAGGGATAAGGTTTGGGTAAGTGGTGAGCAATTAGGAAGATCTTGCAGGACTATAAGGTTCAGATGGGTATAGGGGAAGGAAACACACCCAGAAAAAGGTGGAAGATTGTACCACAGGGGCATGAGATGGTACAAAGATGTCTATTCCAAGGACCACGTGGATATCTGGGACAGTAGCTTGTTTAAATGAAGAAATCCACTTAAGGCTCATTTCCAGGGGAGAATTCCATTTAGAAACCCTTAATCAGAGAAGTGCATGGTCTGGGGTGTGCTAAATGCAAATACTTTCAGACATAATTATTTGGAGCAACTATAAACAAGTCTGGTCACTTAAGATAAAGATGTAAAACACACACTTTGCCTTCCTAGGAACAGCAAAAGGAGAAAAGGGTATCTCAGTCTTTGGCATTGGTGGGTGCTGGCTGCGGAGCGCCGGCAGACATCACGTGCCGGCTATCAGGAACATCGGGACAGCAGCTCTCGAAACCCACAGACTATTTTTGTCAAAGGAGAATTCGATGCCTTTAGGATAACTCATCTATCACTGGGCCAATTTAAGTCTCATTAATCATCTGAAGGACAAGGAAAAAGAACTCCCTGCCCAAGGGAAGCTATTAGTGTACAGCAGCAAAATGGGGGCTTGGTTCCCTTGAGAAATGGGTCTCCAATGGCACAATTATGCAGAAATGGGAGCAAGAGTGATCCCCCCCCCCCCCGAGTGGGGACTCTTCCTTGACTCAAAATTGCCAATTGTGGGTTCCGCTGCAGAGCCTGGAGCAACCTGGATTGAAAGGGATCTGGGGGATTACACGTAAGGACTCATGGAATAGGATAAAGACCATTTAGGCAATAAACTAAACACTTTTTTTGTTGTTTTATTTTGTTAATCTTCACCTGAGGATATTTCCTCCATTGATTTTTAGAGAGTGGAAGGGAAGGAGAGAGACAGAGAAAAACATTGATGTGAAACAGACACATCGATTGGTTGCCTTCCGCATGTGCTCCCACCAGGGCCAGGGATCAAGCCTGCAACCAAGGTATGTGCCCTTGACCAGAATGGAACTCATGACCCTTCAGCTCCTGGGCTGATGCTCTAACCACAGAATCAAACTGGCTAGGGTTATAGTAAGGATTTTTAATGCAAATCCTCATAACAACTCTTTGAGATGTATGTCATTGTTTCCCTTTTACAGATGTGAAAACTGAGGTTTAGAGACATAAACTCATTTGCCCACTTAGAACTTGAAAGCGGTGGAGCTGGGATTTGAACACTGGTCTATTTCCAAGTGAATCAATCTCTTTAATAGTTATGTTTACACTGCACTCAAGCAACATCTCCTCAGAAAAGGAGTCCTTACTCACTTGAAAAAACTGGAAAATACAGAATTATAAGAAGTAGAAGAAAAAAAAACCAACAACCATTAATTCTAATTGCCCAAAGTACATTATTGATCACATTTTGCATATTTTCTTTTAGGCTTTTAGAAAATCTTTAGATTTAAAAAACACTTATATTCACACAGTGCATTTTTGTCTTATTTTTCCAAATCAACATTAATACCATAAATGTTTAAATGTTTTTACATACTTTTGTAAGTATCATTTTAAATAACTCCATAATATGTTTTGGCTGGATATGCTCATCTATGTTAGCTTCCTTATCTTTAAAGTGTGGCTAATATTTCCCATCTCATTGCTTTGTGGTGAAATAAGATTACAGTTATTAATTGTCTGAAGTGATAGGTACTCAAAAAACATTTGTACTCTTCTCTCCCTCCATTAGGACAAGCTCCCTAGAATGAGAGTCTGAGTTGGGGATTCTTGCACAAGTCATTTATTATGGGGATGCTGTTCTGAGAGACCTGGAAGGGAGTGATGGTGTCAGGAATGGGTAGGAGAGCATGTGAGGCAAGAATGTGGGGTACACTGGAGCCCAGCCACATCCTGATGGCATGGGGAACTCTAGGGGCATGAATTTAACCCCAGAGCTGGTATCAGCTTGAGGCAATAGGTTGACCTTTTCTACCTCCGTGTTAGCAGCCTCCTTCGGCTGTGTTGTTGTGTAGGGAAAGCTTCCTCTTCCTCCCGTGTGTTTCTCCTTTTCTCTCACACTACTACTCCACTCACAGTGACTCCAGATGTGTGGGTTTATTTTCCCACATTAAGCAGTTCTCTGTGATTCCAGCTGGTTGTCCTATAATTCAATTCGATTCTGACTCTAACCACAGTTAGCAAGGACCCCACAGGTTAGGGGCTCAGACTCATAAGACTTGCATCTGAAGTTGGTGAGATAACTTTAGATGCAAGTCCCAGGTTGTCACATGTACTTCTGATCCACTGGCTATAAATCAGGGTTTTCTACTTGGGTTTGCTGTTTTTTCTAGAATGGCTTACAGAACTCAGGGAAATGCTTATGTTTACCATTTTACTGTGGAAGGTTATGCTGAAACATGCAGATAAGCATTCAGACAGAAGAGATGCAGACTTCTGTGGGACAGGGCACAGAGCTTCTATGCCCTCTCCCGTGCACCACCCATTCTCCAGGCACTTCCACGTGTTCAGCAGACTGGGAGCTCTCTGAACCTCCCACCTGTGGGATTTTTATGGAGGCTACATCACCTAGGCATGATCTATCATTAACTCAATTTCCAGCCCCTTTGCCCTTTCTCGAGGACAGGTGGCTGAAAGTTCTAAGCTTCTAATAATGGTTTGGTATATCTGGTGAACAGTCTCCACCCAGGAGCCCACCAAGCATCTCTTCATTAGAGCAAAAGACAAGCCTATCACCCAGGAAATCCCAAGGGAAGTAGGAGCCATATTTCAGGAATCAGAGCCAAAGACCAAATATTGTAACAAAGGATCTCCCAGTGCTCTTATCTCTTAGGACTTTACAAGGGTCTTAAAAGCTCCATGCCTGAAACTGGGGGGAATTTTATATTATTTCATAGGTGTAAATTATTTCATGTCTCTAGGTGAGGCCCCTCCTATTCAACCAAAGGAGGCATTCTAGAGCAGCACTTACAACATAATAGCCTGTAGCCACATGTGGCTATTACGCACTTGAAATGTGGCTAGTCTTAATTGTGATGTGGATATGCTATAGGTTTAAAATAAAAACCAGATCTTGAAGACAGCATAAAAAGTAGATATCTACATCATTAATAATTTTCAAAAATGATTGATTGTATATTAAAATGATAATATTTTGAATATCCTGGGTTAAAGAAAATGTTACTAAAGTTAATTTTACTTGTTTCTTTTAATTTATTTTTAAAAATGTGGCTGCTAGAAAATTTGAAATTACATATGTGGCTTATGTTTGTGGCTTTCATTATGTCTTTATTTGACAAGGTTGTTCTGGTATAGGGGTTGGCAAACTTTTTCTGTAAAAGGCCAGAATGGGCCATATGGCCTCTGTTGCAACTACTCAACTTGGCAGTTGCAGAAGGAAGCGGCCATCCTCAAAACATAAATGATGAATGATCATGGCTGTGTTCCAATAAAACTTTATTGATAAACACAGGTGGTGGACTGGACTTGGTCCATGCACTGCTGTGTGCTGATCCCTGATCCAGAGAAAAATATCCTCAAATGATTAGCCAGTGCTTATACCAGCTGAGGATGGTGGTGTTGCAGGTGGACCCGTGGACAGTCTGGTAAAGGGCATTTGGGCGAGATACCAATAGTGTGTCCTCTATACTCCCTTATCTCTCCTGGTCAGGAAATAATTCTTTTCTAAAGATTCTCCTCTGCCTTTGCTACTGAGCTCTAGATATTTTGTCTCTAAAGAAGTAAGCTTTTGGGGGAAAACTTGCCTTCAGGGAGCTCAGACTGTGAAATTCCTGCATCAGAGGCTAAAGATGGAGAAATATACAGAAAGAAGGAAAACAAGGACAAACATTTATTTCCTTCTCAGAATTGGGAAAGAGGAACATGTGCATGTCAATATGGCATTCGAAGATGCTACTTGATATTCTGAAGGTCTGTGCAACTGGTCTACCATGGAAGGTGGAGAGTATGTCTGTTGTCTTGGGAATTTTAAGTGTATTTTTTCTTTGTTTTTATTGTTGACATTATTATATTTCCCCTTCCTTTGTACCTCTCAACCCAGCCTACCTTCCCACTTCCCTCTGGCCATCACCAGACAGTTCTCTGTCTGTGGATTATGCATATGTTCTTTGGCAAATCCCTTCACCTTCTTTTAAAAGGACACAACCTCTCTCTACCGCCCCCCCCCCCCATCTCAGCTCCATCCCCCAGCTTTTGCCAACATAAACATAAACTTGGAGTTTCTTTTCTTTTTTTTAAAAAATCAATCAACAGCTTTTTGAGAGCAATTAACATAGAATGCCTTAGGCCAGGAAATAATTAACACAAAATTCTAGGGAAACAGCAGCTCTGGAACTCCTGCTTTCCAAAGTGGAATCGCTCAATTAAAATGATTCTTTGTCCTCCAGAGAACTTTCTGTGTCCTGTTTGGACTGGACCTGAATGTGTCCACTGGCTCTGTGCATTTCCTCCGGCAGCCCCATCGCCCTACCCCTTGTAAATGCTGAGAATCTTCCAGAGGCTCCTGCAGCTGGTTTGCAATAGATTCCTTCTACACTCCTCCACCCCCCACCTTATTTTTTTTACCCATTAATAATGTTAGGATGGCCTCCTGCCTTTAGTCTCCTCCTATCGGAATCCTGTTCCTTCAAGGCAGAATTGACATCTTCCTTCCTATCCTCTTTTCCTTTCACAAACGTTTACTGAACACCAAGCCTGTTTTAGGCACCATGTAGTAAGTCAGGCTCAGTATGCTAATGGAGAAGAATAATCATAAATAAATGTAACTAAATAAGTAAATAATACAACTTCAGGCCCTAGACAGTTCTTCTCAGTGGATAGAACATTGGCCTGTGGACTGAAGTGTCCCATGTTTGATTCTGGTCAAGGGCACATACCTTGGTTGTAGACTCTTCCCTGGCCTAAGCCCTGGTCAGGCAGGGCTCATGCAGGAGGCAACCAATCAATCGATGTGTTTCTCACGTTGATATTTCTCCCTGTCTTCCCCTTTCTCTTCTACTCTTTCTAAATATCAATGGAAAAATATCCTCGGGTGAGAATTAAAAAAAATAACACAACCTTAGGAAGTGATAATGGCTGTGAAAAAATAAAGAAGAGCAAATAGAGAGTGATGGTCTGTGTGGCATGTCTCCGGGTGGGCAGGCAGGGGAGCTCGTTTTGAGAAGGTGGCATTTGAAAGGAGACCTAAAGAGGGAATAAAACCAGTCAATGCTTATATAGTGCCTACTCTGTGCAAGGCACTGTTTGGAGAGTTTCACGGATATTGACTGATTAATTTCATGACAATGCAATGAGGTAGAATTATGAGGAGCACCATTTGGTAGATGAGAACCTGAAGCATGAAAAGATGAAGTCATTGGTCCACAGATGCCAAGTTCATCAGTGATAGGATGAGACTTGAACCCAGGTCCCAGGCTCCTGGTAGTCTTAATCATCCAGAGACATTAGGACATAAATCTAATGAATATTTGATTCCTTGATTTATTCTAATCTCTTAGTCATAGAGGACCTGATATGGGCCATGCTGACATAAATAAGACCTTACTGCCTGGGAGTAGAGTAAACCTTGGAGCTCAGATTTAATGAGAAGTGTTACAGAAGTGATAAGAATATGATCTTGTCTCAGCTTGGGATGGTGGAGGAATGATCATGGAGGACCATTCAAAAGAAGTGACAAAATGAATCAAGACTTGAAAGATGAGTTTTCAGTAAGACCTTGTTGGACTGGAAATGTAGAAAGTGGGAAAGATGAGTCAAAAGATCATAGCAGGTGGAGGAGACAGCCTGTGGCCAAGCAGAGTCATGGCTTGCTCAGGAAGTAGAAGTACTTAACAATGGCATAGAGTACATATGGGAAACAACAGCTCATGAGACAGGAAATGTGAGCAGAGTTGGGTTTTCTTCTGAGGGCAATGAGGAGTCATTGAATGATTCTAAGAAAGGGGTGGTGTGGTTGGATTTGTGTTGTTAGATCACATGTCGTGTGTGTGTGTGTGTGTGTGTGTGTGTGTGTGTGTGTGTGTGTGTGTGGTGGTTTGGCAGGGGACCCATAATCTCCTTAGTTCTTCTTGACACCTCATCAGCCCAGTAGAAATGGAACTTTCTCCTTAATTCTTATATATTTTAATGTGTAATAATAGTTGATAATTCTTATTGGGCACATACTAAAGGCTGAGTAGATTCTATGATAAATGCTTCACATTTTTTATTTTATATAACCCTCAAAACACTCTATCAAATATATATCAATATCATCTCTATTTTCCAGATGAAGAAACTGAAGGTTATAGAGCTTACTATAAATGGAATTCAGAGTCATTCATTGGCCAAGCAGAGATCATAGCCCAGGTATTATAATTACAGAAGTCATAACAGAAAGCAGTATGCTTTTGTCACCCATTGTGTCATATGCACAGGGCCTTATCTCCACACCTAGAGGGCAGGGAGGGAGTGCATAAATCATTTACTGAGCATTGACTATGTACTACATGAATGGTAGACAGTTCGCACATATTACTTGTGTTTTTTCTTCAGAATAGCCTGATGCCATGTGTTTCCTTTTAGCAGATGAGGAAATGGAAGTCAGAAGGTGTGGATTGTTCAGTGTTTCTAATGGTTTCTCCCCCACAGCTTCAGAAGGTGCATTTTCAAGTCTCAGGCATCTTTACCTCTAGTTCCTGTGGGATTGCCCACACTCTCTTTGACAAGGATTCTAGCTAATGGTCACATTAGGGTTGGCTTGGTTACCACCAATCCTGAGACACAAGTTTTTTCTCTTTCCTTCACTTCATGGTCATGGCTTCCTGACTTTCCCACTAAGTGTCCCCGATCATCAGCTGCCTTCTCTTCAGGCTGGTCTCATACATCTCTGAGAAAAACCAGGTGTGTGCCTCCCAGTGTCTGTTCCCTCTGGCAAGCTGGGGAGGGGAGAAGGATTGTGTTCCTAGAGATTAACACAGGTCCCAAAGACCCTGAGTTTACTTTCTTCATGATGCTATGCCATAATTATTATAGACAAAAATGTATATTTGTCTATTTTTTCTTATTGTTAAAATAATATATGTTTGCCATTAAACATTTAAAATGGTTAGAGAAGCAAAAAGAAGTAATCTAAAGTAACCTTAACCTTACCATCCTATATAATAAAAGCCTAATATGCAAACTGTCCCCTTGATAGGGAGTTCGGCCAGGAGGTGGGGTCACCAGTGGAGGTGGCAGGTGGCCAGGGGAAGGGAGGCACTTTGGTTGGCAGCCAGCAGCTGCTATGGACCCTACTCATGCACGAATTTTGTGCACTGGCCTCTCTAGTCTAGTGATAAATACTGCCAACACTTTGGAATGTACTGATAGTCCTTTTTCTTTTCTCTTTGGCTTTTTATCTTTTCCCTTTTTTTAAAAAAATATATTTTATTGATTTTTCACAGAGAGGAAGAGAGAGGGATAGAAAGTCAGAAACATCGATGAGAGAGAAACATCGATCAGCTGCCTCTTGCACACCCCCTGCTGGGGATGTGCCCACAGCCACAGTACATGCCCTTGGCCGGAATCGAACCTGGGACCTTTCAGTCCGCAGGCTGACGCTCTATCCACTGAGCCAAACCGGCTTTGGCTATCTTTTCCCTTTTTAATTACAAAATAAAGTCATACTGTAAATGCTATTTCACGATTGGTCATTTTTCTCAACTCAGCAGAGGCACCTTGATGATCTTCTCCAGTGATGGTTTTCAGACTTGTTTTAGCAGCTCCTGAACCCTTTCTACAAGCACAGTCATTTGAAATGAAATTTGTAAGTCAGATGTTAGTGTATTGGGCTGCTATAATGCAAACCATAGGCTGGATGGCTTAAACAACGGCCATTGATTTCTGACAGTTCTGGAGCCTGGGAAGTACAGGTCAAGGTGCCAACCAATTCAGTTCCTGGAAAGATCCACTTCTGAATTTATAGGTGGCCACTATCTAGCTGTATCCTCACAAGGGAGAGAGAGAGGGAGAGGGAGAGGGAGAGGGAGAGAGAGAGAGAGAGAGAGAGAGAGAGAGAGAGAGAGAGAGAGAGAGAGAGAGAGAGGTTGTGAAAGTGAGTTCTCTTCTTCTAAGGGCACTAATAACCCCATCATGAGACCCCAGCCTCATGATCTAAACCAATCTTCTAATGAAAACTCCACCTCCTCATACTATTAAACTGGAGGTTAGGGCTTCAACATGAATTTTGGCGGGAGGCACAGGCATTCAGTCTATAACACAGATAAAAGCAGAGGTTCTTTGATCAAAGCAGAAGCTGAGGGGCTGAAATTCTGCCTGATTGCTTTGTTCTCTGGCCAAATTGACTTCTGAATCACCTCCGTGGGCCTTCTAGGTTTCCAAGGAGCATTATTTGCCAAAATATCTCTCATCTGCCTTTATTTAAAAAGGTTGTATTGTATATCATTGTATGGATGTATTCAGTTCCTTATTTTCATTTTTCATCATTATGAACAGAATTATAATGAAGATCTTTGTGCTTCCAACCTTGTATATCCCCATGATCATTTCCCTCAGATAAAGTCTTAGAAGTAAAAGTGCCTTTTGATATGTGGCTTGTGGAAATTTCCCTGCAAAGCCCAATTCTTTGTTTGGCAGAGCAGGTATGAGGGCCTTGATTCAGAGTTTTCTATGTGCTGGACACAAAAATATGTCTTCATAATAGACGCCTGGTATTGGCCTGCTGAGTCATGTTGTGTTGTCAGGACAGCAACAGACTTTCCCCTAGGTCTGTGCTGGCAAGTTTGATACTGCTGATGCAATCTTATATTTAAAACAAACTTTAACAGTTTTCAACATTTTTTTAATCTGTTGTGCCACTCTAAGAGGTAACTAGAGGAAAAGAGAAATATATGTTTAAAAAATTTGAAGCATATTGAGGTTAAAAGGGTCTAAGTGAGTTTCTTAAGTTTGTGTCAGAGTAAATGGTAGTACTATGTATTAGTCAGCAATAGTTAGTGCAATAATGCTGCATAACAAATACCTCCCCCCACCCCAAAGGAAAAAATCTCAATTGCTTTACATCCACAGTTGTGTGTGTGTTTTTTTTGTTTTTTACCTTTCTCCCACAATAGTTGTATCTGAATGTTGGCTGTAGTTTGGATGATCTTAGCTGGGCTGGTGTAGCTGGGCATAGGGGATAAATGGGACAGTGAAGCCAGAAAATGTCATAGATGAAGCCTTGGGCAAGACCTTAAAGACCATGGCGAGGGGTTTGAATCTTGTATTTATTGCAACTGGAAGACATTGAAAGATTTTTTAAGTGGGGGAGTAATGTGATCTCATTTACGTTTTAAAGGATTATTTGGATTTGTTTATTGAATGTTAGATTTTTCAGTGCCTGGTTCATAATAGATGTTCCATAAATATTTTATTGGATTATAATAAACCTGGTTCCCAGAAAAAGCAAGCAGTGCAGGACTTGAGGAGTTGGGTATAGTCCGATTCTGTGCTGTGTGCTGGTAAGTGGGTTGGCTTCTCTGGACAAGATCCATTAATTAGCTTGTGTATTCACATATTCATTAATTTCACGAATCCAGGAAACATTTAGTAGGTGCTTCCCCTGCAGTGTCCACACCAGCAGAGTAAAGACTGTGACTTGTCAAACTCTCCAGAGACTCAAATGAAATCCTGGCCTCATTTCTCTGCTGTCCTTCTTTTCTTCTGGGGAGGAAAACCTCAGGGCACCTGGAGAATAAGAGGGGCTCAGACTCTTCACTGGACTCAGCTAACCAGGGCAGTGGGAGACAATCACTGTGAGGGCTGAAACACCCTTCGTCCATCATTTCATTCAGCTCCATTCCCTGGAAGAGGAAACCGAGGCTCTGGTGGGGGCTGACTACTGAAGACACCCAGAAACCCTCACTTCTGCCCCCCAAACTCACCTTTCAGTCAACAATTTAAACGCCCTAAATACAAGCTTGGGAAAGGCTATCATGGTGCTTATTTTGAATTAAAATGCTTCTTTTAAATTAAAAACCAACCCCCTAAAGATAGTTTACATTTAAAATGAAATGTTAAAGTGCAGAGGTCTCCTTCAGGAATAGGAATTATGGCTTCTAATTATATAGTATTTGGGACTACATATTTAGAGAACCTTTGAAGAAATCCTTTATAAATAGGTCAAAACAGGCCTCAGTCCTTGTGTGTTTATTTGCTGGGTGTGTTATTTTGGCATTTGGCCCTGATCTTGTGTAGCCTTGAATTCTACAGTCCTGCAAGCAGGATTTTTTCTTTCTTTCTGTTTATTATTCCTTTAATCTCTATCGCAGTGTCTAGCATAGTGCTAAGTACAGGGAGTTTGCTTAATAATAAATTCATCCCCTTCCCTCCTCGCCCCTCCCTTCCCCTTCGCTCTGTCTTCTTCCTTCTTTCCCTCCTTCCTGTCTCTTCCTTCTCTTCGGTCCCTACCACTCTTAACCCCTGCCTCCTCTCCCCCCCCCCACCCCCGCACCCCCCCCCCCCCCCCGCGCCTTTCTCACTACTTTCCTCTCTTCCTTCAGACATTTCTGGAGTAAAACAGTGCCAAGTACGTTATAAGCATTGGAGATTCAGTGATGAATAAGGTCAGTGAATTTCCTGCTCTCATGGAGATCTGAGTTTGGCTGTGGACACCCAAACACCAGGCAGCTAGAAGTGCAGTGACTTATAAAATTCCATTTGTAATGCATGGAATAGAGAATGGATCACAGGAGAGCATGAATGGGGCATTTGGTCAGGGGTCAGGGGCTGCTTTCCCCAGGAATCACTGTTTGAAACCTGGAGGATGAGGAGGAATGTCCAGCCAAGGGAAGGGAGAGGGTGGATCAGCCAGCCAGGCAGAGGGAACTGCATGGTGCTGAGAGAGCCGTGAGGTGGGGAGTGGCCTGGGTCTTTGGAGAAATGAACAGGTGACCTGCGAGGCCAGGGCAAGGATGTAGGGAGCCAGGGATGGATAAGCCTGCAGGCGACACAGTGTCGCAGAGGCCCTAGGGAAGATTTTTGCATTTTTCTTGAGAGCAGTGGAAATTCACGAAAGGGGCTGAGAGACAGACACAGTCAGAATTTTGTTTCTAGAAGGTCACTTTAGGCCAGAAGTGTAGGTGGCTCCATCGATAGGGAGAGTAGTAGGTTAAATAAAGTGGTGTGTCCCAACAACGGCATGTCCTACTGATGTCATGAAGAAAAAGCATGGAAATATCCCCAAATAACCGACAAGTGGCCAAAACCAAGGTGTAGTGCAGTGTCAGAATGAGGGGGATGAGATGATTCAAGTTTACATCTATTTGCATAAAGAATCACTGGAAAGATACAGAAAACAACTACTAAAAATGGCTGTCTATTGTGTGTCTGAGGGTCCAGATGGATGGGGACAGGAATGGGGGCGACAGACTTCTCCATGTGTGCCTTATTATATTGTTTTGAGTCTTGAGCCATGTGTATGGCTTATTATTCAAAATTGAATGAAAATAAGATGAGCTGGGCTCTGACAGCAACTGTTGTAAGTTTGGGGGTGGGGTACGGGGAATGGAATGTGGGCTATTGATTCTTAATGGGAAATGCTAGCTCATGTCACTTTATCCCCACAGGTGCTTCTAAGTCTGATATTGATGTTTTAATCATTTACTCAACAAACAGCCCCTTGATCTGACACTTCCTACTCTATCAAGGCTCTTGTCTTAATAACAGTAATTTATCAACATTTACCTTTAATAATTATTGAAGAGCTGCCCCAACTGGAGGGTAATGTGCTCTATGCAAGACACAAAGTGTTCTACCTATATTGTTGCATTTAATTATCACAACCTAGCACCATCTTTTTGTGGACAAAAAAACTGAGGCATAGAAGGGGAGGTGGTTTGTTCGAGGTCACCCTGAGAAGGGTATTTATTAGTATGAAGGCTATTTGCAGAGTGTCTACTATGTGCTGGGCACTGGGTTAGGTGCTAGGAATGTGCTGGTGAATAAAAAGCAGCTTTACTTTCACAGAGTGGGAAAAGGTAGGACAGAACTTCCACACATGACCGTCCTACAGTGTGACAGAGACTTTAAGCCAGATACATGCAAGGCTCACGTGAAATATGAAGGAATAGGGGAAGAGAATCAGGGAAGGCTTCCTGGAAGAAGAGGAGATGCTTTAGCAAACTCCTATCCTCTGATATGGATAGGAGTTTGTCAAGCAGCTGGAGAGTGAAGAGCATTTTAAAGGGAGGGCATTCCAGAGAGAGGGAATGGAGTGTGCAAAGCCACAGAAGCAGGGATTCATGGATCATGATGGTGGAAATGTAAGTGCTCTGGAACTGACATGGGAGAGGAGCTATTGAGATGGAGGGGCTAGATCATGCAGAACTTTGAATGCTGTGCTTGGGCTTTATGTTAGTGTCTCCAGCTAACCTATTTCTGATGAGTCCTTTCCCTGCTATCAGTGTGTCCCATTGCTTTTATAATTTGTATGTACTCAGCTGCCAAGATTCATTACCTACTTAGCTGAGCAATTGCTCAGAGTCAGCCTCTGAGTTAGGGTGCTCAAAGTAAAAACGATGAGGTGGGCCTTGAATGAATCAGGCATGGAAATGGACAATTTCTACTTCACAACTGGCATAATACAAGGCATCCTGGAGAAGGGACATATAATTAGAGACAGGAAGTGTTCAAGGGGGGCTTCATGGAAGAGGTGACCCTTGAACTAAGTTCTGGTGGATAAGAAGAATTGGTTGGGGAGAAGAACTGGTGTGGCCTCAGACTATAGGGGACAGCAGGAACAAAGCCCAGAGGGATCATGAAATTACGTGACTATGTGGGTCCAGCCAAGTGACCAGAAAGAAGACTGAAGAGATAATAGGGGCTCTAGGAATTAAGCACTGGAGAGTAAACAGGGTATTTTCCAGGTGAGAAAGGAAGGAGGAAAAGGGAAGAAGGGGAAGAATGGTGACCCATCATATTCCAAATGCTAATGAAACCAGGTGTGATCTCCTGCCAAGAGCAACCTGCAAATCAGCCCCAGGAGCACCGAACACATAGAGGTACAACTCCCTCCCCAACCCCCAACAGTGAGTTCCTCACAACAGGTCAGGTTTCGGCTGAGCCCTACACATCGGGTGGCTGTCGAGTGTGATCACACACACCTGCTGCAGAGCTGGCCTTTCCCTGCTGGGGAGTGACATCTTGCAGCACGGCTGACACTGAGAACCCAGGGGCCAGCACCTCAGGCCTGGAAGAGTAATTAAAATGGGATCAGCAGTCCCCGTGGTGATGGCGACATCAGTGCTCCCAGCATGGAAGCCTCTGGCCATGATGGACTTCCTTTCTGAGGACTGGCGCCTTGCCCACCTTGCCCGTCTTACCTGCTTTGCTCTTTCTAGCCAGCCCCCACACCAGCCCTCTAGTCATAATGTGCTGGTTCTACGCTGTCATTATGCCATACACATGACCTCAGAATCTCAAGATAACAGCCCTAGGAGGAAGGAAGGGGAAACTGAAGCTCAGAGAGGCTCAAGGACCTGCCCACAGACGATGGGAGCGAGTCAGGACACAAGCCCCGGTCTTCGGGCCACTGTCAGTTCTGGGTTTTCCGACCTTCCTCACCATCCATTTCAGAGCCCCAGTTGTGAGAACGATGCTTGCCGTGTTCCCTGTGTTACGGACTGAATGGTTGTGTCCCCCATCCAGCCTAATCCTTAGTGTGATGGTATCAGCAGGGAAGGCCTTCAGGAGGTGATTAGGGTTAGAGGAGGTTATGAGGGTGGGGGCAATAATGCCTTATAAAAAAGAGGATGAGGCGTCAGAGCTCTCTCTCTGCCATGCGAGGACATAGCAAGAAGGTAGCAGTCTGCAAACCAGAAAATTTCCATCAGGAACTGAATCAACCAGCGCCTTGACCTTGGTCTTCCAGCCTCCATAACGGTGAGAAATAAATGCCTGTTGTTGAAGCCACCCAGCCTGTGGTATTTTATTATACAGCCTGAACTGACCAGGACAATTTGCATTTCTCCCCCTTTCTTAAAGCACCCAGATTTCCATTTGGAGAATTATGGTCCCCTCACCAGCTGAATTTTGCTGGGACTGACCAAAGGGTGGCCATGTGATCCCACTGGGCCAATCAGAGTTCTCCTCCCAGGGCCTGACCTCTACAGTAGAGTTTACAGTCCAGCATATTCCTCCCACAGGGATGCTTAGGGAGACAAAGAGGGAGCATGGGTACTGTCACCTGATCCCAATCTGATTTCCAAGCCAGGTGCTCCACCTTCCTTTCCACCCTGTAAGCTTCCTGGTCCCTCCAGTCACTTCCCTTTCTGGTTGGGTTTTCCACAGGTTCCTATTGCTTGTACCCAGAGGTGCCCAAGGACAGTGGTAGCTGGGTCTAGGCACTTGAGTGACACTTATTTTTATTTTTTTGCGTGTATTTTCAATAGCTTTATTAATATACCAGAGGTCCGGTGCACAAAATTTGTGCACTCATGAGGGGTGGGGAGAGGTCCTCAGCCTGGCCTGCTCCCTCTCGAAGTCTGGGAGCCCTCAGGAGCTGTCCAACTGACGGCTTGGGCCTGCTCCCCACCATGAGCCCGGCTTCTGGCTGAGCCGTGCTCCCCCTGTGGGAGCACACTAACACCAGGGGCCAGCTCCTGCATTGAGCATCTATCCCCTGGTGGTCAGTGCACATCATAGTAACTGGTCTACTGTCTCCCCCCTGGTGGTCAGTGCATGCCATAGCGAGTGGTTGAGTGGCCTTAGCATATCATTAGCATATTATACTTTGATTGGTTGAACAGACGACTGGACACTTAGCATATTAGGCTTTTATTATATAGGAAAATTATCATAAAATTCACCTTTTGAAAGTGCACAATTCACTGCCTGTAGTCTATTCTCAGAGGTGACCATCCATCTCCAATGCTTTCTTGAGAGCATTCTTATCACCTCACAAGAAAGCCCTCCCCATTAGCAGTTATTCCTCATTTCTTCCTCCTCTCAGCCCTGGAAATTACTAATCTGCTTTCTGTGTCTAAGGATTTTTCTATTATGGACACTTCATAGAGATGAAATCACACAATATGTGGCCTTTGGGTCTGGCTCCTTAAACTCACCAAATTTTCGAGGCTCATCCATGTTGTAGGAGGTATCGGTACAACATTACTGTGGTTTGAAAGAACACAGAACATGCACTCTACCCTCTTAACAAATTGTTAGGTATACTGTACATTACCATTAACTCTAGGCACACATGGGACAGCAGATCTCTAGAACTTACCCTTAACGTCGGTTAACTAGCGGCATTATGTTGTACAGTGAATTTCTAGGACTTTTTCATCTGATAAACTGAAACTTTATTCACATTAAATGCATTTTTCAAGAGTCAGCTGAAAGTGTGCCCTGAGAGCATGTGCACGTTATGAGAAGACGGGGGTGAGAAAGGAGGGGAGGGTTCAGTATGCCTCTGCGGGACCCAGCCTGCGGGTGGGAGGAGACATACGTAAGGCAACCATCTGGGCCCAGTCCTCCTGTACCAGCTGGCACCAGGGGTCAAAGGTGCTTACAACAATGCAATAGGACCTTGGCCTTCAGAGTCTCAAAGAGTAGCAGGAGAGATGTTATTTATGCAGGGGCACAGAAAACCACAATACCAGGGTGAACATAATAAGAGGAAGAGGAAGACAAGATTGGTGGTGGGGGGCATTCAGAGAGGAAAGATTGTTTAGAGTGTGGGAATAACAACAACAACAACAACAACAACAACAACAACAATAACAGTGATCATGGGTAGAATATATTGAACCTTTATTATGTGCCAGGTGCCTTACTTAATGTTTTGGATGTTTGTCATTTAGTCCTCATAATAACCCTATAAAATAGCTATGTTATTTCTCCCATCTTCCAGATGGGGGGCACAAAGATGTTATACAACTGGCTTAAGGTTACAGGGCTAGGAAACTGCCAGGATGACAAGACCATGGTTTCACAAGGAATCGCTTGGGTGGAGATTTTAAGTCAGTTGTGAAAGGTGGGCTGAGCAAACATAGCCCAGACCCAGATAATACTCACCTCAGGCAGAAGGCCTTAAAACAAGCTTTTAAAAAATTTTTATACATTCTGGATGTTGCAGTGGAGAGAGAAAATCATTCATTTAATATCTTCCCTACAGTCTTCACTGAGGGGCTTCTGGAGCCCTTCAAGCCAGAGCCTCATAATTAACTAAATGAAAAGCTCCCTGCAAACAAGAAATCTCCAAAGGACTGCTGCTTGAAAACTAATAACACTGACAAATCACAGTTTTCTTCAGAACAAATTGCTGCTGAAGTTGGACAGGCCTCAGGTCTGCCCCCGACATGTTAAGAATCTATATTTCCAGACGCAGAGCCCAGAGACAGACAGAGCTGCTTTGAAAGGAACCAAGAATATGTTTATTGTCCTTAGGCCCAGGACCCTGGCACACAGCAGGCACTCAATAAACAAATACTGACCAACCAAATGAAAAAGGATCAAGAGAAATTTCATAATGGTGTATAAGTCAAGACTTTAGGGTTTTCTGCTTTTTGTGCAACAGAAATTCAAACTGACTTCAATTATAGAGAATTTATTGACTATGCAACTAGAATGTCCCAAGGCCTGGTGGCCTTCAGGAAAGGTTTGCTCCAGCACTGTCAGTGCCACTAAGCTATTCTTTTTCATGTGAAAGCTCAGCCCCCGGGACATTTAAGGGAGGCTGTCTGCATGCTGCAGACTTGTTGGAAGTCTGATGTTGCGGCATGGTCAAGGGTAATTCAGGGTAGGACAAAGTAGGTTTTCAATTGTTCATATGGAAAATAAAAAATAATAAATAATAATAATACAAGGATAAACTCTGTGTTTCGTACTTGCAACAGTAACCATACTTTTGCCCCACCTTGTATTTTACAGACACTATCTGGTCTGAGATAGAAAGAATTCACTAGATTGTCAAGTTTTTATGGAGTACAGAGAAAGCAGATCAATGGAATTCGAGAACGCCACAGAGAATGGAGGGAATTCCTAGCTGTGCAAACCTCAGAAAAAAAATTTTTTAAAGGTCTCTAAGCCATATTTCCCCACAAATAGGCGTCAATAGTGATTTCTGCCCAGTTTATTTCTTGGGGTTGTCAAAAGGCTCAATTAAGAAGATATATCC